>CAUYUJ010004224.1:22500-55844 GCA_963575745.1 Prorocentrum cordatum
AGGGAGGGAGGCAGGAGCAAGGAGGGAGGAAGGAGAGGGGACGAGGGAGGAGGAGGAGGAGGAGGAAGAGGAGGAGGACGACGAGCACGAGGATGATGAGGAGGAATTGTAGAAGGAGGAGGAATAGGAAGCGGAGGAGGAGGAGGATGAGACGAGGAGGAGGAGGAGGAAGAGGAGGAGGAGGAGGCGGAGGAGGAGGAGGAGGAGGAGGGGGGGAGGGGGAGGAGGAGGGGGGGAGGGGGGGGGGCACGGAGGGGCGCCCCTTCCCGCAGGGTTGGACAGATGGCAGGGCGGCTGGTCGGGCGAGAAGAAGAGGCCTCGCCCTTAGGATTCGGTGTTCTGGGCTGAGATCACCGTCGCCGCCTTGTTGCCTCATTCGTCGGGGGGTGGGGTCAACCGGGAGGAGGAGGATGAGGAGGATGAGGAGGAAGAGGAGGAGAAGGAGGAGTAAGAAGGCATCTTCAGTTCTGGCAGCAATTTCGGTGCGGGTGCCTGGGACCTATGCTCGAGTACCAGAGTGTGTTAGGTCACGAATCGCGTAATTAGTTCTTGCTCCGCCGAACCAGCATGTTATCCAGCGTGGGCCCCAGGCAGTGTGTTTCTGTCTTGACGTTGTACGATGAAGGGGGAAGTCTATGTGGTGAGACTACATATTATATATAGATATAGATGCACATGTTGGTGTATACATAGATATGTATATGTACATGTACATGTATACATATATATATATATATATATATATATATATATCTATATGTGCGTGTGTGTGTGTGTGTGTGTGTGGGGCTGCGTTCTACTTGGTGCAGCCTGTGGTGTGCAATCTGTGCTTTGAGGTTTAGGTCGTGCAGTAGTTGTGGACTTGTTGAGGTGGTGCAATCTATGTGGGCGAATGGAGGTAATACAGTCTACGTTGTGCAGCACATGTTGTACATCATGTGTGGTACAATCTATGTGGTGCGCAAAAGCATGTGGGGCAGTCGACGTGGTACAAGCTGTGTGTTGCAACCCATGTTGTGCATTCTATGTGGTGCAATTAATTTCTGTTCGCAGTGAATTGTCAACCCCACTATTTGCGCCATCATCCCACCCACCCACCCGCGACTTGGTTTGCAAAACGCATGCGGCGGCGATTGCGATGAGTGCTTGGGTTTGGCTGGTCCATCACTGCGGCCGCGCCAACCCAAGCACGCGCGCGCAGCTGCCTGCTAGTTTGGCGTGACCGACGCGGCCGCGGTGGCGCTGACCGCTGGGCACATCCCAACGGGCACTTCAGTGCGAGTCGGCGACTTGGGCGGGCGCGGTAGCATGGCAACGTCGGACACGGTGATACTAGTAGCGATGTTGGTGACGACGTTGACAACGACGACGGCGCGGCCGGTGCGGGCGCCGATGCTGATCATCCCGGCGACGATGATGGAGTCTTCGCGTCGGTGGTGGAGGCTTTGGAAAAGGGTTCGACATGCGCGCGCGGCCGACGCGCGAGAGTGCCTCGCATGTTATTTGACACGGGTCGTGCCTCCCCAGCACGTGCGCAAGGGCGCCCGAATGATTTCGGTTTGCGGCGCCAGAGGCCATTTTGGCAGAATGCCATGAACATGTTAGACCTATGCGCGAACGCGCGCATTTTTGAAAACTGATGCTGCGAAGCCATGTGTTTTAACATGTTGTTTGGGCAATCGGTTTGGAATTTTCTACGAAATCGAGGGTTTTGGACGGGATCCCACATGTGCGCGCGACGACGCGCGCGCGTGCACCGCGTTTTTTTCTTGTGAAATTTCTTTTCTTCAAAAGGATTCTCATGACGGCACACGCGCAAGGGCGTTCGAACGATTTCTACATGTGCGCACGCCACACCCGGTTGGTAGCATTTTGTGAAGAGTATGCAAAACAACCTATGACTTTCTGAAGATATCGCAAAAGCGCGGAAGGTTGTTTTGAATATCCGTGTTGGGGAAGCATGTGTCTTTGTATGTTTGTTTGGCACTCGATTTAAGATTCCCTACGAAACCCACGTTTATGTATATATATGTATATATACATATGTATATAGCATGCCGGCATGCGCGCGCGACAACCCGAGCGTGTCCACTTCATCTCGTTTTTTTTTTCGTTTGTTGTTTTTGTCCCCTTCCAAGTGGTTCTTGGGACTGATGATGTTTCATGCAAGTGTGCGCGCATAATTCTTTGCAGCGGATGGCTGGGGGGATGCTGGCTCGGCCGGGATGGTATCAGTTCAAATTCAGAATGGGCGATGGGGCAAAATCATATGTAAATTGGACTGCGAAAAGGGGAGCGGATAATCCCGGGGGGGGGGCTAGTATGGATTCTTGTGTTTTACAGGGATACTATAGTAACGTTTCCCCCCCCCCCCCCGCAGTGGGTTGTCTTCTCCACTTTTCGCGCAATCGTCCCACTCACGAACCCGCAATTTTGTTTGCAAAACCCATGCGGCGACGATTGCGATGAGTGCATGGCGATGGCTGGCGCATCGCTGCGGCCGCGCTAGCGTGTAGCGTGGACACGCTCGCGCGCAGAGCGGCCAGCTAGTGTGGCGCGACCGTCGCGGCCACGGTGGCGCTGACCGCTGGGGTGTCCCCAGCGCGTCCCGCAGGCCGCGCTGACGCGTGGGCTTTCAGTGCGAGTCGGTGATTCGGACGGGCGCGGTATCATGGCGACGCCGGCAACGGCAGGCACGATGATGGTTGAAACGATGTTGGTGACGACGGTGATCACGACGACGACAATGCGATGATGGTTTTTGGAAGGGTTTGGACATGCGCGCGCGACCGACGGGCACGAGTGAGTGGCCAACATGATGTTATTTGCCCTGGGTCGTGCCCACCCCAGCAAACGCGCAAGGGCGTTCGACTGATTTCGGCATGCGCGCGCGGGAAGCACGTTTAGTCGTATGTGATGAAAACGTAGAAGCACAAATCGTCTGATTGAGGGTGCGGCCGATAGCGCGCAATACACGTTGTAAGAACATGTTTCATTTGTTTTCGGGGCGCTCGATGTTGACATCTTTGCGGCACCTGTGGTTTTGACAAAAACATTCGGCACGCGCGCGCGGCGACGCGCGGATGTGCACCTCATCTCATTCTGCAGCATGTATTGTTGATAAGTGATGGCTTGGATAATAGGGCATGTGCGCGCATAGTGATTTTTGCTAGTGGCGAGGGGGGTGGGGGTCGAACTTGGTTGGCTGGTTTCATATGGGTGCAACTTCGGAACGAACGACGGTACCGAAACGTCCTTTCGCCCCGTATTCCGCGGACCTTAGGGCAGCAGGGTGGTTGTATTGTTACCGCGGTTGGTTGATTAGTATATGTTTTGTCATCTTCGTCATTGTCTTCCTTTCCCCCTTTTCTCCTTCTTCTTCAACCTGTCCCTCTCCCTTCCCTCTCTCTCTCTCTCGCTACCTCTCCATCCCTCTACCCTTCCATCTCGCCCTCCTCTGCTCTCTTCGGCCGCCTCCACCTCGGGCGTCGGCACCGTCGTCGGCCTCTTCCTCGTTGTCCTCGTCGTCTTGTCCCGCCTCTTCCCGCCTTCTGTTTGCCTCTCCGTCGTCGTCCTCGTCGTGCATGCCCTCCACCTTGCCGGCGGACTGTGGTCTAAGGTGGTGTTGCGAGCACGCCCAGGCTGGGCGGGCAGGGGCAGGGGCGGGCCCTGTAGGGGCTGCAAGAGCCTGCGGATCGGAGCTTCGATTCCCATTCTGTATGGTGCCCTCTCCCTGGCCTTGGCTTCGCGGTCCTCCAGCATGGCCAGCTTCAAGAACAGCAGCATGAACTAGCAGATGCGCTGCAGGGGGAGGGGGAGGAGGAGGAGGAGGAGGAGGAGGAGGAGGAGGAGGAGGCGGAGGAGGAGGAGGATGAGGAGGAGGAGGAGGAGAGGAGAGGAGGAGGAGGAGGAGGAGGATGAGGAGGAGGAGGAGGAGGAGAAGAGGAGGAGGAAGGGGAGGGAGGAGGAGGGGAGGAGGGGGGGAGGAACACAACGCGGAGTACGAAGAGGAATAGGACCAGGGACAAGAGGAGGACGAGGACGAAGGGAATAAGGAGGATAAAGCTGACGATGACGAGGCGGAGGAGGAGGAAGAGGAGGAGGAGGAGGAAGAGGAGGAGGAAGAGGAGGAGGAGGAGGAGGAGGAGGCGGAGGCGGAGGAGGGCGGTCCGATGCGCACGTCGTGGCCTCGTCGGCTCCGTGGACGGACCCCGCCGCGCTGCCCGCAGCGGGCGGGCCGTCGCCCACCCCACGAGCTCGCCTCCCCGCTGAGCCGCGAATTTCACGCGGATCTGCCTTGCCTTTCAATCGGGCCCCCCTGGTTTTAGCTCCATTCGACTTCGAACCGCCCTGGTGCGCACTCGATTCGAGTCCGAACCGCCCCGGTTCGAACTCAATTTGAATTCGCGCCGCACTCGAACCGCCAGGTTCGAACTCGATTCGAGTTCGAACCGCCCCGGTTGGAACTCGAGTTGCTTGTCCCTTTGCACATCGCAATGCCGCTGCCCCGACACTGCCCGCACTCGTGGGCGCTCGCTCAGCGCGGACACGCTCCTGGGGCTGGTATTCGTATCGCTCTCCCACTGCTCAGGTTCTGAAGCCTGGGGTGGACAGAGTGACAAGTGGATTTGCATGATGATCGTCCCGCCTTGCCCTTTCGCCTCCTCCTCCTCCTCCTCCTCCTCCTCCTCCTCCTCCTCCTCCTCCTCCCCCTCCTCAAAGGATGCGCTTGCGATAGAAGGCACTCATGGGCGTTCGCTCGCTCCGTTCCGGAGCCATCCTGGCGCAGCTGACGCCTCGCCCCCCCCCCCCCCGCGAGCCATGCACGTAGCCAGCGATGCCCCCTCACTCCTCTGGGCGCGCCGCCGTACGCCCGCGCGGCCGCCGCCGCGCCGCGGCGCCGTGCCCGCGGCGGCGACCGCGCTGGCCGCGCTGGCGCTGGCGGGCCCCGGAGCCGCCGCGCGGGAAAGCGCGGAGGGCAGCGCGTGGCAGCAGGTGCTCTTCTCGAGCTGGGAGCACCTGCAGCAGGACCCGCCCGACGGAGACTCGGAGGGGAAAGCACTGCAGGAGCAGAAGCTTTCGGAGCTCCGCGCGGGTTGCTTGGCTCTGCTCTGGCCGCCCCGCTCCGACGGCGCCTCCAGCGCCGCCCCATGCGCGCTCCGCGCGCATGGGGCGGGGGGCCTCCAGTGCAGATCCAAGGAATCCGCGCGGATCTCCGAAAGTTCATGCTTATGCATGTTCTTCCTCTTCCAGAGACGCCGGGGGCGCCGGCGCGGGCGGCATGATCGAGCGGGCCGGCGTGCGCGAGCTCGAGGACCTGGTCATCCTGGGCGCCGGGCCGGCCGGGCTCACGGCCGCCATCTACGCCGCGCGCGCGAACTTGCGCCCCCTGCTGATCTCCCGCGACAGCGGCCAGCTCGCGTCCACGTCCGCCGTGGAGAACTTCCCCAGCTGCCAGTCGAGCCCGGACGGCGCGGACATCATCGCGTCGTTCTGGCAGCAGGCCCGGGGCTTCGGGGCGCGGTCGCTGATCGCAGACGTGGAGCGCTTCGACCTGGGCGCCGAGCCGGGCGTCGCGTACCTCGCCGGAGGCGGGGAGGTGCGCTTCCGCGCGCTGGTAGTGGCCACTGGGGCTCAGAGCAGGAGGCTGGAGGGCACTCCGGGGGAGGCTTGGTACTTTGGCCGCGGCGTCGCGGGCTGCGCCACCTGCGAGGGCTGGTTCTTCCACGGCAAGGACGTGGTAGTGATCGGTGGTGGGGACACCGCCATGGAGGAGGCGCTCTTCCTTTCCAGGATCTGCAGGTCGGTGACCGTGGTGCACAGGCGCGACTCCTTCCGCGCCAGCAAGATAATGGCGGAACGCGTGCTGGCGCACCCCACGATCACGGTCCGGTGGAACTCCTCCGTGTTGGAGTTCGGCGGCGACTCCGAGAGGCTGACCTCCGTCTCGATCTCGAACTCCTGGACGGAGCAGGACGAGGTGCTGGCCGCGGACGGTGCCTTCGTGGCGGTGGGGCAGAGCCCGAACACCGAGCCCTTGCGCGGCGGGCCCCTGGAGTTGGACGAGGCTGGGTACGTCAAAACGCGGGGCGGCACTCACACCAACATCGATTTCGTCTTCGCTGCGGGCGACTGCGCTGATCGCGTGTACAGGCAGGCGATCACCAGCGCCGGCACCGGCGCCATGGCCGCCATGGACGCGGAGCGATACCTGTGCCACCTTGGCTGCTGAGCCGCTTCGCCACACTGCTGGACGGATCAGCAACGGCCGGCGCAGCAGACGCGAACAGATTGAAGGGACAGCAGGGCAACAGCCATGGGCCATGGCCGATCGGCAACCGGTTGCGCGCCAGCGCCGCGTGGCGCAACGAGGCATGGCGCAGCGACCTGGACGGGAAGATGGCATGCGATGACTCGATTTTTTCAAGGCGCGGTCCCCGGAAGTGCCGACCCCTTCCCGGATACCACTTTTTCGTCATCCTGGGTCGGTGCGACGGTCCTGGGACCCAGCGAGGGCCCGGGGCTCCGAAAGAAGTGAAACACCTCCCGTCGTGATTCCTTCACGACGCGAGGGGTTTGGGGAGGGAGAGGAGGCGCAGCGTGGCGGGCGCAGGAGTTTCCGACCCCCGCCTCGAGCCGCAGTGCCAGGGCACCTCGCGCCCGCTCTCGCCGATCGATCGGCGAGGCATCGCCGATTCCAGCTCGATGCTTCCCCTACTAAGCCCGTCCAGGGGCGGACGACGACGACGACGACGACGACGACGACGACGACGACGACGACGCTGGCGCCGACGACGCCGGCGCCGACGACGACGACGACGATGACGACGACGACGGTGACGACGACGACGACGACGACGGTGCAATGACCACAGGGGAGGGGAAGGACCTATCGCGCGGCGAGGGGCCGACACATACACACACATACACATCCATGAACGCACACGCAAGCACGCACGCACGAGTGTACAGACGCACGCACGCATGCACACGCACACGCACACGCACACGCATACGCACGCGCACACACGCACACACGCTCGCACACACACAACACACAACACACAACACACAACACGCACGACACAACACGCAACACACACAACACACAACACACAACACACACAACACACAACACAACACACAACGCACAACACACAACACACAGCACACAACACACAACACACACAACACACAACACACACAACACACACAACACACAACACACACAACACACACAACACACACAACACACAACACACAACACACAACACACAACACACAACACACAACACACAACACACACAGCATACGCAACACACAACACACAACACGCAACACACAGCACACACACAACTCACAACACACACAACAAACGGCACACAGCACACACAACACACAACACACAGCACACAACACACAACACAGAACACACAGCACACAACACAACACACCACACACCACACACCACACACCACACAACAAGCACAACACACAACACACAACACACAACACACACGCAAAATCACACGCACGCACACACGCACACACACACGCGCACACGCACGCACGCATTCACGCACGCACGCACGCACGCGCGCGCACGCACGCACGCACGCACGCACGCACACACAACACACAACGCACACACAACACACAACACACAGCACACAGCACACAACACACAACACACAACACACAACACACAACACAGAACACACAGCACACTACACACAACAAGCAAACCACAACTCCCAACACACAAAACGCAACACACAACACAAAAAACCATAACACACATGCAACACACACAACACACAACACACAACACAACGCACAGCACACAACACACAACACAAAACACACCCAACACACAACACACCACACACAACACACAACACACACCACACACAACACACAGCACACACAACACACAACACACACCACACAACACACAACTCAACACAACACACAGCACACCACACGCACACGCACACGCACACGCACACGCACACGCACGCACGCACGCACGCACACGCACACGCACACGCATGCACGCACGCACGCACGCACACACGACACACAACACACAGCACACACCACACAACAAGCAACACACACCACACACCACACACAACACACCACACACCACGCACGCACAAGCACACGTACACGCACAAACGCTCGCACTCACAACACACAACACACAACAAACAACGCACAACACACAACATACAGCACACAACACACACACATAACACACAACACGCAACACACCACACACCACACACCACACACAGCACAACACACAACACACAAGACGCACAAACAACACACGCACACCACACACAGCACAAACATGTCACACAACACACACTACACACATCACACGACACACAACAAACATAACGTACACGCACAACACACAACACACACAACACACACAAACCACAACACACACACCACAACAGACACAACCTGCACAACACACAACACACACAACACACAGCATACAACACACAACACACATCACACGACACACCACACAACGCACATGCACACGCACACGCACACGCACACGCACACGCACACGCACACGCACACGCACGCACAAGCACAAGCGCACGCACGCACGCTCGCACACACACAACACACAACACACAACAAACAACGCACAACACACAACATACAACACACAACACACATCACACGACACACACCACACAACACACAACACACAACACACAACACACGACACACAACACACAACCCACAACACACAACACACGCAACACACACCACACTCAACACACAACACACAACACACAGCACACACGACACACAACACACAACACACGTTACACAACACACGCAACACACAACACACAACACACAACACACAGCAAACCACACACACACCTTACACTTCACACACAACTCACAACACACAACACACAACACACAACACACAACACACAACACAAAACACACAGCACACAACACACAACACTCACAACAAGCACAACACACAACACATACAACACACAAGGCACACAACACACACAGCACACACAACACACAAGACACAACACACACCACACACAGCACACACAACACACAACACACAACACACGCAACACGCACGGACACAACACACACAACACACAGCACACAACACACAACACACAACACACACAACACACACAACACACACCACACAACACACAACACACAGCACACAGGACACAACATACCACACACCATACACCACACACCACACATCTCACAACACACACCACACAACACACAGCACACAACACACAACACACAACACAGAACACACGCACACACGCACACGCACATTCACACGCACACGCACACGCTCACGCACACGCACACGCACACGCACACGCGCACGCACACGCACACACACACGCACGAAAGCCCCAGGACTCGTTTCGGCCGGCCGCCCCTCCGCCTCGGGGCACCTCTCCGACGGTCCCCCGGGCCTCTGGACGCCGAGGGGGCACCAGAGCCTGAGATGGACAGGGGAGCCGAGGACGGCTCCCATTAAGTCCCCAAGATGGCCACAGCACGACCCACCAGGCTCCCAAGAAGGCCACAGAACACCCCCATCAGGCTCCCAAGAACACCCCCATCAGGCTCCCAAGCACGACCCATCAGGCTCCCAAGAGGGGCTGCTCGAGGGAAACACCGGAGATTTTTCTTAGGATTGGCACGGGTTCTGGGGCTCTCCCCATTACTACGAGCCTCCTGTGGCCCACGGCGAACCCAAGAGCTTCCGAGATCACCCCGACGGCTGCAGAAGCTTCCTGAACGGCCCCAAGACTGCCCAAGAGGGTCCCCCGACGCCCAAAAGTGCCCTCAGATGGTGTCCAGGCAGCCCTAAAGCCCAGAGGGCGCTCCCAAGAGGGCCCCAAGGGACAGTACGATGGCCAAAGATGGCCCTAGCACGATGCACTTGGCCTCCACGACGCCCCCGAGGTCCCCGACAGTCCCCCAATACCGCCCAACATGTGCTCTCAGAGGCTCCCAGGAAGCCCACGAGGGGCTCCTTGGCATCAACAATCTCCGGAGCCGCCTCCAACAAGGCAGCGTCTTCTTGCTGCTGATCGTCCTCCTCCTCCTTTTCTTTCACTTTTTTTCCGACTTGCATCGTGCTGCATTCTCATCTTCGAGACCACCCCCAGGACGCCCACAGGGGCCCCATCACGGCGCCCAGGGAGCCCAAGGAAAGCCCCCAGGGAGGGTTCAAGACAGCCCCAGGGAACTGCAGTGAATGGCCCAAGATGGCTCCAAGATGGCCTTTCCCCTTCCCCCGACTTGCGTACGTCCTCTCATCCCTCTGCTCCTCCTTCTCCTGGCCTATCCTTTTCCTCCTCCTCCCTCCTCGTT
This sequence comes from Prorocentrum cordatum, assembly GCA_963575745.1. Classification (NCBI taxonomy): domain Eukaryota; class Dinophyceae; order Prorocentrales; family Prorocentraceae; genus Prorocentrum; species Prorocentrum cordatum. The sequence goes on from CAUYUJ010004224.1 coordinate 32,917, forward strand.
CTCCTCCCTTCCTTGTCGCTCTCATCCTTCTGACGGCTTTTCCAAACTGTCGGTGCGCGAGGGCCGCTTGCAGAGTTCTGGGCCGTTGAACAACGACTCTGGGTGACAAGCCAGTCCGGGAAAGTCGAAAGTGGGATGAAAAACGTAGTCGCGAAATGAGGCACAGTTCTTGGTGCCAGTGACTCGACAGACGCGGATCTTTGTGGGCGTTGGCGTTTTCGCATATCTATATGTATATACACACACTCACATTCACATTCAGCACGCATAACCTTGACCCCCTCGCGGTCATCACGTTCACCCCTCTCGCAGTGGAACTGCACCTGTAGCCCCACAGTATCATAACTGATATCCCACTCACGGTCACCAACCTCTCCCCTCATGAGACTCATCGTGACCCACCCGTTCCACGTATTGCCGACAGCCCCTTCCCGGTCATGCATTGAGCCCCGTGCCATGGCCATGCCCGTCCATCAAGGTCATGACTGGAAGCCCTCTCGGATCATTACCTTCACCTCTCTCGTGGTCATGTCATCGGGTTTCTGATCCCACTCATCAGCTGCGTGACAAATGCCCAGGCCCTGTTTGCCATGACCTTCGCCCCGCTTGCGGTCATGGCGTTCACATCTTCCACGTCATAACCATCACCCCTGTTGGTATCAGGGCTAACCCCGTCATCGAGGTCCTCACCTTCGCTCCCGTTGCTACCATGCCCTTCCCCAATGGAGCGAACATACCTTGAGGCTCCATCCGGCCCATGACCTGCTCCCGCCTCCTGGGCATCTGGTCGTTGCTTATCCACAACAGTGACCCCATCTGGCCCATGACCCGCCACCCGACGAGTCCCTCGGGAGTCCCCCAAAAGTGCCTGGAAGCAGGACCCAGGTTTGAGGCGAAGCGAATCCTCCAGTCTTGTACATCACATCTTTATCGGAGGTGAGGGGGTGAGATCGAAGTGGAACGGAGAGCCCCCTTACCGGGAAATCGGTTTCGGTTTCGTGTTCGTGCGTGCCGTGCGTGCGGGCGAGGCGAAGCTGCATGGGCGGGCGAGAAGAAAGTCTCCTCCGGCTGAGGCGCGGCCGGACCAGATGATTCCTGACAGGGGGCCGGTGGCGCGCGGTGTCCCGCCGGTGTCCCGCCTCTGGCTGAGGCGCGGCCGGACTAAATGATTCCTGACCGGGGGCCGGTGGCGCGCGGTGTCCCGCCGGTGTCCCGCCTCCGGCTGAGGCGCGGCCGGACCAAATGATTCCTGACAGGGGGCCGGTGGCGCGCGGTGTCCCGCCGGTGTCCCGGTGATGATGATGATGATGATGATGATGATGATGATGATGATGATGATGATGTTGATGATGTTGATGATGATGATGATGATGATGATCATGATGATGGTGATGGTGGTGATGATGATGGTGTCCCGATGATGATGATGCTGATGATGTTGACAATGTTCAGGATGATGCTGATGGTGATGATGGTGATGATGATGGTGTCCCGATGATGATGCTGTTGATGAGGATGATACTGCGGATGCCGGTGTCCGATGATGATGAGGATGTTGATGATCATGATGATGTTGGTGATGATAAACTGATTCTGAGATGATGATGCTGATGATGATGATGATGGTGTCCCGATGTTGCTGATGATGAGGTTGACGATGAGATTGATGATGAAGGTGATGATGACGGTGTCCCGATGATGATGCTGATGATGATGTTGGTAAGGATGATGACGATGATGGTGTCCCGATGGTGATGCTGATGTTGACGATGAGGATGAGGATGAGGTGATGATGATGATTTTGATGATGGTGGCCCGATGATGGTGATGATGATGCGGATGTTGATGATGATGAAGGTGTCCCGGTGATGATGATGATGGTGACGATGATGATTGTGTCCCGATGATGATGATGATGATGATGTCGATGATTCTGATCATGATGTTCATGATGATGATGGTGTCCCGATGATGATGGTGTTGATGATGTTGTTCATGATGATGTTGTTCATGATGATGATGGTGGTGTTCCGATGATGATGATGGTGTCCCAATGATGAAGACGAAGTTGATGATGATGATGGCGACGATGATGGTGTCTTGATGATGATGGGGTTGATGATGGTGATGTTGATGATGATGAGGTGACGAGGTGATGGTGATGATGGTGTCCCGATGATGTGTGATGGTAATGATGATGATGATGATGATGATGATGATGATGATGATGATGATGATGATGATGATGATGATGATGATGATGATGAGCGTGATGATGATGATGATGACGTTGATTGTGAGATCGGTTGTGGTATCGATAGTGAGATCGATGGTGAGACCGACTGTGAGATCGATTGTGTGATCGATAGTGAGATCGATAGTAAGATCTATTGTGAGATCGATGGTCAGATCTTTTGTGCGATCGATCGAATGACATAGATCGAGCTTATATTGATTGTGAGATCGATCGAGTGAGATCGATCGAGCGAGACCGATAGTGAGACCGAGCCCCCCCCCCCGAACCTCCTTATCACCCGAAGGGTGGTCGTATAGGTATAGTTGTATGTGCTTATATATACATGGATGCGCACACACACACACACTCTATGTGCATGAGTGGATGTGTTTTGTTTGTTGTTTTTTTTTTCTGACCTTCGCCGTACTAATTGGTTCTTCGGTTCGGTATATGATCGGCTTGCTATGGCGCGCGGTCCCTTCTGAGTTTCGAGGTCAAAGCTTCTGGGGCCTGTCAGGAGGCCTCTTGGGGGCCTTTTGGGGGGCTTCGGGGGCTTCTTTCGGTCTCCTTTTGGGGGCCTGCTGGTGGTCTAGGAGGTCCTCTTGGGGAGGAGGGCTGGGGTCTCAACTCGGGTTCCCTCTTTGGGTGCCCTCTTGGGCCGTCTTGGCGCTTCTTGGGCCGTCTTGGGGCCCTGGTGTGGCGTTTCGGGGCCCTCTTGGGGGCCATCTAGGGGTGATCTCGGAGGCCTCTTGGGCCGTCTTGGGCGCCGTGAAGGCCGAACAGTGGCTTATGCTAGAAACTCATGCATCCTCCAGGGGGTGGGACGAGTCTCGCCTCTTGGAGCTCTGTTGGGAGGGCTCTTGGACGCATCGTGGGGCGTTTCGGAGGCTTCTTGAGCCGTCAGGAGGCCATCTAGAGCGTCTTGGACCGCTGGCTCGGCGATTCGGGGCCCTTCGGACCATCTGAAAGGCCTCTTGGAGCCCTCTTGGCCCGTCCTGGGTTACTCCGGGGACGTCTTGGGCCCTCCTGGGGCGCTCGTGACTCAGCCGCCCCCTCCGTGTCCGTAATCAAGGCAGATTTATTTTCTATGTATACGGGTACTCATGGTAGTAGTACAGCTGTGTACATAATTATATATTCAGACTGTAATGTTTCACAATCATTATATATGTAGTCATACATTTCCATAGATATACACACGCCGCAGAAGAAAAAAACGGCTCCGACTGTGCGGACAACCGTGCGTGACCTGCCCGCGTAAGGTTGCGCGCGTGCGCCCTTGCTTCCAGCGTAACATGCCGCACTGGCGGCCCGCGTAGGCTGCGGCGTAAGGTTGCGCCACGCCACCTCGCGCAGGACCCGTTTCTGATCGTCGCTCGCACGACTGCGGGCACATGCGCAGCCTGCGCGCTGCACCGCCACTCCGGGCTGCGCAATCATCCGTTCCCGGGCTGGCGCCCGCGAGGAGGAGGAGGAGGAGGAGGGGGAGGAGGGGGAGGAGGAGGAGGAGGAGGAGGAGGAGGAGGAGGAGGAGGAGGAGGAGGAGCAGGAGGAGGAGGAGGAGGAGGAGGAGGAGCCTCTCCCAAGGCTGCCGACCCCGCCCCGTGGCCCGCGGCCACGGCGTGGGGCGTAGGCCTCCACTGCGATGAGGAAGGCTGGCCTGAACATCGGCAACACCCTAGCATGCTCGCACGACGTGTGCGCCCGCCCAGCAGTCGGGGAAACGTAAGACTCGAGAAAGCCGGATCTCGGGTTCGCCGACGCTTTTTGACGAGCGCGTCCTGCATTCTGATGGTTCGGTGCTCGTGGGATGTTTGCAGCGGGAGGTCGCGTCCAATTTCAGATGGGGTATCGTCATTTTTATGATGGCCCCGTCAGGGCAACCCGAGTCCCCCGAGCCCGAGTCTCACGTCTCCCCGATTGTCGCGGGTCGAGATTCGAGGATCAGTGCTCTCGGACGCTGTGAGCCATTTCTTTGGGCCTCCAGGGGCGCCCCGGAGGGGCGACGCGCGCGTTCAGGAACCGGTCCGGTATACGATCGGTGGCGGGGTCGCTGTCTGGCCAGACCGCCCCCGGGCAACGACACTCTACAAAGATGCTCGTGCCGTGTGTTCGTTTCGGCCGTTTGCCTGCCAAGGGGGGCGTTCAGTTTTAGTCGGTATGCCCTACCGCGTCCCATGAGCAGGTATGGGATCGAGCACCAATGAAGACCACTCGCTGGTCTGAATTTTTGATGTTGATCCCTCCCTCCCTCCACCTTCTCCTTGCCCTCCTCCCCCCTCCTCCTCCTCCTCCTCCTCCTCCTCCTCCTCCTCCTCCTCCTTGATCCCTCCCCCCTCCCCCCCCCCCCGCCCCTTCCTGTCTGATCGCCCCTCTCTCCATCTCTCCTTCCCTGCAGCTGTCTCCTCCTCCCCCCCCCCCCCCCCCCGGAGAAGGAGACGGAGGAGGAGGAGGAGGAGGAGGAGGAGGAGGAGGAGGAGCTCTTTCGCATCTTACGCTTCCAATGTGGGGAGGGCGGAGGGCCACTACTACAAGCACAGAGGGTCTCTAAGCAGCCGTGGTTCGATCTTCTCGGAGAGGATCAGGGCGTGGCACGACACGACGGCATTTACTGCTCTGTACAACTGCAGCGGGTGGCATTCATCACCAGGCCCACTCCAAGCCGCGCGGCGGTGGGAGCTCAAGATGATGCGGCGGATTTTGAGGATGAAGCGGAAAGTTGGAACGTGCGATTGAGCGTTGGTTTGCACACCTGGAATTTCGGATGTTGCCAGAGCGGATCCTCAGTAGTTCTATGTTCAAAGCAACCTGGAGAGATCGTCATTTTTTCATTGGTGACGGCACGACGTTACCACAGCTTGTCAGATCATACGGAGACTCGCAGTGGTTGGAAACCGTCCAGGCGACTGCAACGAAGCGCAAACGGAGGAGGCTTGGGTTAATCCGGAGCCAGAGGGGACGTCAGGTGACTTCGTGGGAGAGGCCGTTCGTTGAAGTATGGGGCGCTACATGGCGAGCCCAGCTGGTATCGCTTCGATCTGCAATCGCGTGGAATAGTGCGTTCTCAGATTCCTGCTTTGAAATATTCGGCAAGTGGGGTCTTCCATTATCCCGTCGAGAAGATACGCCTTGCGGAGCTCCGCTAAAGCGGATCAAACTGTCGTCTTCTGCAGAGGTGGTTTCGCCATGTCTGCCGTTCGACAAGGAGTTCGTTTGGAACGGAGTTTTACGGCGTCTCTGGATGCAAACAGACAACCATATGTTGGCACATGTATTTTTCGGGATGGCCGTACATGATTGAGCGGCCATGCGGCCAATTTTCGTCCGCATCGGTCGGCGTCTCTGTCAGCTCCTTCACTCGGGGTTCTTACCTCGGACCAACATTGTTTCTTGTATCGGGTGGGACGAGCGCAAGTTCAACTCCTTGGCAGATCATTCCGCGAGCGCTGCACTAGGTATGTCTTTGGATTGGAACCGGCATGCTCCCGAAGCAATTAAGAGGGCCAAGGACTTGGGCACCAACTTCCGGCTAAGTTTCGAAGGCGCCTTCGGGGTAGACGGCTGGGGAGCAGGAGGTTTGGCCCTTTGGTCATATTCTGCAGAACGTGGACAAGAATTATTGTACCTGGCCAGCAAGAATTTCGGTATTCTGGAGTCTTCTGTCTGGCTGAGACGCTGCCTTCGGAGTGGTCTCTGGAGTTTTTTGTTGGCAACGGTATTGGATGCTTAGTGGCAGTATGCAGGCATGGATGTGCGCATATCGCATCGTCCCTAAACGAACTCAAAACAAAGGAGGAGGAGGAAATGGTCGAGGAGAAAGAGGTGGAGGAGCAGGAGGAGAGGGATCAGTGTAAACCCACGACGCATTAACGATGAAGCGCTAAACCATCCCTCCACTTTTTTCTGTCCCCCCCACGCCCCTAGAAAGGGCTTATTGTCATTGCGGGCAATGCCCCATTGAAAGACAAACCAACGTTTGAGAATCCTCAATGGTGACAAAACAGAGTTCCTGGGACTTCAACACCGCTAATCAACGTGACCGGCTGCGTCCTGGCAATCCCAAGCCGTGTCGAAAAGACGAATGCGCGCGCCGCTAAGGCGAGAGCCACTTCTTGAAAGTGAGCCGCCCTCCATCCTTGACAAGGTTGCGATCTTTGAAGACGAACGAATGTGCGCAGTGCTTGACAACGGAGCCACATTTTGAAAAGGGACCGCCTTCCACTCATTAAGCTATTGCATGTTTTGTGTGAAGAATGCGCCTGGCGCTTAGGCAAGAGCCACATTGACAAAACACTGCCGGCCAGACTTGAAGCTGTTGCACATGTTTCAGACGAGTGGCGCGAGGCGCTAAGGCGAGAGCTTCATCATGACTAGGACACGCCCTCCTTCTTTGAAGCAGTTGCGGATTTCGGACGACTGTGCGCCGCGCTAGCGCTAGAGCCTCATGCTTAAGACTACCCGCCCTCCATTCTTCAAGCTGTTGCATTTTTGAGCTCAGGATCATGAAGTTTTTTGTTAAACAAACACGGTCAAATAATGGAGGAAGAGGAAGAGCAGTAGGAGGAGGAGGGGGAGGAGGAGGGGGGGAGGAGGAGGACAAGGAGGAGGAGGAGGACGAGTAAGATGGGGAGGAGGAACAGGTGGTGGAGGAGGAGGAGCAGGAGGATGAGGAGGAATACAAGGAGGAGGCGAAGGAGGAGGAGGAGGTGGAGGAGGTGGAGGAGGAGGAGGAGGAGGGAGGAGGAGGAAAAGGAGCAGCAGGCGGATCCTCTGCCCGAGCTGGGGGCCGCTCCAGGTGGGCTGCACGCCCCAGGGGCTCCACGGGGGTGACGACTCGTGCACCCCGCGGGCCGTGTCCTCGTGCAGCGGCCGGGAGGCCGCGCTTCCCCGGCCCTGCCGCCCCCTCGCTCTGTTGCCGCCGCTCCTCTTCCTGCTGCCTCCTCCTGCTGCTGGCTCTTCCTCCTGCTGCCTCCTCGCGTTGATCTTCCTCCTTCTCCTCCTCCTCCTCCTCCTCCCCCAGCAGCCATTTTGGATCAAGATGCTCGCGACCCCATCGCATCTCCGCCTCCCGCTCCTCGCGGTGGGGGGAAGGAGTCAGGATTCGGTGGCATCTTACGGGGGCTCTGGATGTCCTCGCGCTTTTCCGTCTATAGAGTGGGTTAGCGTGCGCCACCGTCTGGCAATCGATGCGGAAGCGCCGGATCTAGCGTCGATGTAGCGTCGACTAGCGCCGGCTAGCGTCAATGCGCAAGAGTCAGCAAGATTACCTGGGAGGCCCCCATGAGTTGCCACATAATCATTGGTACGCTCTGGGATTTCTCAGATCTCCTTTTGCTCCGCGCCGGCTCCCGAAACGAGGGCCGCCAATTCTAGGTACCCTGGAGCTCCCAGAACTCTTCCTCAGCCAATCGCATTATGACGTCGCTCTCGTCCCGTCCCTTCCCGTCCCCCTCGCCCTCCCCCCCTGGCCTCCCCGCCCACTCCCCCCCCGCTCTGTCCCTCATCCCTGTGTCCCCGCTCGGCCCCTTTCCCCCCTTCCTGGCTGCACACTTGACTGATGTGGCAGCCCGCTGTGGCGTCCCGAGGCCCTCTCTTGATTGCGCGAGTGCTCTTGCGGGGACTCTTGCTCACTGCGGCGAGCACTTTGCCGGCACCGTGCGGGCCCCGTGGGGCCATCCATGTGCTCAGGGCTGTTGCGAGGCCTGGAACGCGGATCGCCCCGCGGCCCCTGCCCTCTCTTCGGCCCTCCCGGGAGGCTGGAGGGCTCTCAGGGCCCCGCGGGGCTGCGGGGCCCCGTGGTCAGAGCGCCCGCTGGCACCGCGAGGGCCCCCCCACTGGGGCCCAGCCGCATGCTCAGGGCTCTCCGCGGAAGTCCTGGGGCGCTGCCCGCCTCTCGTGGCCCTGCCACCGCGTGCGGGGCCCCGGGGGAGGGCGGGGCTCCATGGGCCCAGAGCCTCGTGGGGGCTGCTGGGCCCTGCTGCGCGAGGGCCACGTGGGTCACGTGGGGCCGCCCGTGCGCTCGCGGCTCGGGAGGCCCGGGAGGCCGACCTCGGGGGGGCCAGCTCTGCTGGCTCTGCTCGGGGGGCTGGCGCAGGAGGGACCCCCCTCGAGGATCGGAAGGGTGCGCACTCTCAGTCTGCTTCCCCCCCTGCCAGCCCGCCCGGAGGCACTCCACTCGCCGGGCGGGTTGCCTTGGTGAAGTAATTACGTGTGCGTTTGTTTCCATGCGTCCTGTTGCATCTTTGTCTTCTGATGTGTCTGCGCATGTCCCCGAATGTGTGGTCGGGGGCAGCCAGAAGAGAAGAGACTCCGAGATCTCCACGATCTTGTCTGGAGCTCTTCGGGAACTTTGGAGCGGGTCAAATTGGGGTCTGGAGGGAGGGGGAGGGGGTGGGGAGGAGGGCGGAGGTTCCAGCGCCTGGCGGAACGCCCCCGCCACACCCTGCGGGAGAGGGCATGTGGAGGGGGAATCCCCTCCCCGGAGGGGGAGAAGGGGCTAAGCAGAGCGAGCACCCGAGACCACTCACGCCCGCAGGGCTTGTGAGATGTTGAGGCCGCGAAGGCCGGCCACACCGACACTCGACAGCACCAGGCTCCCGAACTCCGTTGCCCTGCCACCCGTCTGGGACCCCGGAGGGCTAGCGGGGGGCAGAGCCCCGTGGGGCGGCCAATTGCAGGAAGTGCCCCCTCGAAGGATCGGAGGGCTGTGGCAGGCTCGCATCGCGGCGGCGTGGCGGCGATCCCAGCGGCGGGCGCTCAAGGCTGCACGCCGCCATGGGCCGCGGAGCGGCCAGTGTGGAACGATCTGCGCTGTCGGAAAGCGCCGATCGTTCGAGGCTGAACGCTCCGCGCGGTGTCAGCAGCCAGCGCCGGGGTCGTCACGGCACGAGCCCGCCGTGTGCGCACTGGATTCTCTCGAGAGAACGAAGAATGGCCAGATTCGGGAACGTTTCGTTCGCCCAAACACACCTGAGGAGGTCTCATCCTCCCATCCCTTTGCATGTTCAGCTCGGGTGTAGAAGCGTGTAGCATCACGCCAATACCGATGTCCTCGTCGCTGAGGCTCAGTCGCGATTGCCAGACACGCGCATCCTTCATCTGCGCAATGGTTCGGAGCAACGCGCGACGACATGTAAACCGACATCACCCGCCCTGCATCCTTGTAGTCGTTTCGAGTCTGATGTCTATGAGCAGAGCGTGCGGGCAGGGCTGGCGCGGGGCCGCGGTCTCGAGCACGGCCCGCCCCTCACCGGAGCAGGGCATCCGTCAGGAACCTTGGGCTGTCGCATCGAAACCGGAACACACACCAGCCCTCAGACGTCCGCCCTGCGAGCCACGTCTGAGCACCAGCCCCCATCATCGCAACGGTTGGGAATTTTGAGCTTTCTTTATGTAGTGAGTTGCGGCGGAGTGCCCAGCGAAAGCGCTGCCGTGAACTTGGCCCAATCCATCAACACATAGCCGTTATAAGATCTGAGTTTTGAGGGCGTACCTTGTAAGGGCAATCGGGCGCCCGATTCACCCTGTCAACCTCTGTGCTGGCGCGACGGGGGGGGGCCATCGGCAGGGGAGGCAGAGGCAGGCGCAGAAGGAGGACGAGGACGCGAGGATGGCGCGCAGGGGAGAGAGAGAGAGAGAGGAGACAGGAACAGCCGGTCGAGGGCACGAGGGCTTGCAATACCACTCTGGCTCGAGCCGCCCGGCCCGATGGCCGCCAGAGCGGGCCGGGGCTGACGCCTCTTCGGTAGTAAATCGTGGGAGCTTGGTGTACCATCTTAGTAGGTCCATCTTTGGTTTCGGCTAGCGTCGATTAGCGTGTGGGAGTCGATGGGATAGCGCCGATTTAGCGTCGGTTAGCGTCGAGTAGCGTCGATTTAGCTTCGACTGGCGTCGATTTCGCGTCGACTAGGCGTCGACTCGCAGGAGCCGACACGAAGGATGGGAGGCTCCCGTGAGTTGCCACCGAACGTCTCCAGGCCGCGCCGCGCCGCTCGCCTGCCGCGCCGCTCGTCTGCTGGCAGCCGGCCCGCCCCCGCGCGCCCGTCGCCGCGCGCCCGCCGATGCGCGGCGCCCCCGCCGGTGCACAGATCGGCCCCGGCGCGGCGGCCTGCGAGCCGAAGGATCGGGCGCCGATCGAGTCGGGACGATCGAAAAGGGTACGGAAAGAATGGGTACAGTGGAGGCCAGTCCACAAGAAACCTTCCAGAAGAAACCCAACCCTGAGACCCCAGGACGTCCATTGATTTTTGTTGTAGGAACGTCGCGCTTTCACAGCAAAACCATCGAAACCCAAGAAACCAAGGGCACCCTGGAGGCAAGCAGGGTATTTCTTTGCATGGGTCTCCACTGTACGATACCCAACAGCAGTTCCTGTTCATTCTGAGCAGGACTCGCTGTCCGCGCCGCCGCGGGCGCTGTCCACTGAAGACACAGAGTTTCCTGTCCAACAGCGGCCGCTGTCGGTTTTGGACAACATTTGCTGTTGGGCATTGTACCCATTCTCTCCGTACCCATTTCGGGCGTCCAATCCGAGGGACGTTGCAGTTGTTCTGCGACGTTGCGAACGAACAACACACGCCCATAACCCGGAGGAAAAGAAGCGCCATAAACATGCACTTTTGGCGCTCCGCGCGGATTTCTTGGATCCGCGCTGGGCCCCGCGCCGCTCCTTGCGCCGCTCCTTGCGCCGCTCCTTGCGCGCTCCGCGCGCCCGGGAGCGGGGTTCGGCGCAGATCCGAGGAATCAGCGCGGACCTCCCGACGTCTACGTGTGGGTGGTTCTTTGTTCCTCTAGACTTCTGTCGGGCGTGTCCCCCATACAGGGGGCTTTTTAACGACAAATCAAACATACCCCAAACATACCCCCAAAAGATCAAACATATTCCAAAAACAGTTCCCTGTCTATTCTTTTAATTTTTGTTTGACTATTTTGGGGGGTATTTTGCATTTTTCGTCAAAGATCCCCCCTGTAGGGGGACACGCCCGACTTCACCCAACGTCTACGTGTGGCTGGTTTTTTGTTCCTCTGGATCTCCGGGCGTCGCAGCCGTTCCACCGCGCACGCCCGGAACCGCAGGAGGGTCGGAGGGAGGGCGGTCGACCGGCCACATGTGGGCAGGGGCGCGGCTTGCTGCACGGGAGGCTCACGGTCGAGCCGAGACCCCCAGGCGACAACACGCACCCATATGGCCCCATCCCCATCTGTCCCCCCCTCCCCCCTTCCCCCTCCTCCTCCTCCTCCTCCTCCTCCTCCTCCTCCTCCTCCTCCTCCTCCTGCTCCTCCTCCTGCTCCCTCGCAGCGCTCGGGCGGCCGCCTCGCTGCGGCCGCCTCCGCACCCGGCGACTGGGCCCCCCTCGCCGGGCCGGTCTTCGTGCGGTGGCGGTGTGTGTGTGTGTGTGTGTGTCGTCGTCGCGACGGGCGTTTTCGCCGGGCTTGGGGCCCGAGGAGCCTCACGGAGGGATGCGGCTCGAGGCGTGGCGCAGACAGGTGGGGTTTGGGGACGTCGTGGTGACTTCTGTGCGATGCTGCCGTCTCCTGGCAGCGTGAGATCTGAGGGTCGAGGGAACGCCCGCCCAGACAAGGCGGCCGAGGAAGTCTGTGCCGGTGAACTCGACAGTGGCACGTCAGTTTGCCTGTGCAGTCCGCAGTCGGTTTCGCCAGTGGACGTGCGCTTCGCCAGATACGTTCGTATGCTTTCTGGCCACGTTTGGAAGGGGGGTAGGGGGAGGGGGGATGGCTTCTTAAGCACCTCTGATTATCAGAGGGCGCTGGCTTTGTCTGTAGATGGAATGCTGGCGGCTTCTAGGAAGCAGCCTCTCAGGAGGGAGACAACATACAGACACAAATAGTGGTCGATGCCAAGGAACCTGTATGACAGTATTGGGAAGTATAGGGAGGGGGCACTCCTGGGGTTTGTGTCTATTTCCTTGGTTGCCCCTGGGCGCCTTCGGCCTCCTTCTAAGAGGCCTCCGCCCCTCCCCCCTCCCCCCGGCGCGCGCCGCCAATGCCTCCCCCGCCCAACCCGAAAGATGGGGTGCACCTCCCGGAAGCAGCTCTAAATCGGCACTGATAGATCCCTGGTCGGCGGAGCCTGGCCCAGTCGGGTTCAATCCCGCTTGCCCTGGCAATCTCGCTCCATCCAGCCACACTCCGCTGAAACCCAGGCGCAACCTGCCGTAGTCTGGCTGATTGGCCCCTTGACCGGGCTCGCTGGCCCTTGGTCGTCTCGCTGCAGGCCTCTCAGGAGTTCCGGGTGTGGCCAGGACCTTGGGCAGGGGGAGCTCATTAGTGATTGGGTCTCGCAGTCCCAAGGAGGTGGCCGGACTCACTAAACTAGGTCTGCCTTGGCTCTCGCGTCATCATGGGGGACGATGACTGCGGGGGGCGGCGAAGGCTGCAGAAAAGGAGCCCTTCAGGGCCCTTCAAGGGGCTCTTGAGAGCCCAAAAGGTGGCCTCTGGGGCTCGAAAAGTGGACCTTTCTCCCCCCTCATTTATCGCCCCCCCCCCATCCAGCGACGCCCAGCTGCCGTAGTTGGTGTTTCTTCGGGTGGCGGCAGGATGAGGAGGAGGAGGAGGAGCAGGAGGAGGAGGATAAGGAGGAGGAGGAGGAGGAGGAGGAGGAGGAGGAGCAGGAGGAGGAGGAGCAGCAGGAGGAGGCCACATGTTCACACATTCCGTCCGGCCAACGCCATGGAGGAGGCGAAGGAGGACGAGGAGCAGTGGCATGGGCGGCGCGGGCGCCCCCCCACCGGCGCACACCGACACACCAGGCCGCACCACGCCCGGTCGACCTTCGACGCCCGAGAGCCGGCTCCCCGGCGCGAGGACCGCGGCGCCGCCGGCGGGAAGCAGGGCCCCGCCGCCCCAGCCGCGGCCGCGGCCTCCATGGGCGGGTCCCTCGGCTCGCCCGAGGCGGCGGCGCAGCCCCGGGGCCCGCCCACGCCGCGGAGCCCCGGCGGCGGGGCCCCGGCCGAGGGCGGGCGCCGCGGCGCGCGCGCGGCCCACAGCGGCAGGGGCGGCGGCGCTGACGGCGGCACGGGCCCGGCCAGGATATTGCCGTGACTCTTCCGTCGGGCAGGGCGTAGGAAACAAAGCAGCCTGGGGTCGATCTGTCGTGCCCTGTTGAATAGTATTGGATACTTTCTGACTTGCGGAATCGGCCCGAAGACGGACGTGCTCGACCTGATTGTAATCCAGATGTCGTGCTGAGAGGGAGGGGGTCACAGCCAGCCGGGCAGTTTCAGACTCCCCTCACAAGCCAGCCATCACAGGGCGGCCTGTTGTCCTGACCCACTGGGACCCTCCAAGGCAGCTCAATGACGTCAGACCCCATCCCAAATCAGACCACCCCGCTTTTGTGGTGACATCTGGGGTACTCGACAAAGCTGCCAGAACAATTGACTGGGCAATGCCTGAGTGCAGTTTTGTCAATACAGTGCCGTTTTTATTACATGCTCCGCGTGCGGATCATGTATTAAACATGCAGGGGTTAGTATTAAAACCAACGGTGAGTTCATGTATACATTTATTCATACATTAATCATGTATTAAACAATCCTATATATACTTTTAAAATTCGATGATAAAAAAACTGCCCTGTAGACCATCGTGTGTCGAGGTCGCTGCACGCTCTGGCGCCACGGCGCCCGCCTGCGGGCCGCCCCCGCCGCCGCGCACCACCTGCAGGTATAGGCGTCCGAGTTCGAGCTTCCGGATCCTCTGGCGCGCCACGGCCGTCACTGAGCTCTGGGCGGGCGGTGCGTTTTTTTTCACACTGGGCTTCTGCGCCCCGTTTCGGGCCCCAGGGCCCTCGCAGATCGATCCGGCTCGAAGAATGCAGCAGTCGGAGGTGGATAGACCTCCTACGCTGACACGTCGATTGAGGAATTGGCCATTTTCGGTTCACGAGGGGCCGTCGCGGCCGCCATTTTTGCGGGTCCAGGTCCGTCGGTTTCGGTCCCAGGCCGTTTTCACTAAGGGGAGGTTTGCTAAAGGGAGGTTTGTCCACCGCCGAAGCAGAGAGATGGTGCTCCGGGGCTCTGGTGGTGATTGCTTGGCGGTGCCGCAATGTCTGCGCAACGTCACATCGGAGGGATCGGCTGGCGCGTGTTGCCCGGGTCGCGCCCCTCCTCGCCCCCTGGGTAGCGGTATTCCGGATTCCACATCAGTGCGGGGGCGGGTCACATGTGGAGGGGGGGTCCGAGTGGAGCTGCCTTGGAGGATTCCAGTATGGGGTCGCCGCACAGGGCCCGCCCTCGCGTGGCTGGCCCGGTGGGGGTCTGGAGCTGCTCGTCCGAGAGGGTTGTGACGCCCCCTCTGCTCACGAAGTCTGGGGCAGCGATCGCGCGTAGGGACGGGGTGCCTGGGCCTCTCCCGCACGTGCTGGCGCTCGCGTGCGAGCCGTAGCGCTCGCAGCGCGCCCCCCTGCCCCGACGCGTGCCCCGTCTCCTCCGAGCGTGGCCCGGGCCCCAGGGCCCCATGGGCCCTCCCCCCCCATGGGTGCCGACCGCTGCCCGGGCTGCCGGCTTGATGTACCAGCCTCGAACGTATCCCTCTCCCGAAGATTGACACGCCAAGAGGCGATGGCAACCTCGGGGATCCGCCCTCCAAAAATATAAAGGGAACCCCCAAGCTTGGCATCGTGACGAGGAGATGCCCAGCACATAGGGATGGGGCTAGGTTCCAGGCTGGCAGTGGATGCCCTTTCCCAGGAGGGTGCACGCGCCGCAGCCCGAGGACAGCTCGGAGGAGGAGCACTGCTCCGGCAAGCTCGCGGGCGCGGCGGCTCCCGGCGGCGGCGCGGCGGGGGCGGCGCGGCGCTCGGCGGGGGTGCGGCGGGCCGGCGAGGGCGGGGGCGGCGCGGCGGCCTCCAGCGAGGCCGAGCCCGCGGACTTCGTCTGCGTGCTGGACGGGCAGCGGTTCAGTGCGAACGCCGCGGAGAATCCGGGCTTCCGGGACAGGGTTGCCGGGTCGCTGCTCGACGCGATGAACTCGGGGCCGTCTTCCGCGATGACGCGGAGGGGCGAGGACGGGTCCATCCTGCTGCTCGCCGAGCACCTGCCCGACGAGGTGGTGGAGTGGTTCCCAGACATCTGGACTTACCTGCTGGACGGGGAGTGGCCCAGGGCGACCGAGACGCTGCGCGACCACATGCGGAAGCAGAGGGCGCAGAATTTTCTGGGCCTCCAGACGGCCGAGTCTGGTGGTGAGCAGGCGGCCATGTTGGTCTTCGGCGCGAACCTGGTGAACCTACCCGACAACAAGCAGCACGCAGCATCCTGTATGCGCTTCGTGGGCAGCGGCGTCCGCGAAGTGCCCTTAGATCCAGCAGGCACGTGGGACAACCCGGACGGTGCCGTGGTAATGCGCGTTGGACCGCGTTCTATGGTCCAGCTGGACGGCGAGGACATCGTAAGGGCTTCGTCCTTCGCCGCCAGCCTTCCGTCCTTGATTTGTTGGCTGGCTGGCTGGCTGGTCTGCGAGCTGGTTGCTTGGTTCGCTGGCTGGCCGATTGATTGAAGGCTAGCTACTGGCTGATTGGCTGGTTTGCTGCTGGCTGGTAGGCCGATTGGTTGGCTGGCTGGATGGTTGGCTGGTAGAGTGGATGTGGCTGGCCGGATGGCCCGTTGACGTGTCAGCTAGTTGGAGCACCGAACTCGGAATTTCAAGCTGAGGGGATTCCGCAAGCGTAGATGTTGGTGCGCGGAGTTCTACGCGGTTTGGCCTTCGCAACTGTCAGTGTGCGGTCGGGAACTTTTGGATAGCGCGTCGCGCTGCCGGTTCTGTCCTACCACGCTTCGGCGGGACACTATCCATTTTGCGGTCTCCAGGCGTTCAAGTCTCGGGTTTTCCCGAGCCTCATGCCCCGCGGATTGGAGCGACATGCTGCCCGCTCGCAAGGTATAGCGTGTCGCCGGGGCCGCCGCGGCGACACGCTAAGCAAACGTTCCCGACCGTCAGCCGTAAGCGGTCTGGCCTTCGCAGCCGTGCGTGCACGTGAGATTCTGTGCGACGGTGCCTCGAGAATCGTCAGGGGGCGTGCCCGTGGACGTGTCGTCGTACGTCTCATTAGCACATGTCCGACGTGGTGGGAGTCGCACGGAGAGACCTGCGTAGTAGGAATCGCACGCCAGTGTCACACTTATGGCTTACGGTCAGGAACTGCTCGATAGCGTGTCGCTCCGCTGGTTTTGGTCCACCACGCTTCGGCGTGACACGCTGTCCGCTTCCTGGAACCAAGGCGTTAACGTCCAGCGTCCCGCCCCGCGGACAGAGCGACACGCTATCCATTTGTAAGTCATGGCGTGTCCCCAGGGCCGCCGGGCGACACGATGATGTCCAAAAGTTCCCGACCATACTCAGCAGGGATCACACGCCACCACCACGCTTGGTGGACCTGGAAGACCTGGAACGGTGGGTATCCGATGCCTCTGCTGATGGGCAGATTTCCCACCTCCACTACCATGGGAGAGGGAGGAGGAGTAAGAGGAGGAGGAGGAGGAGGCGGAGGAGGAGGTGGAGGAGGAGGAGGAGGTGGAGGAGGAGGAGGAGGACCTCCCCATCCTCCCTTCTCTCCCGTCCTGCATATGGTGGCGGTGGTGGAAATTTGACCCATCATCTGCCATGCTCTCTGGACCCTGGTGATCCTCCGGTGCTCCCATGCCGCGTTCCACTGGAGCCTGCCTCCCGCCCTGCACCTATGGCATCCGATGCCTTTGTTGCCGCCCTTCTCTGGGCCCGGGAGGCCTGGGGTGGCGGGTTCCTGCATGCCGCCGCCTCAATTTCGGGACCTGGCGGAGCACGGCAGGTTCGTGCCGCGCCGACTTAGCAGCCACCCCGCCGCAGACGTTCAGGGTTTAATACGCCGCCAGTGGCTCAGGATCGACCAGCATGGCTCGATCTGCGCTATCGAAAGCCGCCGCTCGTTCAAGGTCGAACCATCCACGCGGTTGATCATGCCTTGTGATGCCATGCCCCACCCTGGCACGCTGTCGCGCCGTAGTCTGGCTGACCCACAAGGGGTCCAGCGGAAAGGGGGTGGTGCAATAGATCTGGTGCAATAGATTTGTGGGTTGCAACAGATTTGGGGCGTGCAATACACTCCGGGTGGCAAATGTGTTGCTGGATTCTCGAGGGCAGTACGTTAGATGCACTACAATGCAAGACACTTCTCCAGCGCGGTACACTTGCAGGACACTTGCCCCAAGTCTATTGCACCGCCCCCTTTCGGCTGGACCCCTGTTGGGGCCAGCCGAACGCGAGGAAGACGCCCGGGCATCCGCAGCTGCGCACCGCTCCAAGGCACGCCTGCCGCCGCAAACCTGCGGACGCGCGGCAGCGCCGCGCGGCGGCCGGCACACGCTGCGGCCTCCCGGGGCGCCCGCCGCCCTCGGCGACGACGACGGCGTCGCGGCTGCGAGGGAACGGTGCCCTGATGGCTGCGTTCACCGCCCACCAAGCCCCCCAAAAACAGCCCGAAGGCCCCAATCTGCCCGCCATTCCCTGGGGGGGGGGCGCGTCGGGAAACATAACGTCGAACAAACACATGCGGAACCCGTACCCCCCCCTGCCCCCCAAACCGAAATGTGGGTCTTTGGGTCAGTTTGGGGTGGCCGGGTAGGTAGTCATACGTGCTGAAGATCTCGCCCCCTGGGCGCTGCCAAAACGTAGGCGGGTGTTGCCCTTGCATTTGGTTGTCTTGGTGACTGCATGGGGCAACCTCACGTAGCTGGCGCCGACGATGACGTTTGTAGCTGGCGCTGGGCGTCTTGTAGCACTTGCCGAAGGTGCATCTACGGCCACGGCCCTACGCCTCCGTGATCCATCGATCCATCGACATTTTGCCCGAACCCGCCTCGGCAAGTTCCCAACAGTGTCCCGAGCTCACGAAACAAACGCGAGAATTACTCCGAAGGTGCTCTGGGAGTGCTCGAGGAAGCGACAAAAGGCCTCACGAGGGCATCACAATGAACCCGCGACGACCTACGCGATCCCAGCGTTGGTCGAATGGGGCCCTTGACAATTTGATCGGGCTGCTGCAGAGCCCGCGAGAGTCCTAAGAACGCCTTCGAAGGCCTCGAGACGGCCGAAGGGAGGTCCCAAGAAGGCCCCAGAAGAGAATGGGAGTCATGGGTGGGAGAAGGACGAGGACGAGAACAATTACGGAGCCCCCGACGTCCAGATCAGGGGGGCCAGCAGCACAAGCTGAATAGTTTCGTGGCAGGCTTGGACGGGGGGCCGGATGAATCATGTCCCCCCTTCCTCATCCCTCTCCTCCTCGTCCTCATCGCCCTCTCCCCCTCCCCTTCTTCCTCCGCGTCCTCCTCCGTGTCCTCCTGTCATTCCGCCTCTTCGTCTTCCTCCTGCATATATTATTCCTCATCTTTCTCCCCCCTTCTCCTGGCACCGCTGCCAGCGCGTATCATTTCTGAGAAGCGCTAGCGCCGCCACCGCGTATCAATCTTGACACGTCACGAGCTTCATTCCTGACACGGGACCGCTGCAGTCCTGCCACGTGTCAGTCCTGACACGCGAGCCGCTTCAGTGTGCACATCGAACCGAAGTGTCGAAACACACAACCGAAACAACTGTGCCAACCCTGACGCGCGGAAGGCCGACATGCGTTTATCAGTTATGGAGTGGCGCAGGTTCAGCCCCAACCCGCGAAGGCGACCGATGCCCACGATTCACCTTGCTGGAATGCCGTGTGCTTGCTGACTCCTTGGGCGCGCGCGCGCGAGCGCCACACCGGGGTTGGAGCCAACGTGGGTCGCATTGACTCCCTGCGCATGCGTCGTGCGCGTGCTTGCAGAAGCGCACTGCCCCGCCTCGCGCGGGACAGCGTCCGGAGCGCGGCGCTCCCGCCATCGCCGCAAGGGAGGGGCGGCCCTGGCGCGTCGGGTGGACGTCGGCGGCGTTAGTTACCTTGCTCGGCCTCGCTTCGCGGCGACGCCCGGCCCGCCTGGCTGCTGCCGGGCACAGCGCCAGTCCAGACGGGCGCGCCTCTCACCGCCCTCGCGCGGCATCCGGCGGAGGAGGGCGGCTGACACTCGGGCTGACACTGCGGCCGCGTGCACCTCGCGCACCTCATCCCGCAGATGGCGCGCGCGGTGGAAGAGGATCTCTCTTTTGTCGGCTGCGGGCGAGGAGCCGCGGGCCGCGGGGTCGAGGAGCCTCACAGTCAGCACGCGGGGCCACCTCCCTCGGAACGATAATCCAGAAGCCGCATTAAAGTGATCATTTTGCCCCTCTGTGACAGAGGGGGTGCGTTTGGAGGCCCTCTGTGACAGAGGGGGTGCGTTTGGAGGCCCTCTGTGACAGAGTTGTTCGTCATCCCGTTCCTCCTCATCCTGCTTCTTGATTTCGGATATGTCATGCTACCACTGCGCTCATCATCTTTGCGTCTGTGATCCTCGTCGTGTTTTTTTTTTTTTTTTTTTTTTTTTTTTTTTTTTTTTTTTTTTTTTTTTTTTTTTTTTTTTTTTTTTTTTTTTTTTCCATGCGTCCTTTTCACAATTTCCACCACATTATCCTCCGTTGCCGTTCTGCCCCGCCATCTACCTCGTCACTCTCCTTCGTCTGCATGTCCTCATTATCTTCCGCTCTTTTTTCTCCCCCCTCTGGTTCGATTTCCGCTCTTCGTCCACTTCGTTCTTCCGTTTCCAACCCCCCTTCCTTTCAAGTTCTCTGCCGTCCAATCACATCGCGTCGTCCCTCGCCGCTATGCTCAAACCATCCCGCGCCCGTGGGATCGCCCGCGAGCAACGGTGCAGCCGGGCCCGTCGCGGCCTAACGCGCGCCTGCGCCATCGTCTTGCAATGGGCGATGCAGGCGGATACACATGGGGTGGCGCGGAAGGATGGTGGGATAGCCGCAGCAGCGGCTGGCGTGGCTGGGAGGACGGCCATGATTGGTCAGCGTGGGGTTGGAGAGAGTGGCGACAAGACGGGAACACGCCAACGGAGGACGCCAAATGGCGCGATGGCCCTGCCGCCGCAGCAGCGGCGGCGGTCTCGCCTCAACGGCCGTCTCGCTTCGCCGCGCTTAGCGTTGTGAGCCCCCGCGCCCCTGGTCTCGGCATGCCCGAATTCGATAATTTCGTGAGGGCTGCCCTCCGAAACTCACCAGAACCTGGGAACACAGTTTCAGGAGAGGGGTCGGGATCCCGAGCCGCGCCTGCGGCGCAGGAGCCCCGCGCCACCGCAGCGGCGGCGGCGCGCGGGCCCCAGGATTTTGAGAAGTTTGATGTTAATTATTTTTTGAGTTATGAAGAGAGGCTCGGCACTTCGTTTAAGCAACACAACCAAGCGTTGAAATGGTTGATGGTGGCGCCACCTGAATGAAGACCCAACTGCCCCGTTCGAGTCAGAAGCCAAGTGGTTTGACAATGCGGAGCCCACCATGGTCGCTGTTTGCGACCACGGTGCGAGAACGAGCTTTGGTTTCAGAAGCGACGAGGAATCGTTAAAGCAACACAACCAAGCGTTGAAATGGTGGCGCCACCTGAATGAAGACCCAACTGCCCCGTTCGAGTCAGGAGCCAAGTGGTTTGACAATGCGGAGCCCACCATGGTCGCTGTTTGCGACCACGGTGCGAGAACGAGCTTTGGTTTCAGAAGCGACGAGGAAGTCCCTTGGCGGTGGCAAGAGATGGTGGCGACGCTCAGGGAGGAAGATATCAGGGAGGTCGTGGGGGGGCCCCGCAGCAGCGGGGCTCTGATCGGCTGTTCCCTCGAAGTCCGGCCAAACAGCTACGACCACATGCGCCAGAGTATTGTGCGCGCGACAGTTCGCGGGGCAGCGGGTGAAAGTGAAGCTGCCGATGTGGGATTTCGCGTTGCACCGCGACGACGGGACAGGCGTCCGCTTACACCCGCACTGGGGCGACAGGAAGGTCGAAGCTCTGCCCTCATGCCCCGCGCGGACACGGTGAGGCCACCGGCCGCGGGTTTGGGCGGGAGCGACGGGTCAGGAACACATCGCTGGTACAAGGACCTCGGTGTGGAGCGCGAGGTCAAGTTCGACGCCGCCAGAGAGAAGGGGAGGCCGACGCCTTCTCAGGGGCCCCGCATCAGCGGGGCCGCGGCGTCCAGCACCGGGCCCTCGGCGTCCGCAGCAGCGGCTGGCAAACCAGTAGTTTGGGGACCGAACAGCTCCCCAGACGATTTGGTTGTGGATTAGGTGGCTCCGCAGCAGCGGGGCTCGAATGAAGGGTGCGTTGCATTTCGGCAGGGGCGCGCGCGTCGGCCTGCGAGATCGGGAGCGCGCGTGCAGGCGCCGTTGCGCGATCTTCGTTTTGAAGTCGCCCCTCTCCTCCCTGTCCCCCCATCCCGCCGCCCTCAACGTCGGCTCCTCGCCGCCCGTTCCTCGTCGCTCCACGCCTGTTCGTTCTCCTCCAACTTCCTCTCCCGCTTCCTCGCTCTCTCCTTCCCATTTTTCCCTCCATCCCATTGCATCCCTGGCATCCCTGAGGAAATCGTCGTCGTCGTCGTGGTCGTCGTCTTCGTTGGCTTTTTGGTGGGAGAAGGGGGGCGACGAGCAAGAGGAGGAGGAGGGGGGGTCCTGGGACCTGGTCTCGGTCCCGGTCCCGGTCCCGGTCCCGGTCCCGGTTCCCGTCCCCGTCCCGGCCCCGGTCCCGGCCCCGGTCCCGGTCCCCTCCTGGTCCCGGTCCCGGCCCCGGTGTCGGTCCTGGTCCCGGTCCCGGGCTCTCCGTCCCTGTCCCGGTCCCGGTCCTGGTCCCGGTCCCGGTCCCCTCCCGGTCCCGGTCCCGGTGTCGGTCCTGGCCCCGGTCCCGGGCTCCCTCCCCTCTTCGTGGGCCTCCGAGAAGAGCGGCGTAAAATGATAGATGCATTCCCCCAAAGGCGCTTGCACTTCGGGAGGGGGAGGAGGAGGAGGAGGAGGAGGAGGAGGAGGAGGAGGAGGGCGGAGGAGGAGGAGGAAGAGGAGGAGGAGGACGAGGAGGAGGAGGAGGAAGAGGAGGAGGAGGGGAAGTGGAGGAAGAGGAGAAGGAGGAGGGAGGGTCTGGCCTCTCAGTCGAGGAGCTAGTTGGGCACGTCGGGCTCTCGCCACGCTGCCGCCCGCGCCGCCTCGTCAGGGGCTCATTTCGACTCCGGTTCGATTCGATTTCGATGGCTTCCGATTTCGACTTCGATTCGATTCGACTCATTTCGACTTCGGATTCGATTCGATTCGACTTCGGATTCCGATTTGGATGCCGATTTCTCCATGAAGCCTTACTGCTCTGCCGATCTCCGCCGATTCGACTCCTCACGACCCGTCCGTCGGTTCCCGCCGGTCCGAATCATCTTGATCGCCGATGCGGAGTATCGATTCTGGGCTCTCCTGCCTCGTGGGCCGCACAAGTGGGGCCCGCGCCGAGTCGAGACGAGATAGATGCTGCCTGCTTCAGTGCACCTGACACTCGTGGGCCCCGCGTGGGCCCCTCGTGGACGTCCCGTGAGGCTGGGGGCGTGGTTGCGGCCCGTGTGCCCTCGTGGGCCCCTCGTGGGCCCCCGTGGGCCCCTCGTGGGCGTCCCTCATGGGCCCTCGGAGGCTGTGGGCCCCTCGTGGGCCCTCGTGGGCGTCCCGTGAGGCTGGGGGCGGGGTTGCGGCCGCGGCTCCGCCACGCTGCCGCCCCCCCCCCGTGGCGCGAACCGTGGGCACCCGCGGGCGCCCGGTGTGCAAGAGGGGGGGG
>CAUYUJ010004224.1:55944-140944 GCA_963575745.1 Prorocentrum cordatum
CAAGCGTGGCGGAGGGGGCAGTGGGCGGGACCCCCGCTGGGGCGCTGGGGACGCGGGGAGGCTCGGGGCAGAGAGCCACGGCGCGGTGGTCCCACTCCGGCGCTGGGGACGCGGGGGAGAGCCACGGCGCGGGGGTCCCACTCTGGCGCTGGAGACGCGGGGGGGGGGGGGGGGGGGCGACGCGGAATAAAGTGGTCGGGGCTCTAGACACTTTGTGCAAGAGGAGAAATCAGTTAGATAACAAGCCGTCTAGCTCACTCCCACCCGCCCTCCCAACACATAAGTAACACACGAGCCTCAGCATGTTGAGCGGTCGTCTTTGGAAGGGCAGCTGTAGGGAACCAAGACCTTTCCCATGTGCGCGACGCTGGTGCGAGGTGCGCCACGCGTGCCAGGCGTGCCACGCGCGCCGGGCTCCCCTTGGGCCCGAGCGTGCCAGGCACGCCTGGTGCGCCAGATGCGCCACGTGCTCCACGTGCGCCAGGTGTGCCGCATACTCCAGTCGGGCCAGGTGCGCCACGTTCGGGGCACGTGCAGAATGTGCCTGGTGCGCCAGCGCACGTGGCAGCACACATCGGGAACCATGTAGGCTCCCACCATCCTTGTCGGAAACCAATGCCCACCATTGTGTCTAGTAGGCCTGCGCACAGCAGGCTATACGCCATCACCCCCGCCGTCCCTGTCAAAAACCACTTGACAGTGATCGCGAGGTGGCCGCGCACAACCCAGATTGAACCGCGATGTGCATGTTGTATGGTTTTTTGTCAGGGAGGGTAGCCCTGCGCACGCACAGCAGGGAATGTGCTGACACCCCCGCCGTCCCTGTCCAAAACAATACAAAGTGCTCGCGGGCCTCACGAACATGACTCATGACTTTGCTTCAAAGTGTACTTTGCATTGTTTTTGTTGACAGGGATGGGTTGGGGGGCCGCATCGGGTTGGCCGCGCATGCTCCAACATTGGAGGCAGAGTGCGGTTTGTATTGTTTTTGTGACAGGAATGGTGGGGGGCGGGTCGGCATGGTGTCGGCATGGTTCCTGGTTGGACGCCGGTCGCGTGGGGGAGGGGTGTATATCAATAAAGAAATGAGGTGTTCGCGGGGTGGCCGCGGGGTGGCCGCGCACGATCCATATTAAGCCGCAAGGTGCGTGTTGTATTTGGTTTTGACAGGGATGGTGGCCCTGCGCGCAGCAGGCAGTATGCTGACACCCCCGCCGTCCCTGTCAAAAACAGTTAACCCCTCCCCCGAGCAGGGGAACGAGGGGGTCTGGAGGAGAGAAGACAAGAGTTCGTTAGACAATCTATGCCCAGTGGGTTGGTGGGGCTTCACATGCCTGGAGACCCCAAAGTGGGCGGCGATTTTTTCTCGACGGCGTGTTGTTTTCACGGCGCCGGACCCCGAAGGATGATCGATTCTATGCAGGTGGCCGACAGCAGTCGAGGGAAGAAACACCATGACCATGGTCAAGATGTCGCGGGATCTTGTCGACGCCGATTTTGGTCATGGTCCATGCTGGCCGTCGCCGATTCGCGATGATTATCCATGAGTTGACGATGGCCAAGATGGACGGTGGCCAAGATCGGCGCCGACGCTTCCACGTTTCGTCTTGGTCATGGCCCGTGTTTTCGGCCCCTCGAAGGTGGTCGATGCCGCGTTCCCTGACACCGGCGTGAGGATTGGCAGTGGCCACAAGCACGGCAGCTGAGCCTCCTGGTTTCACGACTCCCCACTAGGGGGGTCCCGTAGGATTGCGGGAGGCGGTTCGTGTGGGGTGATGATTAGAAAATCCCCCGGAGTCGTTTCCACACGGCGGCGCCCAGGGGCGTCCAAGAGATGGGTGATGACAAGAGGGGGTAAATCATGGCCATGGCCATGATACCTCCCTGCGCTCTCCGCTGTGGGGGTGGCTTTCTTCTTTCTGGAGGGGGGCGCCCTGTCCCACTCCTCGCCCAGGTTGTGCGCTTGTGCACTGCGCGACGTCTCCCTGCATGCAGTGCCTTATCCCAGAGGCCGCGCCGACGATCGCCCTCATGTGCAGGGCCTGGGTCGCGAAGCGATCCAGAAGGCCTCTGCAGGATCGGACTCCGGCTTCCAGGGCCAACCCTGTCGGGGTGATGTCAGGTTTTGTTGCTGGCCCGCCTGTCGCGCCTGCCCCAGAGCCGCTCGCCCGCGCCGCCTGGCGCAAGGCTGGCTGCGGGCATGGATGGGCCATTTTCGGGCGGGGCCACGACACGGATGAATCGTTCCCTGAGCGTTCCGAGATGTTCTGAGCAGCCCGCCGCGCCCGATGCGTCTTCCAGCATCGCCGAATCTCAAAGATCCCCGATGTATTTCAATCCGATTGTGTCCCCGTCCGGGCAGCACGGCGGCTTCAGCGGCTATGATGGAGCCGATGCGGTCCTCCAATGAGTGTCCTTGGTGAAACAAGGCCCGCACGGCAGCGTGCACGCTGGGATTGGAGGACACCCCCGAGCAGGTCCACGCGGAGTCCCTCATCGGAGACGGCGCCCCAAGACCTCCAGGTCACAGAAGGGACCCTACTCGGGGTCCCACCACATTAGGCCTCCAGCACCGCCGAGTATCAGAGATCCCCGATTTATCGTTGTCCGATTGTGTCCTCCCTGTTCTGGCATCGTCTTCCAACTCCTCGGTCTGCACGGCCTGCGGCGGCTATTGTTTCTTTGTTGTTCTTTGACCTCGCATGGCACCTTTGATTTCTGTGCTGTAGCACATTCTCTTGCTTTGCGCACCGTCTGGTGCAAGGCGGCCTGACCTGACCTGCTGTTTGGCGCGAGCCGCCCTCGTGCAGGGCCACGGCTCGCTGGCAGGCCGGGTGAGCAGACCTGCAGCGCGCCCATCGAGGGACCACGCTCGGCTGCTTGCACAGGTCGTGCCGTCTGGCGCGGAAAAGAGGTTCGAGGGCTTCGAGGGCAACGCGGGGCTCGAGAGGTTCGAGGTTCGGAGACAGTTTTTTACGCCATTCCGCCGAACCCCGTGACAGTGAATTCGTCAAGAGTCGTGGCACGTGCCTGGCCTGTGAGTCAGAGGCCTCGGGGATGCAGATCAGGGTCTCCTGGAATGCCTCTCAGGGGCTCCGAGGTGTTAAAACCGTCTTTCACCCCGTGGAGCTAACGGGCGTGGCTGGGGGGAGGGGGTGTGAGGAGGGGGCCAGTTACGTCACGATTCGCGCTGGCGGCGTCTGGGAATGCACCAGAATGGCTAATTAATTCCCACACGGCGCCGGCTCGAACCGTGACGTGACCAGGGGGGAGGGGGGGAGGGACCAGACACGGGCGTTATCGCGCATAATAAACCAATGATCTCCTCGAGGGCTTCGCGGGCAACGTTTGGCTCGAGGGTTTCTAGGTTTGTGGCTTTCGGACGTTTTCGTCGGCTCTCTGCGATTTTCCAGTCTCCGGGTGACTTCCAGCGGCTTCGCTTCGGCGAGAGGCTTCAGGGGGTGCCTGGGTCGTCCCGAACGGCTGCCAGAGGCCCGAATTATTGCCCGAAAGCCAGGCAGCGAAAGTTCAGGGGTAACGTCAGAAGAGGGATAGACTGGACGCGTCGGCCCCCGGTCGCCCATTCATCGCCAGTAGGGTCCCGATCGCCCACCCGCCCAGGAACGTGCGGATTCGCTCACGGGGGCCTATCGCCGATCTAACCACGATGTATCGCCGATTGTAGGGCGATGCTTCCAACCTAAGCCAGTCCCCACCCCTATCGTTCCCCCTTACTTGAGATCATCATGTGGTGTTCAAGCGTCCAGCCCTAGCACAAGCAGGGCGAGGTCTCATTCTCATCCGCGACAGTTTTGCAGCTTGCAGCCTCCCAGGGACGGCGAGGTTTCATTCAGATCCGCGTGAGATACCACTCTGCTGGACCTCCCATGGGGCCAACGAAAGTGGCGACCGTCCGCAATTCGCAGGCTCCCAGGCAGCGCGAGCAGGAGGAAGGGACAAGCAGGCGAGAGGAGGAGGAGGAGGTGGAGGGCAGAGAGAAGACGCAGGGCAGATGGCAGGAGGAAGGAGGAGAAGGGGGAGAAGGAGAATGACATGCGCGAGCAGTGGTTTGTTCGAAACGAGAACCCAGCCACAGGAAGGTTGGGACAAACACTTTGCACTGCATCTCTCCGCCCCGCGTCCACCAGGCTTGTTGAGGGTGCCCCTCCTGGTCGCCCTCAGTCTTTCTCAACCCAGTTCCCTCCCCTTGGCTTCCCGCCACCCGCTCTCCCCACGTGCTTGGGCTGCGCCGTTCTCCACCGCTCACAGCTCCTCATCTCCGCCCTCGTTCTGGTCCACGTCTGCAGTGTTTCTTGCCCGAGCCGCATTGGCAGCCAGCCAGCTCATTGCCTTCCTGGGGCTCGCTATCGCGTTTCGCGCTTTTGTCGCGCCATGCATCGCGTTGGCAGCGCAGTCCTCGGTGCCGTTAGCTTCCAGCTCGCGCACTTGGCCCTGGAGGCGCCGCAGAGTCGGGCAGCGTGGGGTTGGAGCATGGACGTGCCGCCTGGCCTTGGCTTCACGTGCGAGGAGGGCAGCACCATTGCCGGAGCTGCCGGTTCACCTGATAGCGATTTCGATTGCACAGTTGTACCGGACAGCGGCATGGAATGCGATGTCTCGAGCACGAGCATAGTGTGCTACAAGACTGCGACGCCAAGCGACACCTTCATCCCAACAGCGGGGCTTTGCATCAACAATGGTCATCCGCCCGATATGGATGACAACGACTCGGCGATCATGTGGAGCACAGTGCCATCATGCACCGAAGTCGACACGACGGTCGCTGATATGACAAGCGACGCACCTATGGCATCAGCTGTTGGTGCGGCAGTTGCAGTGAGCGTGCTCTGCGTCTAGATTCTAGATCAAGACCCATTGCGTAGCGCCCGCTTTTGAATTCATGATTCATTTGAAAGGCTTATGCCATTCTGCCGACCTCGAGAAAACGACACTCGCGACGATGTCCCGCGGCACTCGGGGCCCCGGGCGCCAGGGCGAGGTAAGAGCAAACAGGCTCACAAGGAGGAAGAGCGGAGGAGGATGAGGAGGAGCACGAAGGAATCAAGGATGAGTATGCGGAGTTGGGGGAGGACGAGGAGGAACATATATGTAGAAATGGCATGGGGCATGGGCTTGCAATGCCAAGCGTTTTCTTGCAAGGAGACCGTGTTTGAAGGTGCTTGATGTTCGTGGACGTTTTCTGGCGCCTTCTTGGGGCTCTGTATGGGTCATTTTGTGTCTCTCGGGTGCGTAGTGCCCCTCGGCTGCGTTCGACCGCGGCGTGGGCCCGCGCCGCTGCGACCAAACAAGTTGCCTGCGTGCGTACCGCCCGGGGGAATCTGAGCACTCTCGGGAAGTCCTATAGACGTTTGGGAGCGTGTAGGGATCGTGCTGGACGTGGGCCAGACAGGTGTCGCATTGGGCCGTCTTTCTTGGAGGTAAGTTCTGAGCTTCGAAGGCCATATGGCGTCTGTCTGGGGACCTCCTTTAGGGCGCGGAGCGTTGTGGTGGAGCCCACCTTGGGGCCCGTCTTGCGCAGAAAAGCGGTACGTGCCCCAGACCGAACAACCAACAAACAAAATTCCCCATCAGCGTGGGCCCTAAACAGTGTGTTCTAACATAGTAGGTGATGCAGGCTATGTGGTGCAATCCCTGCGGTGCAAGCTATGTGCTGGAAGCTACGTGGTGCGATCTTCGTGGTGTAAGCCATGTGGTATACGCTATGTGGTGCAAGTGTGGGCAATGGGGTGCACGGTTAGTGGTGCAATCGATGAGGCAGGAGCAAGCGTTTTTTTTTGTGGTGTCATCTATAGCTATATCTATATATATATATATATATGTATACAAACATATGGATGTCAACACATGTATACATGTATGTATATACGTGTGGTGACATAAACTGGTGTGAACTACTAAGTGAAAACTGTGTGGTGCAATCACCTTCACCGGCCGCGCAATCACCCCACCCACCCACCCACCCGCAGGTTGGTTTGGCAAACCCATGCGGAAGCGATTGCGATGAGTGCTTCGTGTTGGCTGGTGAATTTCTGCGGCCTCGCTAGTCCGCACTAGCCCGCGCATGCTCGCGCGCGCAGCGGGCAGCTAGTTTGGCGCGACCGACGCGAACGCGGTGGCGCTGACCGCTCGGCACATCCCAGCGGGCACTTCAGTGCGCGTCGGCGACAACGGTAGACACGAGGAGGATCGTAGCGATGGCGGCGACGATGCCGACAGCGACGGCGGGGCAGTCAGTGACGGTGCCGATGCCGATCACACGGGCGACAATGGCGGCGTCTTCGCGTCGTTATAAAAAGGTTTGGAAAGGAGTTCGAAATGCGCGCGCGGCAGGCGCGCGACACGGGTCCGCATGATATTACTTGACACGGATCGCGCCACCCCAGCATGCGAGCAAGGGCGTTCGAACGATGTCGACATGCGCGCGCGAAACCCTTTCGATAGCATGTCCTGAGAATGTTGAAAAGCCGATTGGTTCCTTAGGGGTTCGCAAGAGCGTTCGCGACAGCTGTTTTTGAAGACCCGCGTTGCGACACCCTGCGTTTTTATACGGTTTTCCCAACATTCTTCGCTGGGCTCTTGTATTCTTCCAACCCGCGCCGCACCCGCGTCTCACCTCCTCCCCCTCCTCTTCCTTCCTCCCTCACTCCGTAGGGGGTGCGCAGGGGGTGGTCTCCGAACGTGCCGTCTATTCTATGCGGGCCATGGCGCAGGGCGTGGCACGTGGAGCGTTTTCTCGACCTCGTAGGGGGTGCGCAGGGGGTGGCCTCCGAGCGCGGCGTCTACGCGGGCTATGGCGCAGGGCGTGGCAGGTGTGGCATTTTCTCGGCCTCGTAGAGGGGGTGCGCAGGGGGGGGGGTCTCCGAGCGCGGCGCGTATGCGGGCCGTGGCGCAGGGGTGTGGCACGTTCTCGACCTCGTAGGGGGGTGCGCTGGGGGTGGTCCCCGGGCGCGGCGTCTATGCGGGCCATGGCGCAGGGCGTGGCAGGTGTGGCACGTTCTTCACCCCGTAGGGGTTTAGGGGGGGGGTCTCCGAGCGCGGGTCTCTGCGGGCCATGGCGCAAGGGGTGCAGATGTGGCACTTTCTCGAACGCGTAGGGGGTGCGCTGGGGGTGGTCTCCAGCGCGGCGTCTATGCGGACCATGGCGCAGGGCGTGGCAGGTGTGGCACTTTCTCGACCTCGTAGGGGGTGCGCAGGGGGTGGTTTCCGAGCGCGGCGTCTATGCGGGCCATGGCGCAGGGCGTGGCAGGTGTGGCACTTTTTCGACCTCGTAGGGGGTGCGCAGGGGGTGGTCTCCGAGCGCGGCGTCTATGCGGGCCATGGCGCAGGGCGTGGCAGGTGTGGCACTTTCTCGACCTCGTAGGGGGTGCGCTGGGGGTGGTCTCCGAGCGCGGCGTCTATGCGGGCCATGGCGCAGGGCGTGGCAGGTGTGGCACTTTCCTCACCCCGTAGGGGGTGCGCAGGGGGTGGTCTCCGAGCGCGGCGTCTATGCGGGCCATGGCGCAGGGCGTGGCAGGTGTGGCACTTTCTCGACCTCGTAGGGGGTGCGCAGGGGGTGGTCTCCGAGCGCGGCGTCTATGCGGGCCATGGCGCAGGGCGTGGCAGGTGTGGCATTTTCTCGACCTCGTAGAGGGGGTGCGCAGGGGGTGGTTTCCGAACGCGGCGCTTTTGCGGGCCATGGCGCAGGGCGTGGCAAGTGTGGCATTTTCTCGACCTCGTAGAGGGTGCGCTGGGGGTGGTATCCGAGCGCGGCGTCTATGCGGGCCATGGTGCAGGGCGTGGCATGTGTGGCATTTCCTCGACCTCGTAGGGGGTGCGCTGGGGGTGGTCCCCGAGCGCGGCGCGTATGCGGGCCATGGCGCAGGGCGTGGCAGGTGTGTGGCACTTTCCTCACCCCGTAGGAGGTGCGCAGGGGGGGGGCTCCGAGCGCGGCGTCTAGGCGGGCCATGGCGCAGGGCGTGGCAGGTGTGGCACTTTCTCGACCTCGTACGGGGTGCGGAGGGGGTGGTCTCCGAGCGCGGCGTCTATGCGGGCCATGGCGCAGGGGGGGGTCTTTCTATACGCGCCAATGTCGCAAGGCCTAGCAGGTGTGGCACTTTTTCGACACCAGATGGGGTTGTGCACGGGGTGGTCTCTCTACACGCGCCCACGTCGCAGGGCCTCTCAGGCGTGGCACTTTCTCGACACCAGAGGGGGTGCGCGAGGGGGGAGCTTTCTATACGCGCCCATGTCGCAGGGCCTAGCAGGAGTGACACTTTCTCGGCACCACCGGGGGTGCGCAGGGGGGGGTCTCTCTATATTCGCCAATGTCGCAGGGCCTAGCAGGCGTGGCCTACAAGGGGGTGCGGTCGCTCTCTGTTTCGGCATCGCAAAGTGTGGCTGGCGCGGTGCTTCTCCTCTTCCACCTCTCCTCTTGAGTGGCGTCACCAACGGTATCGGCGGGGCAACGGCCACCAACATTATTCTCGCATGCTTCACATCAGCCATCATCGCTCCAGCCATGGTATAAGTATGTGGGGTTCCTCGGTAGCGCAATTTTCTTTTCGGACACTCGGAATTGAAATCTCTACGAAACCGAAGGTTTTTTAATGATGCCGGCATGCGCGCGCGACGACGCGCGCGTGAGCAAGCCGTCTTTTTTTTTGGAAGGGATTCGTGGAAACTGATATTTGGTGATCGGCGGACGCGCGCGCATATAGCATCTGTTTCCAAGGATGGTGGGGTAGGGGAGGGAGCGGATACCGGCCTGGTTGGGATGGTGCGAACTCATGAGTAGGATGGGCGAAGCGGCAGAGTCATA
The DNA here is from genome assembly GCA_963575745.1 of Prorocentrum cordatum. Classification (NCBI taxonomy): domain Eukaryota; class Dinophyceae; order Prorocentrales; family Prorocentraceae; genus Prorocentrum; species Prorocentrum cordatum. Next base: position 64,763 of record CAUYUJ010004224.1, read on the forward strand.
TGTATATTGCAATACGAATAGGGGGCCGATAATCCCGGAGGGGGGTAGAGCTTATTTTTTTGCGGAGAGATAATCTACGTAATTCAGCCAGTCTGCGTCACGTCGTCGAATTTGAAGCTATCAACTCCAGTGCTCGGTCAATCGCCCCACCCACCCACCCGCAATTTTGTTGGCTAAACCATGCAGCGGCGGTTGCGATGGGTGTTTGGTGTTGGCTGGTGCGGTCCCGCGGCCGCGCTAGCCAACGCATGCTCGCGCGCGCAGCGACCAACTAATTTGGCGCGACTGGCGCGGCCGCGGTGTCGCTGACCGCTGGGTATTTCCCAGCGGGCAATTCAGTGCGAGTCGGCGACGTGGGCGGGCGCGGTTTCATGGCGACGTCGACATCGGTAGACACGAAGATGACAGTAGCGATGCCGGTGACGATGGTGAGGGGCTTTTTGGGGTCCGTTTGGGGGCCTCTTGGGGCTTCTTTTTGGGCCTTGTGCAGCCCTGGGGGGACCTGGGCTCTCTGGGGCGTTTCTTGGGGCCTCCTGGGCGCCTCTTGGGGCCAAGGGACCGGCATTTCTGTTAAGGTTTCCCCTGTGGGTCTGTTGTTGGGGCCATCCTGGGGCTCTCTTGGGCCGTCTCGTCTAGGAGGCGTTATGGACCGTTTTGGAATTTTCTTGGGCCGTTATGGGGCGCCCTTGTGGGTTTGTTGCGTCGTCTCGGGAGGCCTCTTTGGGTTATTTGGGAGCGTCGGGAAGCCGGAAAAGCAAGCACCCCAAATGCATCAAACACCTCCGGGGCATCGATTCATGTTGCCTTTTGGGGCCCTCCCTTTGGGGTGTTCCTGGACGCCTCTTAGGCCGTCTGGGGGCCATCTCGGGCGTCCCGGGTCAATTTTGTCGTGCCCTGGAGTTCTCGAGGACAATCTAGAATCTAAAGGGCCTCGTGGGGGCCTGCGGGCCCTGTCTGGAATTCTTGGGAGGCCCTGCGGGCGGCGCCCAGGAACACAACCGCCCACGATGGGAAGTTGCCAGGGAACCGCCCGGGACCTGCTCGGTGTACTTTCGGCCGCGGACTCCCAAGGGCTGCCCCGCGCGCGATGCACGCACACACAACACAGTTCCATTCCCTTCCAGTGCAATCGCCTTCTGTGCACGCACGGTAATACGCATGCGCGACCACCGCAGGAATTGGCCCGCTCAGTCAGCTGCCGCCGCCCAAGCCAGCGCGCCCGTCTCAATAGGTGCCAGAGAACAGATGCCGGCCCAGAAGAACCGCATGCACGAGCAGGCCCCGCCTGCCCCCAAGGCCGGCGCAGCGGCAGTTGGCCGCCCGGGCGGGCAGAGCGCGAGCCTGTACACCGTGCAGGCCCACGTCGAGCTCTTCGACACGAGCACCATCGAAGACGCAGGCCTCCAGGTGACGTTCTACGATAGCAATTTTTTAAAAGATGGCGCGCCCGCCGTCCGCCATGGGCCGTCCACTTTGACCAGCCGGACGGCGGCCAGTTTGAAGCTCCCCCGCGTGCCCGCGGGCGTCGAGCGCGGGGAGTTCCAGATGCGCCTGCCGCTCGCCCAGAGTAACCCCACGAATGGGAAGTCCTGGGCTTTCGTGGCGGCGGCGGTCGGGAGCGCCGGTCGCGCCGCCAAGGCGGCCATCGCCCGCGCGACTGCGGTTGCTGACGCGCTCTTCGACCAGGCCTTCTTCAACGCGAACTTCGACGCCCCCGAACAGGACGACCGCGCTGGGTGGTCTGCGCGGGCGCAGCTGCTGTCCACGCGTCTGTCTCTTGACCAGGGAGGGCCGCAAGAACACGGGCGACGCGTGCACGATCCAGGAGCTGATCAACTTCAACGCGCGCGTGGCCACGAACGCCCCTCCGGCGGCGCAGAAGGCCTTCGCCAAGATCCATAGTCAATGCCCCTCGGTCGTCACCTTGGTCTCTTGCAAGCCCAGCTCCGGCCTGTCGGCGGCGCCTCCGCCAGGGCCCACCTCGAGCACCCCGGCCGCGACGTCCGTTGAGGGCGCCACGACGCGCAAGCGCCCGTCTGCCTCCAGCGGAGGCCGCCCGCTGAAGCGCCCGGCCCGTGCTCAGCGACGACGCCCGGCCGACGGGCCCACCGCGGCAGTCGCCCGCCGATTTTTTAACCCCCTGGCGCGGGCGGCCGCGCCGGCGCGTCTCAACCGTCGCTTTCTCGATCCATGCGTGCCTGGACGAGTCGACGCCTAATCGCTCGATTAGCCTCCGGTCGCCCGCGGTCGCCCGTCCGTGTCGCGGCTGGGAGCCGTATGGCCCAGCACAGTGCGCACAGGCCGAGAACCCCAACAGGAGCGGCAAAAGCTAGCCGACAGCACAGCGGCACCAGCCGCTGCCAGCTAACCTTTAGCCCCCATTGGCGGACCTCGAAAGTGACAGAGTCCGCGGCCAGGCGGCGGACGGCAGAGGGCGCCAGACGCGCAGAGGAAAAGGTGCACATGCTGGGAGCCGAATGGCCCAGCATGCGCACAGGCAGAGACAGTGCAAGGGTGCAGAGGAGGCCCTCACAGCGGATGCACCCGCTACGACATGGCGGACAAGACACGGCGCGATGGCACGGGTGCGTGGGGCGGGGCTGAAGCCGCCACCCCCGCCAGCAGGCACGGCACACCAGGGAACAGCGCCCGGGTGAGCAAGGCAGGACGCGCACTTGCGGCGAGGGCGAGGCCGTACCACGCTGGTCAGGATGAGGGCAAAGTGAATGAGAAGCCCCCGCGTTCTTCAAAAGCGTCGGACCACGTAGGAAATTGAAGAAGGAAATCAGTATCAGTGCGCAGACGCTTGAGAGTGGCGCGGTGGATGAGGCCTGCTGTGCGGCCGTGCGGGAGGCCGAGGGCCGCGTCCACGCAGGTTAGGAGCATGTCCGAACTGCGGGCCAGAGTCGGGCGGGGGCCAGGAGCTCTCAGACTCCATAGGCGGAGCTCGATGCATCGGTGGGCAGTCGGCTGCGCGTCGGCCTTTCTCGGTCCGTCGTACTGTGGTCCAGCTTCGCGGAACCAGTGGGTGTGTCTAGCGGGGCGGCGGTCGGGGACCGCCACAAGAGGCGGCAGATACGCGGCCAACACCCATGACAAGAGGATCTGCTTGGCCCGGCGGAGCGCAGGAGCCGGAGCATCCTGGTAGGGTGGCTCCTCCTGGGCCTGCGCGGCGTCCCCGCCGCCCCCCTCGGCGGCTGCTGCGGCCTTGCGTTTGGCCCTCAGCCTCCTCAGCCTCCTCCTGCCGGAGCGCTCCTCAGCCTCCAGTCGTTGGAGCAGGTCCTGCTCCTTCAGGTGCGACAGCATCTTCGCGACCTCTCGCAGCGTGTCCGCACCCTGGAAATTGCGGCCGCTAGGATCGGCGTCCTGCATCCCAGCGGCGACGCTGCTGCTCACGGGCTTCGCCGCAGAGGGGCCGGCCGTAGGGGGGCCGTAGCTGGGGCCGTCGGCTGTGCACCCGATCGGGCCCCAGAAGCCCACGGGCGCCTGCACCCCGAGGTCGTGGTGGAGGTAGTGGTCGTCGGCGCCGTCGTCGCGTGAGTCTCGGAGTCCGACTTCACAGTCAGCTGTGCGTTCAGTCTGGGCGCGGCTGCCTGGTGGGACGGTCAGCGCAGGTGGCCTGCAGGGTACTGCTGCCGTGACGTCAGGGCGCTGTGCTGCTGAGGTACGGTGGCGTGGGTCCACTGCTGGGCCGGGCTGGGGTCCCTGAGTTTGGGCCTTGGTCTGTGCGCCCGTACTGGGGGACGGCATCTCGGCGCGGAGCGCAGGTGCAGGGACGGTCAGACTGGAGCAGCTCAGGTGGGCGGTGTCCCCAGACGACAGCGTGACGGTCCAGTGGCCGGGGTGCTCGCTGGACTGCCCCCGTACGATACCTCGGAGGCCGTTGATGGGGTTGTGGACTTGACCCTGGACGATGACCGCTGTGCCCGCGTGGAGCCGTGGTGGGATCCAAGCGGCCAAACGGCAGTTTACGGCTCGGAGGTGACCGATGGTGGCTGGTTGCGGTCCGAGGAAGCGCTCGAAGTGCTCCCGTACAGTCGCAGTGCTAGTGCTGGCAGTGCTGGCGCTAACACGCGAGGTTGCGAGGGAGCCAGGACCCAGGGCAGGCGTGTGAGCACGCGAGACGGCCGAGGCTGGCCCCGCTGCCGTGCTACCAGGTTGTGGCGGGGAGGTCACCCCAGGGCTCGAGGCAGCGTGGGGACCGATGACAGGAATGGCAGGCGTGGTGCCATGCGGGGGGGCTGAAGCCGCCCCCGCTGGCGTGCTACCAGGTTTTGGCGGGGAGGTCGACTCGAGGCTTGAGGCAGTGTGGGGGCCGATGACAGGAATGGCAGGCGTGGTGCCATGCGGGGGGGCTGAAGCCGCCCTCGCTGGCGTGCTACCAGGTTTCGGCAGGTAGGTCGGCTCGAGGCTCGAGGCAGTGTGGGGGCTGATGCCAGGGCGGCCCTGGGCGGCCGTCTGGTGGCCTAGAGGGCGTCTGCGGTCGACGTCGCCGCCGCGCTGTCGGCGTCGCCGCCGCGCTGTAGCTGCGCTCCGTCGCCGCCACTCGTCGCGGAAGCCGATGAAGAAGTAGTACATGACGTACGTGGCGCACAGGGTGGCCCACGTGGACGGTGACACCACGTTGTACCACTCGATGACCTCCAACCACACACGCTCCACGTTCGCTGCCGTGTAGGCCGACGTGGGTGCCACCTTTGGTGCCGCCGCGGACGACTCAGGGCGCGCTGAAACTGGCAGGGTTGTCGTGAGAGCTGTCGTCGGCGATGACGTCTCGGCTGCGCTCGGTGCCGGCGTTGGTGCTGGTGTCAACGTTGGTGCCCGCGTAGGCGTGGGCGGTGCTGTCGTAGGGGCTGGCATCGGTGCTGGCCTCGATACGGACGTCGGAGCTGGCGTCGAAGCTGGCTGCAACTCTGAGAGACGATGATGCCGAGGAGAGGTCTGTAGGTCACCAGGCTTCGGCGGGCGTGAAGGCGCCGCCGAGCGAGTGGCCATACAGGGAGCGCAGGAGTGGCTGATTGTGGTGCTGACGTCTCTCGCGGCCGTCGGAGCTGCCGCTGGCAGTACTGGCGTCGCTGCCGTCGATGCTGACGTCGGAGCCGCCGCTGGCAGTGGTGGCGTCGCTGCCGTCGATGCTACCGTCGGAGCCGGCGATGCTATCGATGCCGCCGTCGGAGTCTGTGAAACTGCGGGCGGGTAGTCCTCCTCCCTGGCCACCTCCAGTGTCCTGATCAGCTGGAGCCTGAGATTCTCATCTACCCCCCGGCAAGTCCAGGATTTTCCGGAAAATTCCTGGACTTCCCTGCCGGTGTCGGTGCGCCCCGTGAAGCTGCAGGTGTCCTGCCAGAGGGCGCCCCACTTCTCGGCCCTCTTGTCCATGATCTGGCTCGGCTGCGAGAGTAGCTCCACGCGCCCTGGCCCTTCCACCACCAACTCGTTGACGATCGGCCTGTCGGGCTTCACATGCTGGTGGAGCAGGCCCGCGTGCTCGCGCCACGCCGTCGTCGCTGCCGTCGACGCGGCCGTCGGAGCCGACGATGCTAACGATACTGACGTCGGAGCCGGCGGTGCTAACGATGCTGCCATCGTAGCTGACGATGCTAGCGATGCTGGCGGTGCTGCCGTCGGAGCCGTCCTCGCCGCCGTCGATGCTACCGTCGGGGTCGGCGAAACTGTGGTCGTTTCTGCCGTCGGTGGGAGCGTCGATGCTGACCTCGGCGCCGGCGCCGGTACTGCGTCGTCAAGGTCGTCGTGGTCGTCGTCGTCTCCTCCTCCTCCTGCGGGGCGGGGTGAGGGAGGGGGCGAGGATGGTGCCGAATCCGTACCCCTCGCTGGCGTCGAGGCTGACTGCAGTGCCGTCGTCAGAGCTGGCGTCGATGCTGTCTGCGGAGCTGGGGTTTGGTCCGTCGTGGACGTGGGCGTGGAAGGCTGCCGAGGACGATGCTGACGTCGATGTTGACGTCGATGGGGTCATAGGCACAGACGCTGGTGTCGGCAAGGCGGACGGGTCATGGCATGACAGGACGGCCCCTCTAGCGTCAGGTGCACCTGAAGGCAGCACCCTCGCCAACGGCCCTGGGCGAGGCGTCAGGACAGAGGATGTTGAAAGGCCCGTCGAGGCTGGCGTCGATGCGGTCGGCAGTGCTGGTGGCGATGCTGAGGTCGATGCAAGGACGAGCATGACGACGGCCGAGATGGTGGCCCGTTTGGGGCGGGCCAGGCCCGCCGTGCCCTTGAAGCCGCAGGCGGAGCCGAGGACGCCGAAGAACGCGTAGCTGACCTTGACGGCCCCTGTGGGGCGGGCTGGGCCCGCCGTGCCGGCGGAGTCGACGATGTGCTTGACGACGCTCCTGGTGCCCTTGCCGATGGTACGCAAGACCGTACCGACGGTGCCGAGAGCGATGCCGAAGGTGGAGCCGAGGCCGTACCCGAAGTTCAGCAAGATAATGCCGATGAAGTTGAGAGCGGTGCCTGCGGTGCCGCGGGAGCGCTCTCGGGGGGAGGTTGGGGGCCGACTGCTTGTCACGCACGGCGCGACGACGGCAGGCGTGGGAACAGCCCGACCGCACTCAGCACCGTCACCCTCAGCAGTCGGGAGCCCGACCCCCCCCCGGATACCTGGCCGTACCGAGGTGAGCAGGTGCTGGACGGAGTCGTCTGTGTTGGCGTCGGTGCCTGGTAGGTGAGCGCGGAGGTCGGCTCGGTAGGCGCGCAGCTCGGCGCGCAGGTGGAACACGTCGTGCCCGAGTATACGTAGATCTTCGTGAAGATCCGCACGCGGCACGTGTGGGGCGTGTCCAGGTGGTACTGGGAGGTCGCGCCCGTGCAGGACGGGCACGCGGAAGACAAGGTCCTGGTGCCTATGTACAGTAACATGGCCAGGCAGTTCAGGTAGTACAGCATGGTGAGACGTGAAAGTGCGGTGGCGGCCTGGCGCAGACAGGGGGGCCATGGCGGCGGTCGCACTGAGGAAGTGAGGAGACGCAAATCAGTACCGCGCTGCTGGCGCGGTTCCGGTCTCGCGAGGCCTGGAGTCGGGACTCCAGAGCGGGGCGCTTCGCGTCGCGGCTACGCTATGAGTGCAGGGCACTCTCGAGCCGAGACTACTACTCTCTCTCTCTCTCTCTCTCTCTCTCTCTCTCTCTCTCTCTCTCTCTCTCTCTCTCTCCTCTCTCTCTCTCTCTCTCTCTCTCTCTCTCTCTCTCTCTCTCTCTCTCTCGCGGGGATCCGTGTTCCACGGGGGTCCGACGTCGCCAAGGCCGCTGCTGTCAGCATCCGCGGCTGCGAGGCTACCCTCGCCAAGACGCGCTACCGCATCACTGGCATTGCGGCACGTCACGCCACGCTGACCCAGCTCGCCAAGACTCTCACGGGCCCGTCCGTTAAATGGGACTGTGAGGTCTACCACACCGCCTGGGACCCAGCCACTGCGGCCCAGTTTGCCTTAGTGCGCGCTCATCGGCCCCCACTCACCTATACGGTGCAGGTCGCGGGGCGCCCCATCCCGTGGAGCATCACCGAGGCCCCGCTGGCTGAGGTGGTGCCGAAGCGGGACAACGTTACCATCGTCACGCCTACCACCATCAGAGCCTGTGACGCCGCCAGCCGGTGGTGGCGGCTTTAGCCCCGCCACCGGCACACTCCTCACCAAAGCGGCCCAGAGCCCCTACCTCCGCGACCTCATGACTGCCACGCCCAAAGGCAAGGGCGTCGCACCGCTCCTGACCCCCAAGGAGGAGCCTTCATCCAAGCGCCACCGCTCCTCCAGCGGGAAACGTGACGCCACGCCGCACGCAAGGTCGCCCTGCGCCCCAGGCCGCAGCTCCTCTGCACCCCCGCACGGCACGGACGGAGCCGCTGAACCGATGGCCGCCCCAGGATCAGGTGGCCATGACTCCTGGCTTGGCACGGCGGCGGCAGAAGGTGGGGGCCACACCGAAGGCGACGCTGCCGCAGCCGACGAAGTACCAGGCGACGTCGTCGACGTCGAGATCCTTTCATCAGGTGATGAATACAGCGTGGCCTCCCACGAACTCAACACCTTCGGCGAGCGCTTCGCATCGGCCTCTAAACCGCCCGATGCTGCCACGACCCGCATCCAGCACATGGAACAGCAGCACGAGCTGCTAGCCAACACGGTGGATAACATGCAGGTGCAGCTTGCGGGCGTTCTCTCCTCCCAGGCCACACTCACGGAGCACGTTTCAGGGCTGGAACGGGGGCTTGCCACCGTCGTCACCCAGCAACAGACGGCAACCGCCGACGCCGCTGCACTGCGCGGCGACATCCAGACCCTCTTCGGGCACCTCACGGGAGGCGCCATCCACCTGCCACAAGTGGCCACTCTGGAAACTAAGAAGGAGGAAGCTGCAGCGGCCGCCGAACCCGTGGCTGCCTGCAGTTGGATCGACCAGCCAGGCCAGGTCACCCCAGGGACGGGCCCCCCAGGGGCCGACAAAGGCAAGGACAAGGGTCGGGCCACCCAGGAACCCTATTGAAGGTGCCTCAGAGAGCCCGCCTCAGCCCTCCGAGGAAGCGCCTTCAGAGGCATCTCTCCCCTCTTCGCGTCGTATCTCTTTCTTGTCACCTCATGTCTGTTTTGGCAGCAGCACGCGCAAGCTATCTGGTGTAGGGACACCCGTAGTCTTGCAGGGGGCGTGATTGTAGCAATGTACATGAGCATTCAGGGGTATTTGAGGACGTGTGCTGACATGCAGCTTTCGGCTCATCGCTCGCGCCGCCCGCCAGGCCTCGCCATCATGTGGCGCCTTGCCTGCAGCCTGGCCCTCCCCTCGCTAGCTGGAGCACACCCGTCTTCAGGCGGTGCGCCTCAGCACGGAGGAGAGGTTTTCCTGCGACACGCTGAACGTGGGACGCTCTTCTACCTTTACGATGACAGCATCTACAAATACGATCACTGCGCCATTTTGGACCCGATCGTGAACAGCACCGCCGCCGCGGGTCCGTGCGGCACCGGGCCGCTGGGCGCCATCGCGAGCGCCTGGCTTGAGCAGCACCAGGGGCCCCGCCCCACGCGCTGCCCCCCTGGGACTCCGACGGCTACTACGACGGCTACGGCGAGTACCAGCATGTCTCCTACGAGCACGCCCTCGTCAACTACGACACATGCATCGCAGTCTGCCCTCAGCTTGTCCTCGACCGTCGTGCAGCACATCCTCGACGGGGCCGCTGGCAAGGCCCAGGCACGCAGTGGCGGCTTCAGCCCCGCTGTCGTGCCCCGCTTTAGCCCCACGGGTCCCACTACCCCTCTGTGCGCCAGGGGCGAACCCGAGGAGGACCCCGCTTTCTGGCACCTGATGATGATCCGAGCACGGCTCATACCGTGCGCCGCGGCGTGGGCACCAGGTGAGGACCATCAGGACGTGTTCTGGGCATGGCTCGAGGACTGCGTCCCGCACATCCTGGCGGCGCTCCATCTGCCACAGTACGACCACTTTTTCCAGGAGGATTCCGAGGAGAAAAACGACGCCCTGCGCCAGCGCACCGCGTTCGACATGTGCGAGGATATCTGGCACAGAGCGGGCCCCGACAGACAGCGCACCAACCGCAACCTCACTCGTATCCAGGGCAGCCACGAGTACCCCACCCGCTACTTTGGCCTCCTTCTGGAATACCAGGGCGCTCGTGCCCAGCTCGTCGGCCCTGAGGCTTTCGCGGCACCACTGCCGCCATACCTCTCACGGGCCCACGCCTTGCTGCCAAGAGGCCTCCCTCCACCCGACCAAGACGCCCTGGCGTATCTCGCGGATGCGATCCTGCACCACCCGCCAGACATGCAGCCGCTTGTCGAGGCGGAGCTCGCCGCGGCACCGATGGAACCGCTAAACCTACCACCGCCAGTTGGCCCCCTCGCCCAGCACGCCACGTGTGACCAGCCCGCGGCCGACGCCGAACCGCTTCTGCTCCAGCACATCGCGGCCAGCGATATCAGCAACATATCCCTGGACTCGTTCCACGTGTCGGACGATAGCCAGAACGACTCCATCCACGACATGGAAACCCAGGATCGCGACGGCACGACACCGCCAGGAGACACGGCCCAGCGCGACCGTGACAGCGAACCCTACACAGGGCGCCCCCTGTCGCACAGCAGTCCGCCCAACAACTCGGCCCAGGCCGACCCCAGCGCACAGCTCAGCGACGCCGAAGGCGCCACTGCCGCCGACGAGACAAGCCATTCCACTGCACCGCCAGCTCTCACCAGCCCGCGCAGTGGCGGCTTCAGCCCCGCTGCAGCATTGGCTGGATCTGGGCGTCTTCAGACCTCAGGTGGCAGGACCACGCCCCGCGCCCTTGTCTGCCGTGCTAACGCGACTGACTCCAACTCCAGCGCCGTCGACCACTGGCAGGCTGGCATCGACAACGACCCCATCGAGGACGCGAGCCCTGACGCCAGCGGCTCCTACGAGGCCCCGCACAGCGCAGCGGCCTCCCGACGCTGCGGCTGTCTCATCTGCCTCTTCGTGGCCACGTATGCCATCGTGGTAGCCATGCCGTACAAGGACCAGATCGACGGGTACTTGCCGACACCGAGCCGAGACCCCAGCTACCGGCAGCGACGACGACGCGAAGCTGCGGCACCAGGCCCATCCGTGTCCACTACGCCCCGACGCACAACGGTATACAACGCCACGCCCGCCTTGTGGGGTATTCTCAAGTGGACCAGTGCCAAACTCAGAGACATCGTCTCGGGCGGAGCCAGCGCAGTCGGGTCTGGCCTCGGGGGTGCCCTGAAATGGGCCAGCGGCAAACTCGGAGCTATTGCCACAGGCGGAGTGGTTTGCGGTCTTCTCCTGGTCGGCGCCAAACTTCTCGCTCAAGGAGCCGTCGGACACGTAGGAGCCCGCATCTGTGCGCGCGCCCTGGACTCACCCACGGCCCAGTGGTGCCTCCGCTGTTGCCAACCGAGCAGGAGGCCGCGCGATGAAGCCACACACACAATGCCGCGCACGCATCCCGACGAACCCGAGAGCCAGCACGTGCACTCTCTTCGACACCCGCTGCTACAGGAACACTATGCTGCTGCAGTTGCCGCCGCAGTCGCCGATGTCACCACCGCCACCACCGCCGCCATTGTCGAAGTCACTGCCGCGGTATCGCGAGCCTCGTCTGTCACACCACGGTCGACCAGCCCGTCCCCGCGAGACGGCCCCATAAGCGGCGCGGCTTATGGTAGCCCGCCGACTCACGAAGACGCCACAGCTCAGGCCAGCGACGCCGAGGCAAGGGAAACACGTGAGCGCACCCTCGACAGCCCGTGGTCCATCTTCCGACATGCAGATGCTCGTGGTTCCTCTTCCGACATGGACACCCAACCACCACGACGGCGAGCACGCTACGCATCACCCGCCAGGCCCCAGGCGCCTCCAGGCCCTGGTACGCCCCACCCAGCCCTCAGGCCACCGACGCGCAACTTACGCAACACCATCCAGCGCGACCCAGCGGTCCCCGTGCCGCCGACGAGCATCCTCACCTCCCTGTACCAGAACGGCTTTGCGCTTGGTAACAGTGGCGTGACTACAGAGGACATCAAAGACGCCCTGCGACTCCACGACCATCCTCGATTCACCCATGATCCAACGCTCCAAGCGTTGGCGCCGTGGACTGACATCATGCAGAGGCCCCCGAACCGACTCACTTGGGTGCTGGAAGACTCGGGCGGGAACTCAGGCGAGACGATCTTCCCCTACCTCACGTGGGACCTCCGTCAACCCACCACTGACACGCCCACGGTCTTCTGGCACGGGACCCGCGGCGACCTTGCGGCTCGTCTCGCTTTCAACGGAGGTCACCTCCTGCCGGGCCCCCGCCGTGAAGCGAAGGGTCGAACCGCCACAAATGTTGGCCGCACGTACGTGAGTGTGCACCCGTCGCTGGCCGCGTGGTACGCAGTGCCGCCTCGCCCGCCCTGCAGCCTCGAAGACGACACCCTCGCGTGGGGACCATCGCGCTCTGGATGTGCGAGGCTACCAAACCGCCGCGCGGTGAGAACTGGCACAACTTCGTGAAAGGGGAGGCTCACGGAGCGCGCCTCATCTACCCACGGGTCCTGGGCCTCCTCATCCGCATGGACTGGTGTGCCCCCACTGAAGCTGCCTCCAGGTGCCGTGCCCTCCCACAAGCCTATGGCATGGGCGACTGTGCGCACGCCCTCCACATTGCCGGCTACGATCACCCAGACCTCCGCGAGGCGGCTGAAGCCCGCGACCAGGAAGCTAACACCTGGCGCCGGCTGGACATCGCGGCAGCGTGGCCACCGCCGCAGGCACTATACTCGCCAGAGGCAGCGCGAGCATGGGCTACACAGCACTACGACACCGAAGCAGCCACCAGGGCCGACCCCAACCAGCCCCGTCCGCGCGCCTCGCTTCGCAAGCTCCAGCTGGACCCGCAGCCACTGATCGACCTGGTGTACACTGGCTTGCAGGCCGTTCCCGTGCGGGGGCAGTCCGACGTACGAGCGCCGCGCCCCAGCGGCTCCAGCCCTGGGGCCGCGTCTGGCCCATCGCACACCTATCAGCCAGGTGCCGCCCTGGGACACAGTCCAGACCGCTCATCGACGACATCGGGAGCCGACGACCGCCGTACGCCGTCCCTCATCAGCGCGGCCGCCGCCCTCGCCCGAGGCCATGCCCGCTCACGGCGATCCGCCTCGCGTTCGTCACGGCAGAGCGGCGGAAACTCCACCTCGGACAACAGCGACATCGAGACGTGGGAGCACATCGAGACGGAAGAGGAGCCGACCGCCTACCACGTCCTCGCCTTCCACGTCCGCGATGTGCGGGCCCGTGTCAACGCCCCTGGCATCGAGGTCTGGCTTGACCCGGGCGAGCACCACGACGGCGCCTACTTACCGTGGGGGGCGACCGTCGTGGGCCACCGCGTTATCGACCCTGCGGTTGCGGGTCGCGACGGCTGGGTCATCCTTCACCACGACCATGGCGATACCACTACCAGGCTCTGGGCACCGACCCAAGTCCACGTCAAGGCGGACGACACTTGGCGCACGGTCATGATCCCAGCGGACCTGGGGCCCCAGTGGATCGAGCGCCATGCTGACGACGCTCGCCTCCCCGCGGAGGTGGTCCGCACTACAGGCCAGTCCTGATTCGCCGACGTCTGGCCCTTGTGGGATCGACCCCGACCCCACCCAGACGACGCAGTCACCGACGAGCAAGCGTTCCCGCCCCTACCAGGACGCTGGACTTGCCTACAGTGCCGATTCCAATGCTGTCAGTATTGTGCTGCCCGCCGCAACACGCAGCTCGGCACCTCGGGCCAACCAACGTGCCCAGACTGCTCCCTCAGCGGACTACGTGCACTTATGGACTGGTCCACGGACTACTCTTGCAACAGCTGGACGTGTGCGTACAGCACCGACAACAGGGACTCCGACACATGCTGCCTCTCCAGCAGATGCCCTCATCCGCCTCGTCCGAACAGCCTGTTCGACGTCCGTGCCACAGGGATGCCTCCGCACATCCTCGCCCGCCAATACGGCAACGCGCCAGCCCAGCACGACCTCAAGGAACCCCCCCGAGCGCCTTCAGGCCCCGGGGGGGAGCCTCCACAACCAGGCCAAGCAGGTTACCAGGGTCAATGGTATCTACCACCGAGGCCGCGTCGCGTCCTCAAGCAGGGATTGCCCGACGGCACGAGGCGGCCACCAGGGTTCACAGGAACGGGGATGCCTGAAGACCCGTCTCCCGGCCAACCGCTGTGGAGGGAAGGCTACGTGCTCTTCGGCCCTCACCAGGCCCTCAAGGAGGACTTCATTTTCAACAAAACGGTCCGCCGACCTTACTCCCTAGCCATCACCAACATGCATAGGGATCGTGTCACAGTCAGGACCGTCTGCGAGTCTATCGCCGAGCGCATCCACACTACCCGCACCCGCTGGCGAGATGTGGTACTGTACTGGGATGCCGAGGGCGGCCCTGGGCCTCAAGCTCTCGACTACGACATGCGCCTCTGCGACGCCATGGTGAGCCGTGCCACGACCGAAGCCGAGCTGAACCACGACCGCAGCAACCGTGGTAGCTTCTGTCTCTATGGACCAGCGCACCAGCGGGCTGTGAACATCACGGTGCTCCCCGAGCCGCAGAACATTGACTACGTGGAGCATGTGCGGCGCTACTCACCCGTCGGGGAGACCTACCCAGACCATGCCTTCGAGCACGTCTATCAGGGCTGGCGGCGGCCCGACGTGCCCCCCATCCTCCCCGACACCCGCCCGCTCTCGAGAGCCGACCAGCAGCGCTACCAACAGCACCAGCAGCGCACCCAGCAGCGCGACCAACGCGACGCAGGTCAGCCGAGCACGCCACGCAACCGCTCTCCCGCGCGTGTCCCAACAGGCGACAGCGCGGTGTACGGCGGGGGCGCCGCCTATCACCGTGGCCCCATTGGCGCCAGGCCCGCGGCGGCAGGAGCAGCCGCCTCCAGCTATGGCCACGCCCCCCACGCCAGGGTGCACCCAGCGGTCATCGGCTACCCGCGTGCACTCGTGCAGGCTCCCCCACGGGCCACCTCGCCCGTGCCAGGGTCCACGCGTGCCTGGGGCCATTACCCAGGCCGCCACGACAGCACCGCCAGCAACCAGCCCGCAGTGGTAACCCCTGCGGCTTCAGCCCAGGGGGCTGCACCAAGCCGTGGCAGGACAGGGCGCCCTGAAGGATGGCGTGAGGCGAACGTGCGTGCCTGGCAACCGCGCCAACACACGCCCCCGCCAAACGTGGCCGCAGCGCTGCGCCCTGCCCAGGCAAAACCTGCCCCCCCTGAGCGCGAGCGGCAGCCGCTCGTCCCGCTCGTCCTCACGCACACCCAGGCGCTCCACAGCGCCCCCCCGCGGCACAGCGAGGGTAGTGCCCACCACGTCAGCCCCCGGCCCGACGCCGTCGACCCTGACCAGGCTGCAGCCTCGGTGGCGGGCGGCACAGGCGGCTCCCGCCAGCCCAGCCCAACACCCTGCACAGCGCCGATCCGCTCCCCGAGCAGGGCGGACTCTGCGCGCGCTAACGCCCAGGCGACCTCGCCACGTTACCGCCACACGGGCGGGCGCGTCCCGCGCAGCCGGTCCTGCAGCCGCCACAGCTCGCGCAAGGCCCCTGGGAGCTCCACGAGCTCGCCGCCCCGCGAGACTGAGGCTGATGGCCAAGCCCCCGAGGTGGTGCCACGTTTCGGTGCCAGCGCCATCGAACCTGGCCAGGTAGACCTCGAGCCGACGCCGTCCACGGACCAGGAGCTGCCACCGCCCACCCGCGTTGTCGCCCCCTTCGACGAGGCGCCGACCTTCGACCCCTTCAAGCACAAGTACTCCGTCAAAGGCCTCGCGGCGGGTTTCGGCGGCGGCTCACCGCTGCCCCCTCTGAGCCACGGCGGCGGCCCCGCCACCTCAGCCGCTGCCGCGGCAGCGGCGGCCCCGCGTGGAGTCAGCCCTGTCCGCAACGCGTGCCTCACGGCAGCGGGCATGGATGAGGCTCAGCGCCAGGCCACCGACCGCGCCGCTCGCCACGCCCAGATGGTGGCTGACGCGCTGGCAGAGCGTCCTCCGCCGCAGCCACAGGGCCCATCGCCCGAGGCGAGCGCAGAGGGCGCACACGAACAAGCTGTTCCAGCTGATGCTGCTCATCACGGTACTGACGGGGCGGGCGCGCCGCCGCAGGACGGACCAGCGGTGTCGCGCGCGCAGTTTGTGCGCGCGCGCTGCGCCGCTGCCGCGCCGAGCTGCCGCCGCTGGTTTGCTTTTGTTCTTGTTCTCGGCAGGGCGGATCGAGGAGTCGCCTCCCTCTCCCTCTGCTGCCGTCTCACCTCTCCTCCCCCCGCCCCCCACGGTACAGGAGTGAGGAGGATTTGTCGAGGCAGTTTTGCTGATGTTTATGAACCCCCCCCGGCGCAGCGTCGACCATGCCTTGCCTATACTCCTGGCCCGACGGCGGCTTCAGCCCCGTCCAAGCCAATCTGCCGCGACGCCATGAGCTCCTACTGTGGCCAAGCCTTCTACCTGGGTGAGGGCCAGGCTGCCCTCCACCGTGCGGGGCGTGCTAACCCCAGCTCCACCGACGGAGACGGGCCAGGTCGCTCCATCCACCTCGTCAGCCTCAACATCACGAGTCTCCCAGCGAACTGGCCAACCATCACCGCTCTAGGTGTCGACCACAACGCCGCAGTCATAGCACTGCAGGAGACCTGACATGCCAAGCCTACCAGGCAAGCCATCGCTACCAACGCCGCCAATCCACACCACGGAGGATATCACGCCAGTCTGGGACCTGACCTGGATCTGGCGCGAGCCCAGCGCAAAGCTGCTCACGGTGGCACGGACCACATGGTCGAGGGCAACACCGGCGCCTCGGGGGGGGTCGCCATCCTCTCTAAGGACGCCATCGTCGACTCCACCGTCGACGACACTGCGACCTGTATCGCCACCCTCAAGGCCAAGAAACGATGGCACGAGGCCTTCCTCCCGCTCTGCACCCAGCACCGACGCAGGCGGCGACGAAACAACCACGGTCCCGCTGGGATCTACATTGCGAGCCTCTACGGGGTCGCTGGAGGGGACAGCGCCGATTTGTTTCGGCTTGCTGATTGCGCCGCCGCGAGGGTCGGCTCAGCCCCGTATTTCATTTGCATGGACGCCAACACGAACATCGACGACAATCCACATCTGCTGCACATGATGCAGCACGGATGGTTTAACGTCGCTGAAGGCACACCAGACCACACCATGCACACATATGGCAATATCCCTGACTGGGACCGCGTCACCAAGTGCCCCCGCACTTCGCGCATCGACTATGTCATCGCCAACCAAGCTGCGCGATCCCTTGTCACCGACTTCTGCTATCTGCGTGACTTGCCAGCGAAGTCCCATGTTGGCCTGCAGGTCACACTCGACCTTAGCCGCCTCGACCATACGGCCCCACGCCTTCTGGCCCCCACGCCTTACCCTCCTAACGACGGAGCTCATGAGGACCACGAACTTCAGGCATTAGGGACCCTCATCGCAGGGCGATACCATGACCGCATGGAGCAGGCTGACACACGCGACGATGTGGAACGCATGTTCGCCCTGGCAAACGAGGCCAGCCATGAGTACCATCTTACCCGGCTGCGCGACCTGCCGCCCCCACCGCCAGACCACCCAAAAAAGAAGGCCCCTACCATGCACGGGCTCACACCCACGTTCGAGGAGCGACCCGCCGTCCCCCGCGCCTTTCCCCCCTACGGAGCTTCCACGATTCACATGAACCGCCTTCGCAAGCTCCATCGGCAACTTTGCGAGCTTCGCTTCATCGGACAGCACCATCATATCGACTGCCGTGCTATCCCGCCGTACCTGGCGCAACGCATCGACTGCACGTGGACCGCGGCCCGCCTTCTCTGCCACAAGCTGCGCCCCACGGCCCTCCTGGCCTTTCCCGATGCCTGGACCCCCGACGTGCCAGCACCACGCGGAGAGCACCTAGACCGTCTGATCCAAAACCTAGACTCAGAGCTGGCGCGACGTGCAAACCGAGCCAAAGCTGAACGCATCAAGATTTGGGCTGAGGGTGTCCGCGAGCCAAGCGGGCGAAAGGCGGCCATATACGCACGGGCTGCCGACTGCTCGCCCACGGCGTATCTCCGCACGCCTACCACTCCCGACGATGCACAGCTCCACTGCGACACCACCGCCTTCAACCCTGACCAAGCTAGCACGGACGATAGTGATGCCGACACCGACGCCGGCGGCTTCAGCCCCAGCGACGGTAGTTCGCTCGACACGGACAACGACGAAGGCCACACTCGTGACCCACCACCTGCCCAGGTTCCCGACGCCCTCCCCGCCAACGCCATTGTTGCCAACACCAAAGACATGCTTAAGCTCATGGTCGACACCTGGGAGCCCATCTTGGGCAGGTACCGCGCTCGCGCGGGCCATGACGCCGAAGCTATGCCGACGTGGGCGGACTTCTACGACGAATACCGCCAAGAGCTGCCTACGCCATCACCAGCAGCCCCCTTCCACCTCACCGACGACCAACTCATCCACTTCATTCGCACCCGTTCACCGCGCCGCGCGGGGGGACTCGACGGCTGGACAACTAAGGAGGCTAAGGAGTTACCCGACGACATCCTTCGCCTCTTCGCCAGCGTCTTACGTGCTATGCAACGCACTGGCACCATCCCCGAGCCCCTCCTGCACGTGCCAAACCCGTGCCTCCGAAAAGGCCGAGGGGAACTCCCGACGGACCAACGACTTCTCTCGGTTCTTTCCGTATGGATGTACGCGTGGGAAGCGCCAGCCTACCGCAGCCTCACGACCTGGCGGCAAGGATGGACCCATGCCACGAGCTTCGGCGCTGTTCCCAAAGCCACCATTGGGGATGTCAGCACCTCTCTCGCCCTGCGCATCGAACACGCCAGGGCTTTACTCCTCCCCTTAGCTGGAGCTGCCCTTGACCGACAGAAGTGTTTCGACTACCTCATCACGGACATCTGTCTTAACCTTGCGCTGCACGCGGGGTGCCCTCAAGACATCGTTACTGTCCGCCGAAATTTCTACAGACACCACAAACGCTACATCCGCATGAACGGAGCGTACTCTAAGGACCTGGCCAGGACTAACGGTCACCTCCAGGGCAGCTCGTGGTCCCTGGACGACATCAAGCTGCTCATGTGCGTGTGGACAAAGAGGCAGCACCGATACGTTCCTCGATCACTCAGCACTACCTTCGTTGACGACAGCAACTCCACTACCCACACCGCTCCTGAGCTGCAGAAATCTCTCGACGAAACCGCCAAGTTTGACCGATTCTCAGGTCAACGCATTCACCCTGGTAAAGTGGCAGGGTGGGCGCTCACCGACGAGCTTCACGCCGCCGTTACCCAGCTCACACTGGCGGATCGCCCCCTACGTGTGGTCGATTCCTTCAAGCTCGTCGGGAGTTACATCAACGCAGAGGCAGCGCCGGCTCCAGCCGCGCTTAACCTCACGGCCACCGCAGACGCCCGTGTACGGAGGGCGACTATCCGCCTGCCGCGCATTGGCAAGCTCCCGTCGCCGATGCTTATCAAGGCGCGGCACGCCCGATCCCTGGCTGCCAGCGTCTGCACCACGGGCACCGACATTCAAGCACCATCAGGCCCAGCCAAGACTGCCTACAACCACGCCCTCAAGGCGGCCATCCGCCCCAAGGGGAACAAGTGGGTCGAGTTCTGGACTCTCATGGCCGTGTGCGTCCCAGGGCACGCCTTTGAGATCGACGCCATCACGCAGCGTGAAGCATTCCTGTGCCTGCGGCGACAGGTTAACCGCGACGTTACACTCTGCGGGCTCGCCAGAGACCTCCAACACCACGTCCAGACCCTGTTTGGTGGAGGTCCCGTCGGACGACTCGTCCAGTCGCTCCAGCAGCTCCGATGGACCTGGCCCACATTTGGCATCATGTACGACGACTGGGGCTGCCAGATCAGCTGGCTGAATTTACCCCAAAACGCCTTCCTGCACATGCTGCGGGCCTCACAACGCAGGGCATTTCTGCGGAGGATCAAGCCACGGCGACACGACCTTGGCTACCTCGCCTCTGTCAGACAGGGCCTTGACCTCTTCGCCAGCACGTGGCTCGCGCGAACTAAAGGAGCAGCCAAATGCACTGCCTGGCAGCTGGCGCTCCTCCTGAACTACCTGTCGGGCGGGGACCACACCCAACAGCGACGATCCCGATCAAACACGTCGGCAGACCCCAGCCCCATCTGCCGCTACTGCGACGAGGAAGAGGAAACTCAGGAGCACACTGTCCGCGACTGCAAGTGCTGGGCCCGAGAAAGACTCCCTCTCACCACCCTCATCAGTGACGATCAGTGGGCCCGTCTTCCGCCGCACACAAGACACTGCGGGCTCTTCGACGAAGACCCAGCCCTCCTCGACCTGCAGGCCGACCTCGCGAGGGACCCGCTGCCACAGCCCATTCCGCGGCCCTCCCCTGAGGGTGATCCTGCGGCTTCAGCCCAGGACACCTACACCACTTACCTTGACTACGACACTGGTTGGACATGGGTCTATGCTGCCACGGACGGTGCGTGCACCAACCAAGCCATCCCATTGCTAGCACGAGCGGGCTACGGCGTCTACTACGGCATCGACCACCGCATGAACTACAGTGCACGCGTTCACGGCCTAAAGCAGAACGCCCAGGTTGCGGAGACCCTCGCCATTGTCCACCTTACGGCATGTGCCGAACGGCCCGTGCACGTTTTCGTGGACAACCAAGCGGTGGTCGATGGGTTCCAAAGCATCATCGACGGACATCCAGCGCCGCAGGGCACGCACGCGGAGCTCTGGGAAAAGATCCACCGATGTGTTATGGCCAAGCCCAACATGTTTCGCGCCGAAAAAATCGCCAGCCACCTGGGAGACCTGGGCATCGACCTTGGGCTCATCGGGCCCATCGCGGAGGAGTTCAACCGTCAGGCCGACGCCCTTGCCACAGCGGCGGCACGCACGCACAACTTTCCTGACGACATTGTTGAAGCTGCCAAAACACGACATCGCCAAGCGACCGTGCTTCATAGGGTTGTTGTCGCTATCTACGAGCGCAGACACCGTACTCTGCCGCTCCCACACCGCAGGGCTGGGTTTACAGCAGCGGAACTCAGCAAAATGGAACCGAACCCCCTGCTGTCGGACCAGGCACCACCCGCGGCTGGACCATTCATCCCGCAAGACCCGGATGAGCTCTGGGCCGAGGCCCAACGGGCGATGCTCGATGAACAGGAGGACGACCCGTTCGGCTTCGGCGGGGGATTGGACTTCTTGGACGACGGCCCAGCCAGCGCCAACCCTGCCCCGTCGGGCAACCTCTCGACGCCCACCGCGACTCCGCCACCGAGAGCGACATCGCACCCACATGATGATGTCGCTCACCGCCAAGACGCCGAGGAGGACCTTTATGATCCCCTCGGATTGAGTGGCAGCATAGACGACGCCCCGCCGACACCCCACGCTGCCGACGATGCCGCTCCATCGAGACGCCACCCGACCACGCGGCCGACCTCCGAGCCCCCGCACGGCATCATGATTGGTCCCACCGTGCCACCCACCCCGTCCCCCCACCAGCGCCAGCCCGCGGGGGCGGCTCTAGCCCCCCCGCAGGGCACCGAGCCAGTCAGGCCGTCGCACCCCGTCCACGCTCTCACTGTTGCTGGGTGCGAGGATGCGGCTCTTCCGTCCTCACGGGGCGTGGCCCTAGCGGCTCCAGCCCTGGGACCGCGTGTTACCCTCCAGTCGCCTCTCAAGGGCGACGGCCGCCAGCGCACGGATCGCCGCACCGCGCTGGTCCACCACCTGGCCAGGCGCACCGATGACCTCGTCCCTGCCACGAGGCCCCCGGCCGCAGGCACTGAGCAGCCGCCCCTCACCGACCGCGAAACCGAGCTGTCCCAGTCTATGGCCGCTCTGCAGCAGAGGTGTGCTGCTCTCGCCGCCGACCTTGCCGCTGCTCAAGCCCGTCAAGGCCCTCTGCTCCAGCGCCTCCACCGCGCCGGGCGTGCCTTCGCCGAGCTGCCTACGCCCTCGCCCGATGGTGCTGCGCCGCCACTCACCCTCCAAGCTATGCTGTCATCGCTCCGCGGCGCTCCGCCTGGTGCCCCGCGCTAATCTCCTCCTTTCTGCCTGCCCGTGTGCACGCGTGGCCCCGCGTCCACGGTGTCAGGGCGTGGGGGCGGGGGGTGCCCCGTCCCTGCGCGCCGCGCTGCGGCCAAGCGCCCAACTGGCGGTCTGCCAAGCCGCCTAGCCACGTGTCCGCACGTCGCCTTTCTTGTTGGGGCCTTCTTCGTCACGCGGTCTGACACGTGAGATCTTCACCGTCTGTCCGCCGTCTGTAGCGTCTGTCGCATTGCGCCGGGGGAGGGGGTTTGTTGCCCGCCCTCGTATCTCAAGGCTGCACCGCCGCAAATAGTGTTTGGCGAGTTGTCGCACCGCAGTGCGCCTCGCGGACGGACCCTGGTCCGCCTACTTGTCCGATCTCTCTTTCTCTCTATTTTTTTTTTCTCTCTCTCTCTCTCTCTCTCTCTCTCCCTCTCTCTCTCTCTCTCTTTTCTCTCTCTCTCTCTCTCTCTTCCCTCTCTTCTCTCTCTCTCTCCCTCTCTGACTATCTCCCTGTCTCTCCCTCTCTCTCTCTCTCTCTCTCCCTCTCTAAAGTCTCGGCTCGAGAGTGCCCTGCACTCAGACCGCAGCCGCGACGCGAAGCGCCCCGCCTCGGAGTCAGACTCCCAGGCCTCGCGAGACCGGAGGGGTCCCAGCAGGACCCTACTGATTCGCGTCACCTCTCCACACCAGAGTGCCCGCAGCAATGGCCCCCAAGAAGCCGGAGCGCCGTCGCTCTTCTAAGCAGCCTCCGAGCTCCCGCCCCACGCGCCCTGCTGCTGAAGGTTCTCTCCTTCAACGCAAGCAGGACTGCATCGCAGCGCTCAAGCAAGCGGGGTCTGACCGCCCCACGGCCGCCTACAACGGGCTTGCCGAACTGAACGCGGACGAGCTCCAGGCAACGTGCGACATGCACAAGTCCAACACGAAGAAGCTTGGCAGCGCCCTGATCCGCATGTGCGCCGCCAACCAGATTAGCTACACGCTCGATCATCACCAGCGCAGCAAGCCTAAGCGCACTGGCGGTGACACATCACACCCACCAGCGGGTTCCGCACGTCTTCAGGCTGCGGACACCCAATTCATCGCCTTGGACCCTGCCTTTTGGAAGGTCCCTGTCCTTGCCGAACCCACCTCACCTGACGACGGCAAGACGTACAAGCCCAGCTTCAGCCTCCACGACTACGAGAGTGGTGAACGGCTGCTGCAACACCACCTCGAGCAGGGCAAGCGAGCCACGGGTCAGCTCGCGATTGCTGTCATGGGCCCGAAAAACGACAACTACGTCGGCACCGAGCTCGCCGTCCCCGTCCTGAAGCGTCACCCCAAGGCGCCCAAAGTGGTCCACACGCACGTCCCCGTGACCGTGTACCAGCTGGGCACCAAGGAGGTCGCCTGCACGGAAAAGGTAGCAGTCGCCACCATCGACCCTGCCGACCACGTCTGCTGGATTCGGGCGACCATACACGAGACCGAGGCCATTGCCGCAGTCCCCTCCATGCACCAGGCCTTCGAGGACCAGTTCTCGGGAGGTGCCCCCGTGAACGGTGGTCCACGCGCCAAGGGCCCTTTTCGAGGTGACTCCGCTCCACAGGACAAGGCGCGCCAGAAGCACAAGGAGTCCAAGAAAGACGCTCGCCGCCAGGAGCTCGATGGCCAGCTCCACGACACCTTCAAGGCCCTCTTCCACGGCAGCTTTAAAGCCGTCACCATCCTCGAACCCTGCAAAAGCCTAGGCAGGTTTGGATCGGGCGTCGGAAAGAGGTCCCTGGCTGCCACCTTCGGCGTCAGTCTCCAAGCGGTCGACAAGGTCCTGGCGGGATCAGGGCAACTCGGTGCCACTTACGACCTCAGCAATGTAGGTGCAGACGAGCCCACCGCCGACAAGTATCAGACCGTTTGGTTCCCTGAGGACCAGCCCATCACGATGGCAGACGCGTTCCAGAAGTCGGTGGAGTTCAAGGCCCTGGGAGTCGTCAGGCACGGCAAGTCAGGCCTACTGGGGATCCGTGTTCCACGGTGGTCCGACGTCGCCAAGGCCGCTGCTGTCAGCATCCGCGGCTGCGAGGCTACCCTCGCCAAGACGCGCTACCGCATCACTGGCATTGCGGCACGTCACGCCACGCTGACCCAGCTCGCCAAGACTCTCACGGGCCCGTCCGTTAACTGGGACTGTGAGGTCTACCACACCGCCTGGGACCCAGCCACTGCGGCCCAGTTTGCCTTAGTGCGCGCTCATCGGCCCCCACTCACCTATACGGTGCAGGTCGCGGGGCGCCCCATCCCGTGGAGCATCACCGAGGCCCCGCTGGCTGAGGTGGTGCCGAAGCGGGACAACGTTACCATCGTCACGCCTACCACCATCACAGAGCCTGTGACGCCGCCTGCCGGTGGTGGCGGCTTTAGCCCCGCCACCGGCACACTCCTCACCAAAGCGGCCCAGAGCCCCTACCTCCACGACCTCATGACTGCCACGCCCAAAGGCAAGGGCGTCGCACCGCTCCTGACCCCCAAGGAGGAGCCTTCAGCCAAGCGCCACCGCTCCACCAGCGGGAAACGTGACGCCACGCCGCACGCAAGGTCACCCTGCGCCCCAGGCCGCAGCTCCTCTGCACCCCCGCACGGCACGGACGGAGCCGCTGAACCGATGGCCGCCCCAGGATCAGGTGGCCATGACTCCTGGCTTGGCACGGCGGCGGCAGAAGTTGGGGGCCACACCGAAGGCGACGCTGCCACAGCCGCCGAAGTACCAGGCGACGTCGTCGACGTCGAGATCCTTTCATCAGGTGATGAATACAGCGTGGCCTCCCACGAACTCAACACCTTCGGCGAGCGCTTCGCATCGTCCTCTAAACCGCCCGATGCTGCCACGACCCGCATCCAGCACATGGAACAGCAGCACGAGCTGCTAGCCAACACGGTGGATAACATGCAGGTGCAGCTTGAGGGCGTTCTCTCCTCCCAGGCCACACTCACGGAGCACGTTTCAGGGCTGGAACGGGGGCTTGCCACCGTCGTCACCCAGCAACAGACGGCAACCGCCGACGCCGCTGCACTGCGCGGCGACATCCAGACCCTCCTCGGGCACCTCACGGGAGGCACCATCCACCTGCCACAAGTGGCCACTCTGGCAACTAAGAAGGAGGAAGCTGCAGCGGCCGCCGAACCCGTGGCTGCCTGCAGTTGGATCGACCAGCCAGGCCAGGTCACCCCAGGGACGGGGCCCCCAGGGGCCGACAAAGGCAAGGACAAGGGTCGGGCCACCCAGGAACCCTATTGAAGGTGCCTCAGAGAGCCAGCCTCAGCCCTCCGAGGAAGCGCCTTCAGAGGCATCTCTCCCCTCTTCGCGTCGTATCTCTTTCTTGTCACCTCATGTCTGTTTTGGCAGCAGCACGCGCAAGCTATCTGGTGTAGGGACACCCGTAGTCTTGCAGGGGGCGTGATTGTAGCAATGTACATGAGCATTCAGGGGTAATTGAGGACGTGTGCTGACATGCAGCTTTCGGCTCATCGCTCGCGCCGCCCGCCAGGCCTCGCCATCATGTGGCGCCTTGCCTGCAGCCTGGCCCTCCCCTCGCTAGCTGGAGCACACCCGTCTTCAGGCGGTGCGCCTCAGCACGGAGGTGAGGTTTTCCTGCGACACGCTGAACGTGGGACGCTCTTCTACCTTTACGATGACAGCATCTACAAATACGATCACTGCGCCATTTTGGACCCGATCGTGAACAGCACCGCCGCCGCGGGTCCGTGCGGCACCGGGCCGCTGGGCGCCATCGCGAGCGCCTGGCTTGAGCAACACCAGGGGCCCCGCCCCACGCGCTGCCCCCCTGGGACTCCGACGGCTACTACGACGGCTACGGCGAGTACCAGCATGTCTCCTACGAGCACGCCCTCGTCAACTACGACACATGCATCGCAGTCTGCCCTCAGCTTGTCCTCGACCGTCGTGCAGCACATCCTCGACGGGGCCGCTGGCAAGGCCCAGGCACGCAGTGGCGGCTTCAGCCCCGCTGTCGTGCCCCGCTTTAGCCCCACGGGTCCCACTGCCCCTCTGTGCGCCAGGGGCGAACCCGAGGAGGACCCCGCTTTCTGGCACCTGATGATGATCCGAGCACGGCTCATACCGTGCGCCGCGGCGTGGGCACCAGGTGGGGACCATCAGGACGTGTTCTGGGCATGGCTCGAGGACTGCGTCCCGCACATCCTGGCGACGCTCCATCTGCCACAGTACGACCATTTTTTCCAGGAGGATTCCGAGGAGAAAAACGACGCCCTGCGCCAGCGCACCGCGTTCGACATGTGCGAGGATATCTGGCACAGAGCGGGCCCCGACAGACAGCGCACCAACCGCAACCTCACTCGTATCCAGGGCAGCCACGAGTACCCCACCCGCTACTTTGGCCTCCTTCTGGAATACCAGGGCGCTCGTGCCCAGCTCGTCGGCCCTGAGGCTTTCGCGGCACCACTGCCGCCATACCTCTCACGGGCCCACGCCTTGCTGCCAAGAGGCCTCCCTCCACCCGACCAAGACGCCCTGGCGTATCTCGCGGATGCGATCCTGCATCGCCCGCCAGACATGCAGCCGCTTGTCGAGGCGGAGCTCGCCGCGGCACCGATGGAACCGCTAAACCTACCACCGCCAGTTGGCCCCCTCGCCCAGCACGCCACGTGTGACCAGCCCGCGGCCGACGCCGAACCGCTTCTGCGCCAGCACATCGCGGCCAGCGATATCAGCAACATATCCCTGGACTCGTTCCACGTGTCGGACGATAGCCAGAACGACTCCATCCACGACATGGAAACCCAGGATCGCGACGGCACGACACCGCCAGGAGACACGGCCCAGCGCGACCGTGACAGCGAACCCTACACAGGGCGCCCCCTGTCGCACAGCAGTCCGCCCAACAACTCGGCCCAGGCCGACCCCGGCGCACAGCTCAGCGACGCCGAAGGCGTCACTGCCGCCGACGAGACAAGCCATTCCACTGCACCGCCAGCTCTCACCAGCCCGCGCAGTGGCGGCTTCAGCCCCGCTGCAGCATTGGCTGGATCTGGGCGTCTTCAGACCTCAGGTGGCAGGACCACGCCCCGCACCCCTGTCTGCCGTGCTAACGCGACTGACTCCAACTCCAGCGCCGTCGACCACTGGCAGGCTGGCATCGACAACGATCCCATCGAGGACGCGAGCCCTGACGCCAGCGGCTCCTACGAGGCCCCGCACAGCGCAGCGGCCTCCCGACGCTGCGGCTGTCTCAACTGCCTCTTCGTGGCCACGTATGCCATCGTGGTAGCCATGCCGTACAAGGACCAGATCGACGGGTACTTGCCGACACCGAGCCGAGACCCCAGCTACCGGCAGCGACGACGACGTGAAGCTGCGGCACCAGGCCCATCCGTGTCCACTACGCCCCGACGCACAACGGCATACAACGCCACGCCCGCCTTGTGGGGTATTCTCAAGTGGACCAGTGCCAAACTCAGAGACATCGTCTCGGGCGGAGCCAGCGCAGTTGGGTCTGGCCTCGGAGGTGCCCTGAAATGGGCCAGCGGCAAACTCGGAGCTATTGCCACAGGCGGAGTGGTTTGCGGTCTTCTCCTGGTCGGCGCAAAACTTCTCGCTCAAGGAGCCGTCGGACACGTAGGAGCCCGCATCTGTGCGCGCGCCCTGGACTCACCCACGGCCCAGTGGTGCCTCCGCTGTTGCCAACCGAGCAGGAGGCCGCGCGATGAAGCCACACACACAATGCCGCGCACGCATCCCGGCGAACCCGAGAGCCAGCACGTGCACTCTCTTCGACACCCGCTGCCACAGGAACACTATGCTGCTGCAGTTGCCGCCGCAGTCGCCGATGTCACCACCGCCACCACCGCCGCCATTGTCGAAGTCACTGCCGCGATATCGCGAGCCTCGTCTGTCACACCACGGTCGACCAGCCCGTCCCCGCGAGACGGCCCCATAAGCGGCGCGGCTTATGGTAACCCGCCGACTCACGAAGACGCCACGGCTCAGGCCAGCGACGCCGAGGCAAGGGAAACACGTGAGCGCACCCTCGACAGCCCGTGGTCCATCTTCCGACATGCAGATGCTCGTGGTTCCTTTTCCGACATGGACACCCAACCACCACGACGGCGAGCACGCTACGCATCACCCGCCAGGCCCCAGGCGCCTCCAGGCCCTGGTACGCCCCACCCAGCCCTCAGGCCACCGACGCGCAACTTACGCAACACCATCCAGCGCGACCCAGCGGTCCCCGTGCCGCCGACGAGCATCTTCACCTCCCTGTACCAGAACGGCTTTGCGCTTGGTAACAGTGGCGTGACCACAGAGGACATCAAAGACGCCCTGCGACTCCACGACCATCCTCGATTCACCCATGATCCAACGCTCCAAGCGTTGGCGCCGTGGACTGACATCATGCAGAGGCCCCCGAACCGACTCACTTGGGTGCTGGAAGACTCGGGCGGGAACTCAGGCGAGACGATCTTCCCCTACCTCACGTGGGACCTCCGTGCTCCTACCACTGACACGCCCACGGTCTTCTGGCACGGGACCCGCGGCGACCTTGCGGCCCGTCTTGCTTTCAATGGAGGTCACCTCCTGCCGGGCCCCCGCCGTGAAGCGAAGGGCCGAACCGCCGCAAATGTCGACCGCACCTACGTGGGTGTGCACCCGTCGCTGGCCGCGTGGTACGCGGTGCCGTCTCACCCGCCCCGCAGCCTCGAAGACGACACCCTCGCCTGGGGACCCATCGCGCTCTGGATGTGCGAGGCTACTAAACCGCCGCGCGGTGAGAACTGGCACAACTTCGTCAACGGGGAAGCTCACGGAGCGCGCCTCATCTACCCACGGGTCCTGGGCCTCCTCATCCGCATGGACTGGTGTGCCCCCGCCGAAGCTGCCTCCAGGTGCCGTGCCCTCCCGCACACCTGTGGCATGGGCGACTGCACGCACGCCCTCCACATTGCCGGCTTCGATCACCCAGACCTCCGCGAGGCGGCTGAAGCCCGCGACCAGGAAGCTAACACCTGGCGCCGGCTGGACACCGCGGCAGCGAGGCCACCGCCGCAGGCACTATACTCGCCAGAGGCAGCGCGAGCATGGGCTACACAGCACTACGACACCGAAGCAGCCACCAGGGCCGACCCCAACCAGCCCCGTCCGCGCGCCTCGCTTCGCAAGCTCCAGCAGGACCCGCAGCCACTGATCGACCTGGTGTACACTGGCTTGCAGGCCGTCCCCGTGCGGGGGCAGTCCGACGCACGTGCGCCGCGCCCCAGCGGCTCCAGCCCTGGGGCCGCGTCTGGCCCATCGCACACCTATCAGGCAGGTACCGCCCGTGGGCACAGTCCAGACCGCTCATCGACGACATCGGGAGCCGACGACCGTCGTGCGCCGTCCCTCATCAGCGCGGCCGCCGCCCTCGCCCGAGGACATGCCCGCCCACGGCGATCCGCCTCGCGTTCGTCACGGCAGAGCGGCGGAAACTCCACCTCGGACAACAACGACATCGAGACGTGGGAGCACATCGAGACGGAAGAGGAGCCGACCGCCTACCACGTCCTCGCCTTCCACGTCCGCGATGTGCGGGCCCGTGTCAACGCCCCTGGCATCGAGGTCTGGCTTGACCCGAGCGAGCACCACGACGGCGCCTACTTACCGTGGGGGGCGACCGTCGTGGGCCACCGCGTTATCGACCCTGCGGTTGCGGGTCGCGACGGCTGGGTCATCCTTCACCACGACCATGGCGATACCACTACCAGGCTCGGGGCACCGACCCAAGTCCACGTCAAGGCGGACGACACTTGGCGCACGGTCATGATCCCAGCGGACCTGGGGCCCCAGTGGATCGAGCGCCACGCTGACGACGCTCGCCTCCCCGCGGAGGTGGTCCGCACTACAGGCCAGTCCTGGTTCGCCGACGTCTGGCCCTTGTGGGATCGACCCCGGCCCCACCCAGACGACGCAGTCACCGACGAGCAAGCGCTCCCGCCCCTACCAGGACGCTGGACTTGCCTACAGTGCCGATTCCAATGCTGTCAGTATTGTGCTGCCCGCCGCAACACGCAGCTCGGCACCTCAGGCCAACCAACGTGCCCAGACTGCTCCCTCAGCGGACTACGTGCACTTATGGACTGGTCCACGGACTACTCATGCAACAGCTGGACGTGTGCGTACAGCACCGACAACAGGGACTCCGATACATGCTGCCTCTCCAGCAGATGCCCTCATCCGCCTCGTCCGCACAGCCTGTTCGACGTCCGTGCCACAGGGATGCCTCCGCACATCCTCGCCCGCCAATACGGCAACGCGCCAGCCCAGCACGACCTCAAGGAACCCCCCCCGAGCGCCTTCAGGCCCCGGGGGGGAGCCTCCACAACCAGGCCAAGCAGGTTACCAGGGTCAATGGTATCTACCACCGAGGCCGCGTCGCGTCCTCAAGCAGGGATTGCCAGACGGCACGAGGCGGCCACCAGGGTTCACAGGAACGGGGATGCCTGAAGACCCGTCTCCCGACCAACCGCTGTGGAGGGAAGGCTACGTGCTCTTCGGCCCTCACCAGGCCCCAAGGAGGACTTCATCTTCAACAAAACGGTCCGCCGACCTTACTCCCTAGCCATCACCAACATGCATAGGGATCGTGTCACAGTCAGGACCGTCTGCGAGTCTATCGCCGAGCGCATCCACACTACTCGCACCCGCTGGCGAGATGTGGTACTGTACTGGGATGCCGAGGGCGGACCTGGGCCTCAAGCTCTCGACTACGACATGCGCCTCTGCGGCGCCATGGTGAGCCGTGCCACGACCGAAGCCGAGCTGAACCACGACCGCAGCAACCGTGGTAACTTCTGTCTCTATGGACCAGCGCACCAGCGGGCTGTGAACATCACGGTGCTCCCCGAGCCGCAGAACATTGACTACGTGGAGCATGTGCGGCGCTACTCTCCCGTCGGGGAGACCTACCCAGACCATGCCTTCGAGCACGTCTATCAGGGCTGGCGGCGGCCCGACGTGCCCCCCATCCTCCCCGACACCCGCCCGCTCTCGTGAGCCGACCAGCAGCGCTACCAACAGCACCAGCAGCGCACCCAGCAGCGCGACCAACGCGACGCAGGTCAGCCGAGCACGCCACGCAACCGCTCTCCCGCGCGTGTCCCAACAGGCGACAGCGCGGTGTACGGCGGGGGCGCCGCCTATCACCGTGGCCCCATTGGCGCCAGGCCCGCGGCGGCAGGAGCAGCCGCCTCCAGCTATGGCCACGCCCCCCACGCCAGGGTGCACCCAGCGGTCATTGGCTACCCGCGTGCACTCGTGCAGGCTCCCCCACGGGCCACCTCGCCCGTGCCAGGGTCCACGCGTGCCTGGGGCCATTACCCAGGCCGCCACGACAGCACCGCCAGCAACCAGCCCGCAGCGGTAACCCCTGCGGCTTCAGCCCAGGGGGCTGCACCAAGCCGTGGCAGGACAGGGCGCCCTGAAGGATGGCGTGAGGCGAACGTGCGTGCCTGGCAACCGCGCCAACACACGCCCCCGCCAAACGTGGCCGCAGCGCTGCGCCCTGCCCAGGCAAAACCTGCCCCCCCTGAGTGCGAGCGGCAGCCGCTCGTCCCGCTCGTCCTCACGCACATCCAGGTGCACCACAGCGCCTCCCCGCGGCACAGCGAGGGTAGTGCCCACCACGTCAGCCCCCGGCCCGACGCCGTCGACCCTGACCAGGCTGCAGCCTCGGTGGCGGGCGGCACAGGCGGCTCCCGCCAGCCCAGCCCAACACCCTGCACAGCGCCAATCCGCTCCCCGAGCAGGGCGGACTCTGCGCGCGCTAACGCCCAGGCGACCTCGCCACGTGACCGCCACACGGGCTGGCGCGTCCCGCGCAGCCGGTCCTGCAGCCGCCACAGCTCGCGCAAGGCCCCTGGGAGCTCCACGAGCTCGCCGCCCCGCGAGACTCAGGCTGATGGCCAAGCCCCCGAGGTGGTGCCACGTTTCGGTGCCAGCGCCATCGAACCTGGCCAGGTCGACCTCGAGCCGACGCCGTCCACGGACCAGGAGCTGCCACCGCCCACCCGCGTTGTCGTCCCGACGAGGCGCCGACCTTCGACCCCTTCAAGCACAAGTACTCCGTCAAGGGCCTCGCGGCGGGTTTCGGCGGCGGCTCACCGCTGCCCCCTCTGAGTCACGGCGGCGGCCCCGCCACCTCAGCCGCTGCCGCGGCAGCGGCGGCCCCGCGTGGAGTCAGCCCTGTCCGCAACGCGTGCCTCACGGCAGCGGGCATGGATGAGGCTCAGCGCCAGGCCACCGACCGCGCCGCTCGCCACGCCCAGCTGGTGGCTAACGCGCTGGCAGAGCGTCCTCCGCCGCAGCCACAGGGCCCACCGCCCGAGGCGAGCGCAGAGGGCGCACACGAACAAGCTGTTCCAGCTGATGCTGCTCATCACGGTACTGACGGGGCGGGCGCGCCGCCGCAGGACGGACCAGCGGTGTCGCGTGCGCAGTATGTGCGCGCGCGCTGCGCCGCTGCCGCGCCGAGCTGCCGTCGCTGGTTTGCTTTTGTTCTTGTTCTCGGCAGGACGGATCGAGGAGTCGCCTCCCTCTCCCTCTGCTGCCGTCTCACCTCTCCTCCCCCCGTCCCCCACGGCACAGGAGTCAGGAGGATTTTTCGAGGCAGTTTTGCTGATATTTATGACCCCCCCCCGGCGCAGCGTCGACCATGCCTTGCCTATACTCCTGGCCCGACGGCGGCTTCAGCCCCGTCCAAGCCAATCTGCCGCGACGCCACGAGCTCCTACTGTGGCCAAGCCTTCTACCTGGGTGAGGGCCAGGCTGCCCTCCACCGTGCGGGGCGTGCAAACCCCAGCTCCACCGACGGAGACGGGCCAGGTCGCTCCATCCACCTCGTCAGCCTCAACATCACGAGTCTCCCAGCGAACTGGCCAACCATCACCGCTCTGGGTGTCGACCACAACGCCGCAGTCATAGCACTGCAGGAGACCCGACATGCCAAGCCGACCAGACAAGCCATCGCTACCAGCGCCGCCAATCCACACCACGGGGGATACCACGCCAGTCTGGGACCTGACCTGGATCTGGCGCGAGCCCAGCGCTAAGCTGCTCACGGTGGCACGGACCACACGGTCGAGGGCAACACCGGCGCCTCGGGGGGGGTCGCCATCCTCTCTAAGGACGCCATCGTCGACTCCACCGTCGACGACACTGCGACCTGTATCGCCACCCTCAAGGCCAAGAAACGAAGAAACGATGGCACGAGGCCTTCCTCCCGCTCTGCACCCAGCACCGCCGCAGGCGGCGACGAAACAACCACGGTCCCGCTGGGATCTACATTGCGAGCCTCTACGGGGTCGCTGGAGGGGACAGCACCGATTTGTTTCGGCTTGCTGATTGCGCCGCCGCGAGGGTCGGCTCAGCCCCGTATTTCATTTGCATGGACGCCAACACGAACATCGACGACAATCCACATCTGCTGCACATGATGCAGCACGGATGGTTTAACGTCGCTGAAGGCACACCAGACCACACCATGCATACATATGGCAATATCCCTGACTGGGACCGCGTCACCAAGTGCCCCCGCACTTCGCGCATCGATTATATCATCGCCAACCAAGCTGCGCGATCCCTTGTCACCGACTTCTGCTATCTGCGTGACTTGCCAGCGAAGTCCCATGTTGGCCTGCAGGTCACACTCGACCTTAGCCGCCTCGACCATACGGCCCCACGCCTTCTGGCCCCCACGCCTTACCCTCCTAACGACGGAGCTCATGAGGACCACGAACTTCAGGCATTAGGGACCCTCATCGCAGGGCGATACCATGACCGCATGGAGCAGGCTGACACACGCGACGATGTGGAACGCATGTTCGCCCTGGCAAACGAGGCCAGCCATGAGTACCATCTTACCCGGCTGCGCGACCTGCCGCCCCCACCGCCAGACCACCCAAAAAAGAAGGCCCCTACCATGCACGGGCTCACACCCACGTTCGAGGAGCGACCCGCCGTCCCCCGCGCCTTTCCCACCTACGGAGCTTCCACGATTCACATGAACCGCCTTCGCAAGCTCCATCGGCAACTTTGCGAGCTTCGCTTCATCGGACAGCACCATCATATCGACTGCCGTGCTATCCCGCCGTACCTGGCGCAACGCATCGACTGCACGTGGACCGCGGCCCGCCTTCTCTGCCACAAGCTGCGCCCCACGGCCCTCCTGGCCTTTCCCGATGCCTGGACCCCCGACGTGCCAGCACCACGCGGAGAGCACCTAGACCGTCTGATCCAAAACCTAGACTCAGAGCTGGCGCGACGTGCAAACCGAGCCAAAGCTGAACGCATCAAGATCTGGGCTGAGGGTGTCCGCGAGCCAAGCGGGCGAAAGGCGGCCATATACGCACGGGCTGCCGACTGCTCGCCCACGGCGTATCTCCGCACGCCTACCACTCCCGACGATGCACAGCTCCACTGCGACACCACCGCATTCAACCCTGACCAAGCTTGCACGGACGATAGTGATGCCGACACCGACGCCGGCGGCTTCAGCCCCAGCGACGGTAGTTCGCTCGACACGGACAACGACGAAGGCCACACTCGTGACCCACCACCTGCCCAGGTCCCCGACGCCCTCCCCGCCAACGCCATTGTTGCCAACACCAAAGACATGCTTAAGCTCATGGTCGACACCTGGGAGCCCATC
The DNA here is from genome assembly GCA_963575745.1 of Prorocentrum cordatum. Taxonomy (NCBI): domain Eukaryota; class Dinophyceae; order Prorocentrales; family Prorocentraceae; genus Prorocentrum; species Prorocentrum cordatum. Next base: position 99,113 of record CAUYUJ010004224.1, read on the forward strand.
TTGGGCAGGTACCGCGCTCGCGCGGGCCATGACGCCGAAGCTATGCCGACGTGGGCGGACTTCTACGACGAATACCGACAAGAGCTGCCTACGCCATCACCAGCAGCCCCTTTCCACCTCACCGACGACCAACTCATCCACTTCATTCGCACCCGTTCACCGCGCCGCGCGGGGGGACTCGACGGCTGGACAACTAAGGAGGCTAAGGAGTTACCCGACGACATCCTTCGCCTCTTCGCCAGCGTCTTACGTGCTATGCAACGCACTGGCACCATCCCCGAGCCCCTCCTGCACGTGCCAAACCCGTGCCTCCGAAAAGGCCGAGGGGAACTCCCGACGGACCAACGACTTCTCTCGGTTCTTTCCGTTTGGATGTACGCGTGGGAAGCGCCAGCCTACCGTAGCCTCACGACCTGGCGGCAAGGATGGACCCATGCCACGAGCTTCGGCGCTGTTCCCAAAGCCACCATTGGGGATGTCAGCACCTCTCTCGCCCTGCGCATCGAACACGCCAGGACTTTACTCCTCCCCTTAGCTGGAGCTGCCCTTGACCGACAGAAGTGCTTCGACTACCTCATCACGGACATCTGTCTAAACCTTGCGCTGCACGCGGGGTGTCCACAAGACATCGTTACTGTCCGCCGAAATTTCTACAGACACCACAAACGCTACATCCGCATGAACGGAGCGTACTCTAAGGACCTGGCCAGGACTAACGGTCACCTCCAGGGCAGCTCGTGGTCCCTGGACGACATCAAGCTGCTCATGTGCGTGTGGACAAGAGGCAGCACCGATACGTTCCTCGATCACTCAGCACTACCTTCGTTGACGACAGCAACTCCACTACCCGCACCGCTTCTGAGCTGCAGAAATCTCTCGACGAAACCGCCAAGTTTGATCGATTCTCAGGTCAACGCATTCACCCTGGTAAAGTGGCAGGGTGGGCGCTCACCGACGAGCTTCACGCCGCCGTTACCCAGCTCACACTGGCGGATCGCCCCCTACGTGTGGTCGATTCCTTCAAGCTCGTCGGGAGTTACATCAACGCAGAGGCAGCGCCGGCTCCAGCCGCGCTTAACCTCACGGCCACCGCAGACGCCCGTGTACGGAGGGCGACTATCCGCCTGCCGCGCATTGGCAAGCTCCCTTCGCCGATGCTTATCAAGGCGCGGCACGCCCGTTCCCTGGCTGCCAGCGTCTGCACCACGGGCACCGACATTCAAGCACCATCAGGCCCAGCCAAGACTGCCTACAACCACGCCCTCAAGGCGGCTATCCGCCCCAAGGGGAACAAGTGGGTCGAGTTCTGGACTCTCATGGCCGTGTGCGTGCCGGGACACGCCCTTGAGATCGACGCCATCACGCAGCGTGAAGCATTCCTGTGCCTGCGGCGACAGGTTAACCGCGACGTTACACTCTGCGGGCTCGCCAGAGACCTCCAACACCACGTCCAGACCCTGTTTGGTGGAGGACCCGTCGGACGACTCGTCCAGTCGCTCCAGCAGCTCCGATGGACCTGGCCCACATTTGGCATCATGTACGACGACTGGGGCTGCCCGATCAGCTGGCTGAATTTACCCCAAAACGCCTTCCTGCACATGCTGCGGGCCTCACAACGCAGGGCATTTCTGCGGAGGATCAAGCCACGGCGACACGACCTTGGCTACCTCGCCTCTGTCAGACAGGGCCTTGACCTCTTCGCCAGCACGTGGCTCGCGCGAACTAAGGGAGCAGCCAAATGCACTGCCTGGCAGCTGGCGCTCCTCCTGAACTACCTGTCGGGCGGGGATCACACCCAACAGCGACGATCCCGATCAAACACGTCGGCAGACCCCAGCCCTATGTGCCGCTACTGCGACGAGGAAGAGGAAGCTCAGGAGCACACTGTCCGCGACTGCATGTGCTGGGCCCGAGAAAGACTCCCTCTCACCACCCTCATCAGTGACGATCAGTGGGCCCGTCTTCCGCCGCACACAAGACACTGCGGGCTCTTCGACGAAGACCCAGCCCTCCTCGACCTGCAGGCCGACCTCGCGAGGGACCCGCTGCCACAGCCCATTCCGCGGCCCTCCCCTGAGGTGATCCTGCGGCTTCAGCCCAGGACACCTACACCACCTACCTTGACTACGACACTGGTTGGACATGGGTCTATGCTGCCACGGACGGTGCGCGCACCAACCAAGCCATCCCATTGCTAGCACGAGCGGGCTACGGCGTCTACTACGGCATCGACCACCGCATGAACTACAGTGCACGCGTTCACGGCCTAACGCAGAACGCCCAGGTTGCGGAGACCCTCGCCATTGTCCACCTTACGGCATGTGCCGAACGGCCCGTGCACGTTTTCGTGGACAACCAGGCGGTGGTCGATGGGTTCCAAAGCATCATCGACGGACATCCAGCGCCGCAGGGCACGCACGCGGAGCTCTGGGAAAAGATCCACCGATGTGTTATGGCCAAGCCCAACATGTTTCGCGTCGAAAAAATCGCCAGCCACCTGGGAGACCTGGGCATCGACCTTGGGCTCATCGGGCCCATCGCGGAGGAGTTCAACCGTCAGGCCGACGCCCTTGCCACAGCGGCGGCACGCACGCACAACCTTCCTGACGACATTGTTGAAGCTGCCAAAACACGACATCGCCAAGCGACCGTGCTTCATGGGGTCGCTGTCGCTATCTACGAGCGCAGACACCGTACTCTGCCGCTCCCACACCGCAGGGCTGGGTTTACAGCAGCGGAACTCAGCAAAATGGAACCGAACCCCCTGCTGTCGGACCAGGCACCACCCGCGGCTGGACCATTCATCCCGCAAGACCCGGATGAGCTCTGGGCCGAGGCCCAACGGGCGATGCTCGATGAACAGGAGGACGACCCGTTCGGCTTCGGCGGGGGATTGGACTTCTTGGACGACGGCCCAGCCAGCGCCAACCCTGCCCCGTCGGGCAACCTCTCGACGCCCACCGCGACTCCGCCACCGAGAGCGACATCGCACCCACATGATGATGTCGCTCACCGTCAAGACGCCGACGAGGACCTTTATGATCCCCTCGGATTGAGTGGCAGCATAGACGACGCCCCGCCGACACCCCACGCTGCCGACGATGCCGCTCCATCGAGACGCCACCCGACCACGCGGCCGACCTCCGAGCCCCCGCACGGCATCATGATTGGTCCCACCGTGCCACCCACCCCGTCCCCCCACCAGCGCCAGCCCGCGGGGGCGGCTCTAGCCCCCCCGCAGGGCACCGAGCCAGTCAGGCCGTCGCACCCCGTCCACGCTTTCACTGTTGCTGGGTGCGAGGCTGCGGCTCCTCCGTCCTCACGGGGCGTGGCCCTAGCGGCTCCAGCCCTGGGACCGCGTGTTACCCTCCAGTCGCCTCTCAAGGGCGACGGCCGCCAGCACGCGGATCGCCGCACCGCGCTGGTCCACCACCTGGCCAGGCGCACCGATGACCTCGTCCCTGCCACGAGGCCCCCGGCCGCAGGCACTGAGCAGCCGCCCCTCACCGACCGCGAAACCGAGCTGTCCCAGTCTATGGCCGCTCTGCAGCAGAGGTGTGCTGCTCTCGCCGCCGACCTTGCCGCTGCTCAAGCCCGTCAAGGCCCTCTGCTCCAGCGCCTCCACCGCGCCGGGCGTGCCTTCGCCGAGCTGCTTACGCCCTCGCCCGATGGTGCTGCGCCGCCACTCACCCTCCAAGCTATGCTGTCATCGCTCCGCGGCGCTCCGCCTGGTGCCCCGCGCTAATCTCCTCCTTTCTGCCTGCCCGTGTGTACGCGTGGCCCCGCGTCCACGGTGTCAGGGCGTGGGGGCGGGGGGTGCCCCGTCCCTGCGCGCCGCGTTGCGGCCGAGCGCCCAACTGGCGGTCTGCCAAGCCGCCTAGCCACGTGTCAGCACGTCGCCTTCTTGTTGGGGCCTTCTTCGTCACGCGGTCTGACACGTGAGATCTTCACCGTCTGTCCGCCGTCTGTAGCGTCTGTCGCATTGCGCCGGGGGAGGGGGTTTGTTGCCCGCCCTCGTATCTCAAGGCTGCACCGCCGCAAACAGTGTTTGGCGAGTTGTCGCACCGCAGTGCGCCTCGCGGACGGACCCTGGTCCGCCTACTTGTCCGATCTCTCTCCCTCTCTAACTATCTCCCTGTCTCTCCCTCTCTCTCTCTCTCTCTCCCTCTCTCTCTGCCCGCCCTTTCCTTCCCTATCCGCCCCGTCTTCCTCCTCTTCGCCCCGCCCCCCTCCTTCCACCGCCGTTTCGGCCCCGGGAGTCCGGCTCTGACGGCCGCCCCCCCTGCAGCGCGGGGGCAGCGAGTGACGGCCGCGGCCAGCGGCAGCAGCAGCAGCGGCCCACTGGGCCCCGCAGGAGCGGGGCCTCGGGGCCGACTGTCGGCAGTGTATACAGCGAAGTGTGGGAAGGTTTGGCGACCTGTGGGTGGTCAGGAACAACCCTGGAAGGGCCCTTGGGCCCTTGTGCCCGAGGGCGCCCCCGCAGCAGCGGGGGCTGCGCCGCCTGGCGTTTCAAGCTCAGCAGCGGCGGCGCGATCGGAAGTTTCTACGATGCGCACCCGCCCAGGTGACTCGGTGGTGGATCCGAGCGATGACGAAGAGCCTCAGGAAAAGCGGCGCGATCAGCCGGCCTTTGGGGGCTGCGCGCCGCCCGACGACGTCGAGCGGCGCAGGTGCGTTCTTCGCGACACCGTCCCGCTCCAGCTCTTCTGCGAGCGTAGAGCGGCTGAAGTGAACAGGCAGCGGAACGACAACGTGGGCAACCTTTCCGTCCTGTTCGGGAACTGGGGCCCCATGCCGAGCGAGACCAACAGCGCGGACCAGCGGCGGAGACTTGAGTTGCAGCTGCGGCATTGCCCTGCTCTCGTGGCGTGCTTTGCGGAATGTGAGGAGCAGATGGAGGCAATCCTACAGCGGCCAGGGAAACCGCCGCCGCTGCAGGCGGACGCCCCCGCAGCAGCGGGGGCGTCAGCAGCGGAGGGCCAAAGCAGCAGCAGCGGTGGGCCTTTTGTCGCCCCCGCAGCAGCGATGGCGACAGCAAGAGGAAGTCGTGCTGCGAGTGTTGGCGATTGCCAACAGCTCCAGAATCGACCAGAGTACGAATACTTGACCCTGCGCGGGCGTGAGGACAAGTCCTTGTGCATCGCTGCGCGCGCAAATCTGTGCCACGGAATGCGGCTGCTCCACTGGGAAAGGAGTGTCGACGGCCACTACAAAACTGAAAAAGGGAAGAAGAGGGAAGCGTTCTCGAGGATCATGGTGGTTGAGGTCTACTTCGATCAAACCTACGCCCACTTCGGCTCGGAAGTGCGGGTGTGCGCGGTGCACCTCCACCGCGACACGGCGAATGCTTCCAAAGGCTTTAAGGGGGCTCACAAGACGTGGTGGTCGAGGCTGGCGGCCATCTTGCAGGAGAACAAGGTTGACATCCTTTGTGGGGATTTCAACATGGCGCTCACACAGACGCTTCCGAGTCTTCGGGGTCTAGGCTTGCGATTGGAGACGGCAGCAGCGTACTTCTGGCGCGGATTGGACGGCGCTCCGTGCTTGGACAGCTGCGGCGTCTTCGTTCTCAACAGGCCTGGCGAGTACACCCTGCGCTGGCCGCTGAGCGCCGTGCACGACAGAGACGAGACGGGGTTGCTCTTCGTACGCAAGTCGGTGATCGGTGAGATCGGGTACCGTAACAGAAGCAAGGCAGAGGCCCCCGCAGCAGCGGGGCCCCCCACCAGCCCATCATCGGAGCCGACGTACTGGCACCACTGCCAGGAAGGAGGCCCTGGGATGTCTTACGATCGCTACTGCCCGAAAAATGACGCCCTCCAGGATTTACTGACTCAGTCAGAGGAATGCCAACGCAAGACCCAAGAGAAGGAGCGTGAGAAACAGAGGCGCGCCGAGGCTGAGCGTAGAGGGGACCACCGCTTCTCTAATTTTCGCGAGGTGACCCTCTTCCGCGCGTTGCAGAAGACGTTCCCGTCGGAGACCGTGGAGGTGGAGGGGCGCTGGCACGGCGGCGCCCACTACCCTCTCCTGTTCCAAATGCGCATGGCCAGCTCGCGTTCGCAGGGAAGGAAGCACGAGATAAACAAAGAGAAGAAGGACAGGCGCGCCCAGAAACAGCAAGCAGCAGCGCTCCAGGGCGCCGCAGCAGCGGCGACCGAGCAGCACGGACCCGAGCGCCAGGCGCCAGAGCAGCACCGCGAGAGGGACGAGCAAGACGAGCGCGCCCAACAGGCGTGGCGCCCACCAAGATGGGCAGACGAAAACGCGGACGACGACCGCGACTGGCCCGCGGCTGGCGATGGAAGGTCGCGGCGGGGGGTTGAAAGGGGGAGGGAGGGAGAGGGAGGGTGGAGCACGGGGAGGGCAGGAGGGAGGAGAGGGAATGAGGAATAGGCTGAGCAGGACGAGGGATGACATAAGGAAATGAGTGTCGGGAAGGGGCGGGAGTTGACAGGAAGGGGATAATTATAGAAATAGTTACTTATCACCCCCAAGGTGGCAGCCGACCCCGCAGTGGCCATCTCCAGGGCCTGCGCCGCTGGAGCAGCGAGGGCAAGGGTTGCAAGAGCAGCAGCCGCGGGAGGCGCCGCGGCATCAGCCGCCAGAGCCCCCGCAGCAGCGGGGGCCACAGACGCCATGGCAGCACCCAACAGACGGGGAGTGGCGCAGGGATGAGTGGCGCGGCAAACCGTGGGACTGGTGGCGCACCAGGGGGGGGGGCGAGGAGCGCGAGTGGCAACAGCCGAGCGGCGAGGCTTCCTCGCTGCAGGACCGCAGGGTCGACTCCGCCAGGCGCGACATGCAAGTTGCATTCGGCAGCGACCCGCGCCCCAGTGACTGGTGGAGCAGCCACAGTGGGCGGAGTGGCGGCCAGGGGCACTGGGAGGCCACGAATACGACACACTGGAGGTGGGTCGAACACCCCCCCGAGACCAATCCCTGGGAAGAACTTAATTAGCTGGGCCATCGCACAGGGGCCGCCCCTCCGCAGCAGCGGAGGGGGGCCTCATCGGCCGAACGTCGACCCTCCGCAGCAGCGGAGGCCTTGCCAATGCATCGTGAGCGGCGGCGACTCGCGCGCGCCGTCGTGCTCGGCGACCGCTGCCCGAGCGGAGAAGGAAAAAGAAACGGTGCTTTCATCGGTGCTGTCGTTGCCTCCTCTCCTTCATCGTTTTCTTCTCCCTCCCCCTCCAATCCCCCATCCCGCCATCACATTTTATCGTTTCCAATCGTATCGGGAGCTCCCGTGGCAGAAGAGCACCCAGAACGAGGTCCTCCGCGACAGAGGGGGGGCATCTTAGGGCCCCTCTGCGACAGAGGGGGGGGCAAAAAACAAATGATCACTTTAATGCGGCTTCTGGATTACCCCACGCATGCGCGAGTGAGGTGTATTGTACGGGGCGTGAAAACGACCACAGCCACCGTTTTTCTTTTGTTGACGCCTTCCAGCCCGCAGCAACAAAGCAGCGGTTGTGGTCATTTTCGTTGAGCTTGGCACCAGGGAAATGACCGCGACCACTGTTTTTTTTCGGCCGGCTGGAAGGCGGCGCAAACAAGAGGCAGTGGCTGTGGTCATTCTCCCGTCCCGCATATTGTTGGCCAGCTTTCGCTGGCGGACGTCGCGGGCATGGGTCGGGCAGCGGTCGCAAGCGGGAGCGCGGGCCGGTCACGGAGGTGGTGGTTGCCCACAGGGGAACGACGGTCCACCCCGTCGCGTCTGCGTGGCCTGCTCCTGCGGCGGACAGGACGCGCGCGACACACCTCGCGCCGCGGTTCGGCAACGGCAGGTACATCCAGTTCCGTGGGACGAGCACGACGCGACCGCGAGAAGGTCGCACCAGGCCCTGGTATGGCGTGGTGCTCCTCAGTGCGCGGCGTCAGGAGCCGTCGCCGGGGTCGTCACGATACGAGCCTGTCGTAGACGTTCGTGGGGATCCCGCGCCCCTGCCCTCCGCGAGAGGGCACGGGGCACGGGGCTCGGGGCAGCCCGGGGCCCCCAGGGTCTGGAGGGCCTCAGGACTTGGCGGGCCCAGCACCGTGGGAGCCGCTGGCCCTGCCAGGACCTCCTACCCCTCCTACCCCTCCTCCTCCTCCTCCTCCTCCTCCTCCTCCTCCTCCTCCTCCTCCTCCCCCTCCCTCCTCCCTCCTCCTCCTCCTCCTCCTCCTCCTCCTCCTCCTCCTCCTCCTCCTCCTCCTCCTCCTCAGGGCCCAGCACTGTGAGGAACCGCTGGCCCCCCCCCGGGCTTAGCGGGCCCTGGGAACTACAGGCCAGCTTTTGTTGTTCGCCGTCTTTGGCAGTTTGTGGCGCAATTTCGACGCTTTCGGCGCCCCAGTGTCATGATCAGGAGACAGTTTTGTTGAAAACGATCGACGCATGTGCCAGCCGCTCTTAGGACCCACTGAGCCCCCGGGACGCTTTTCCGTGAGCGGGCAGGAATGGAATGCACTTCGGCTGGTTCTGGCAAGCACCATTGGACTTCCGGCGGCGCACCATCCTTGAGGAAGCACGCGCGGTCCTGGGGCGTACCATGGTTTGTATTTGGGAAGTGCCATCCTAGTGCGGACACCCACGGAGTCCTTGCAAGCGGTGGTAGGCGGATTTTGCAAACAGTGTCATGGCGCTCGGTTTGCGGATCCATTGTGTTTGGCGAGAGGTCATGATTTGGGAGCACGGATTCCATTTAATTTTCGCGGCATTGCGTCCCAGGGTTGCGGATGCACTGTCTGTTGTAAGGGTGTTTAGTTTGCGGAGGATTGGCATTGTTTGTTTTATGAAGGGACCAGGGCCTCGGGAGCCCAGAGCAGTTTTATTTTTGGAACGTGGCCCTGGGAGCACGACCCCCTTGTATTTTTACAGGTGTCGTGGCCTTGGGAGTGCGGGCCCAATGCGTTCTAGAGAGTTGGTGGCCTTGGGATGTCGGACCTCGACTGATCATGGAACCGGAAGTACGGGTTGGTTCCAGTTTGAGCAGGATTTGTGGAGGGCTCGTGTCCCTGGATCAAAGTCATTGTTTTTGACACGTCCCAAGGCCAGGGCTCGGAGAAGGTCATTTTGGTCTTGCGGCGGCCGTGCGCGATGTTGACAAAACAAGTTACTAAACATTGACTGCGTGCTGGATTGAAATCGTGAGTATGCGTGTGGGAACGCTCAGTGCCGCGCGCCATCGGTTGCTAAGCGGTGGGCGTGATGCTGCATCGCTGTGCCACTTGGACAGCAGACCTGCGCAGCTTGGTGGCCTGCGCAAGGCGGGTCGGCAGATTTACGTTAAGCTCAACGGGTCCAGCAACTACGTCTACATCACGAGGCACAAACTCCTCAAGAACCGGCACCTGCGCGCCGCGGTCATGCGCCCGTACACGTCCCAGTACCCGAAGTTCGGCAGCGGCGTGGTGCTCTTCCTGCACGCCTCGCCGCGGGAGGCCAGGCGCCGCCCCGAGCTCACCCGTGTGGCGGCCTGGCCCGCCTTCTGGCTCGTGGTGTACGCCCGCAGCGACGGCCGCGAGGTCTACTCCTGCCAGTCCTGCGAGGTGCTCCCGGGCGGCCTGCGCGAGCTCTCCGACGGGGCCCTGGTGCTGCTGTCGAAGCACGAGAGCCTGCGGCACATGCTCCTGAGCATCTACCCCGTGTCCCCCGAGGAGAGCGCCCTTTTGTTCTTAAGCCTTTCTGGGCCATCCTCCCCATCCCTCCCCCCCCTCCCCCCCCCCCTCCCTCGCCCCCCTCCCCCCTCCCCCCTGCCCTCCCTCCCCCCCCTCCCTCCTCCCCCCTCCCCATAACGCGACGCTCCCCCGCTCCATGCGTCCCCGGCGCTGCCGCAGGGCGTCCGGCACCACAATCTGGGGGGGGGGGGCTACGTTGTGCCCCCTCCCGTCCCCCCTCAGAGCGTGAATTACCTACCCCGCTTTCGCTTCCAGGCAAAACCAAGCCATACCACGCGCCACCTCGTCAAGCGGCCTGACCAGTACAGGCTGCAATTTGGCATCGTTTGGTATCTCTTGGAAGCGAGGGTGGTCAAAAGCGAGGTAGGTTTGCTTTCCCCCTACCCCCTCCTCTCCACCCCTCATAATACGCCCCTTCTGGCGGCGAGTGAAAAGATGCGCCCCAGGGGTGCCTGACCGTCCCGCCGATCTCGGAGGAGGAAAAGCAACACTACCTTTCAGTCGGGCCTGTCCCTCTGCAGGGGGAGTATGCAACAATAGTCAAAAATATAATCTGGGGACGATTCTGTGACTATCTTTGAGCATATGTTGATTATTTTGTGACTTTTCTGTTTTTCGTCAAATCCCTCTGTAGGGGGACAGGCCCGACTTAACACTACCTTGCCAGACCACCCAGACCAACCCGATGGGCCCCAGAGCCTCCAAAAGTTCGGGCTGGGGGGCGTACGGATTCCATTGTATGTCCTCCATGCTCTGGAATGCCGCCCCCTCACTGGAAATTAAGAGGCCTGGTGGCGACTTCGGCATGTTGGGTGGGGGGTAGTCCGAAAACACGGCGTAAACTTACAGTTCCGAGGGTCCGCGCGGATTTCTCGGCTCGGCGCTGGGACTCCGCGCGCCAGGGAGGAGATCCAGCGCGGATCCAAGAGCTCCACGCGGACCTCCGAAGGTTTATGCTATGCCACTTTTCCCTCCTCCACGATCCTCGTGAACCCCATCGCGCCGCAGCCGTACTTCGGCCTCGTGAGGGAGCCAGGCCGCACCGGCTTCCGGATGAAGGGCAAGGTCAGGGGCAGCGTCAGGGGGGGATGCCGTTGGGCCTGTTTCCACCACCACCACCACCAGAAGTTGGAGGGGGAGGGGGTCCTCCTCGTCCTCCTCCTCCTCGTCCTCCTCCTCCTCCTCCTCGTCCTCCTCCTCCTCCTCCTCGTCCTCCTCCTCCTCGTCCTCCTCCTCGTCCTCCTCGTCCTCCTCGTCCTCCTCCTCCTCCACCTCCTGCTCCTTCTCCTCCTCCTCCTTCTCCTCCTCCTCCTCCTCCTTCTCGTCCTCCTCCAGCTTCTGGTGGTGGTGGTGGTGGAAGACAGGCCCAGCAGATGTGGCTCGGGTGGCAGCGCCTCGACCACCCATTGCCTATATGCATCGCCGAGGGGGGGCCCGCGGCAGCCCACGGCGCCCACGAGCGTGCGAATCTCTGGGGGCCACGCGCGAACCCAAACCCCATACCCCCCACGATTGCTGAGGGGGAGGTTGGGGTTCACTTCGCTCAGGAGCTCCCGAGCGAAGTGAGCCCCACACCTCCCCCTCGGAAATCGTGGGGGGTATGGGGTAGGGTTCGCACGTGGCCTCCCAGAATCTGGGATCGGCGGCTCATCTCGAAGAAGAGAAGAGCACAGAAACAGGAACTTCTGGCGCTCCGCGCGGACTTCTCGGATCCGCGCCGGGAGCCCCCTGGCGGCGCCTCCGGCGCCGCCCCTGGCGCGCGCCAGGGAGCGGGGTATGGCGCGGTTCCAAGAAGTCTGCGCGGAGCGCCACAATGTATGTTTATGTGTTGTTGTTGTTGTTGAACATTATTAATTCTAAAGAATAATTATTGTTGGGGCCCCTGGTGCGCGCCCCCCCCGCCGCGCCTAGGCCGCAGCCACATTTTCATCATTTTCGTGAGGAAGTCTCAGGCAAAACGGGGTATACCAGATCCGGTTGTGTTGTTACGATCGGTTTTCCCTTGCAAAAAATAAGGCAAAGTGGACATTTCTTGTTCTAACATGACCAAACTTCAAGAATCCCTTGCAAAAAATGACACGAAGTGCACATTCGCGCGCGCAAGACGAAATCCTTCCAAAACCTTAGTCTTCGTAGCGATTTTCACATAAAAACATGAAAAACCCAATGGTTTTTCAAAAAAAGGGTTTCAAAATTCACCCCGCGCGCTCTTGCGGATTTCTTAGGAAACCCAATACTTTTTCAACATTTCTGTCAAACGGGCTCTTGCGAGCAACTTTTTCACGTGCTTCGAACTTCTGCAACAAAGGTTGCGCGCCTGCCAGGGCCATCATCCCTGTCAAATAATACCATGCGGGACACATTCGTTTTTTCTTCGCGCGCGCACGCCGTCGTCGTCGGCCGCGGGGCCCTGAATAGTAGCCACGGTCGTCCGCATGCCACGAAGTGAAGTGTCCGAACGTCATAGGGCGGGAAGCTGGGTGTGGGTGGTGGCGAAGAGTCGTTTGGAAATTTGGTAGAGCTTGAACCGGCCCCCCCACAAAGTGGGGGTATTGCCCGCCTCCTATGAAAACCCTGGCACTGGTGAGAACGGAGTGTCCCCACGTGCAAGTAATTGTTGTTGTTGTTGTTGTTGTTGTTGGTGTTGTGGTTGTTGTGATTGTTGTGATTGTTGTTGTTGTTGTTGTCGTCGTCGTCGTCGTCGTCGTCGTCGTTGTCGTTGTCGTTGTCGTTGTTGTTGTTGTTGTTGTTGTTGTTGTTGTTGTTGTTGTTGTTGTTGAATTCTCATTTCTGAAGAATAATTATTGTTGATCCCCCCCACTGGTGCATAGGGGAAGTCTTCCTGCTCAAACTGAGCCCCTGGCCCCCGGGTTACAGCAACAACGGCTGCCGCCTGATACTTCCTTACAATTTAGTCAGGACCCCCGCTCCCGCCCGAGACTTCCTCGCATTTGATTCATGAATCGCGCTCTCGCTTGGGACTTCCGTACAATGTATTAAGGAATCGCTCTCTCGGCGCTCTGGAGTCGCGCTCTTGCTGGAGACTTGCTTGCAACTTACTGAAGAATGGCCTTGCGTTGGAATTTCCTGCAATTTGCCCAAGCGCCGCGCTCCCGACACCCAGGCACCCAGGAGTCGCGCCCGTTGTGGCCCCATGTGCATGCCCTTCGTGGCCCCGCTGTCGCCATTTGTGTCCCCCTCACTGTCCTACGTGGCCCAGTTGCTACCCTCAGTGGCCCCATAGTTGCCTTCTGTGGCCCCGTATTATCTGCACTTCGTGGCCCCCGCTCGTTCGCGCTCTTCGTGGCCCCATACGCATTCCCTTCGTGTCCCCGCTGTCGCCCTTCGTGGCCTACTTCGTGCCCTTCGTGGCCCTGCTGTCGTTCTCTCTCGCTCTCGCTTTCGCTCGTCGTCGCCGTCGTCTTCGTCGTTCGTCGTCGTCGTCGTCGTCGTCGTCGTCGTCGTCGTCGTCGTCGTCGTCGTGGTCGGTCCCCTGTCCGTCCCTCTTGGGGTCGGGTTGACGGTCCGCGGCCGCCCCGCCGATCAGCGCTGCCGCCGGCCAGGCCGACGGTCCGCGGCCGCCCCGCCGCTTGCCGGGGCCCGGCCTGCAGGGAAGAAAGGTATACCCCCCAAAAGGGGTTCCATCGAAGACGAAGAGGGCGGGTATCGAGGGTTTGGGAAATACGCGTTATTGGACACTCGAGCATATAAGGGCGAACAGTCTTAACATGTTTGTTGTTGTTGTTCTTCTTCTTCTATCGCCGATCTGGCTATCGGCGGTGTGCCGCCGATTCCAGGTCGATGCCGCCCCCCACGAAAGCAGCCACGCCCCCGACGTTGCTCCCCGGCAAAGGGCAAGGGCCCGGGTTCGGGGCGCAAGCGGCAGGACCTCCACCACACCGCGCCCGCGGCGCTGCGGTTCCCGTGCCTCCGCACGCTCCACCCGCACGGCCGAGCCCCCGCGGCCATCTGGATCCCAGGGGAAGAAGCGTTAAGTCGGGCCTGTCCCCCTACAAAGGGATTTTCGACCCACCCCTCAAAAAAATAACCAAACATGAGCAAAGAATAATCCAAACGTAGTCTGGGGATTATTTTTTTTGGGGGGGTATTTTTTGACAATTTTGGGGCATTTGTTGTGTATTTTTTTGTTTTTCGCCCAAAATCCCGCTGTAGGGCGACACGCCCGACTTAAAAGAAGCGGTACTGAGGCCGCTGCCCTTGTTTCGTTTTCGACTTTTTGGGCCTCCTGGGAGGCCCTCGTCGCCACGGCTGGATGTCCCCCAGAAGTCTGGCCAGCACGCACCCCAGGAGACAGGTCCGGGGAACAGCCGTATGGGTATCTTTCGCCTACGCGTCAGAGTGACCCTTCGTTGCAGTGGAGTTTCGTCGGTCTCACAGGGACGTCCCCAACACTGGCCGACGCGCTTGGATCTGCCCCCCCCCTGGCCCCCTAATTCCGCGCACCAAAGATTTGAATAGGGCCGAGGGTCAGAGAGCGCCTTCCTCTGCAGGGCTACCAAAAAAGGGATGGCAAGGTTTTCGAACGCCTCGCTGGTCAAGCCGGCGAAGATGTGCAACATCCAACCATTCGCTCATATCCAAAGCTTTGGCTTGACGCCGGATGTGGCGCATGAATTTCAGCTCGACCGTGCAGGTCGGTTGCCCTTGACGTCCGCTTGGGGTGTTCTGCAAACCTGACCCCCCAGCCCTACTCAACAAAAGGTCACTCTTGCCTATGCCGAAGAAGAAACATCGCCATAAACATAAACTTCTGGCGCTCCGCACAAATTTCTTGGATACGCGCTGGGCCCCCCCAGCGGCGCCTCTGGCGCCGCCCCTGGCGCGCTCCGTGCGCCAGGGAGGGGGGTCAGGTGCAGATCCAAGGGATCCGCGCGGAGCGCCAACAGCTTGTGCTTGTGGCGTTTTTTCTTCCTCTGCTGCAGGGCAACCCCTGCGTGTGGCCGAGCCTCTTCTTGCCCCACGAGGATCGTGACGCGCGGCCAGCAGCGCGTCCTGCTCATCCACGCCGTGGACGGCCGGGTCGCCTTGGCCCAGATCTCCGGGCCCGGGGGGCCGATGCCGCCGCTGCCTCTCGGAGGAGCAAGCACGGCTACAGAACTGATTTGCCCCAAAATTCGAACGTCCGTCGAATCTATAAAGAGGACGTGCAGTGCTCGTAGGTCCACGAGCATGCCACGTACTTTCGTGGATTCGACGGATCTGGCCCACCACGCTGCGGCGCGACACGCTGATTATCCACGTGTCCCATTTCCCAAGCGTCTACGCCCCACGCTGTGCCCAGCCTCCCGCCCCGCGGGACGGAGAGAGGCGCTGCCCGCTTGCAGGGCACGGCGTGTCGCTGGGGCCGCCGCCGCCACGACGCCCTCGGCACAAAAGTTCGTGACCGTATGCCGTTCCTTGCTTCCTCCGATCGTCTGGACGACGTCAACCACCGGCAGGGCTACAGGAAAGCGTTTTTTTGGTTCCGGGGCGACAGCGGGCGTTACAGGGGGGGGGGGGGACAGGGGGGCGTCAGTCAGTCAATGGGCCGTGCATCCTGAGGATGCGTAGGCAAAAGAGTACATACAAAGTGAGGGCAACCACACACACAAACACACACACACACACGCGCGCCCGCACGCACGCACGAACGCACGCACGCACACACGCACACACGCACACACGCACACACGCACACACGCACACGCGCACACGCGCACACGCGCACACGCGCACACACCCACACAACACACAGCACACAACACACAACACACAACACACAACACACAACACACAACACACAACACACAACACACAACACACAACACACAACACACAACACACAACACACAGCACAACACACAACACACAACACACAACACACAACACACAACACACAACACACAACACACAACACACAAGACACAACACACAACACACAACACACAACACACAACACACACAACGCACAACACACAACACACAACACACAACACACAACACACAACGCACAACACACAACACACAACACACAACACACAACACACAACACACAACACACAACACACACAACACACACAACACACACACACACAACACACACAACACACACAACACACAACACACGCAAAAACACACAACAACACACAAACACACACACACGCACGAGTCACAAACTTGCAGGGGGGAGGGGGGCCGGTAAGGCCACGTGTCGCGCCAGCGCCGTCTGGAGCACGCCCAGGAGGAGCCAGAGCCAGCTCGGAGGTCCGCACGCATATCGTGACGTCACCTGGGGGGGGGGATGGGGGACGGCCGGGAGGAGGAGGAAAGGAGGAGGAGGAGGAGGAGGAGGAGGAGGAGGAGGAGGAGGGGGAGGAGGAGGACGACGACGAGGAGGACGACGACGAGGAGGAGGAGGAGTAGGAGGAGGACGCCGACGAGGAGGAAGAGGAGGAGGAGGAGGAGGAGGAGAGGGCCGGTAATTGCCGTGATCGCGGGAAACAGACGACGCGCTCTCCAGGGGCAAGTCGATGCGATGGGACGTGTGGTGCCGCCGGGACGGGGACTGCTTCGACCTCGGCGGGGGCACCCCGTGCGGTAGGCTTGCGCTGCGCCGGCGCTTCGCCGTGCCCATCTGCAGCGAGGTGCTCGCCGTGGTCCCCAGGAGCGACGAGATCGTCATCTCGAAGAGAGAACAAGGGCACGAGCAGGCAGAGACCTGCGGGGGTCCGCGTGGAGTTCTTGGGATCTGAGGCTCGGAGGATCCCGGCCTCCCAGGTGGGGTCGGAGTAGAAGGGGTCGGAGGATCGCGCCGCATCGCCGATGCATCGGCGATGCGGCTCGATGTGGAGCCCGATTTTCTCCACGCCGACGTCGCCGATGCCTCGCCGAGGTCGTCGATGCGGCGCGATCCTCCGACCCCATCTACTCGGACCGCATCCACGAGTTCTCAAGAGGAGGGCCAGTCGAGGCAGCCGTAGTCGGATTTCGGGGGGCGCCTCCTCTGGCGCCGCGGCCAGGCGCGCGCAGGTCGGACAACTTGTGCGCTTGGACCCTGTGAGGAGTCTGGTGGCGGATCTTTAGATGCTCGTCTTGGGGACCTTCCTGGGGCCCACCTAACGGATCTGTTCCACTCTACTTCGACCCCAGTTCGATTCAAGTGCAGCTCAAGTTCGCCTCAAGCTCGACTCGAGTTCGGCTCAGGTTCGACTCAGGGTCGATCCACATCGACGAGCGTTCGACGCAGCTTCGACGCGAGAGTGGCACGAGCGTCTCCAGGAAGGTCCCCAGAGTGAGCATCCAACGATCTGGAGCTGCCGCTGCCTCACTTCACCCTGCCCCCAGCGACTGGCCGCCCTGCGGCGCCTCTGGTGCCGCCCCCCGCGTCACAGGCGCCGCAGAGGGGGGCCCAGCCCAGTGATCTCTTGGACCTGGCATCGCTCGGACGTGTGCATCTTTTCTCGGCCAGGACCATCGAGAAGCATTGATAATCATTTTGCATCAAAAACAAGCGCGCGAAAGCGAAAAACACACGGGGAATGGATGTCCGAGCGATGGCGAGTGGATATGCGCTGGACCCCACCCCTGGCACGCCAGGGAGGGGCGCTTCGGCGCCAGACCTGGAGCTTGTCACGGACCTCCCCAGGGATCCGACGCTGCGAGAGAATATGGCAACATCGCGGACCAAATCGCGACTGGAGCCCTACAGGGGGGCAAGAGCCCGCAAGATGGTACGGGACGCTCCAATGATGTGCCACCGAACCTGGCCGAAAACTTGCTCAACCTCCTTTCATCCTGGGCTGCATCTGGACTAATCCAACTCAGTGGTCCCTTTATGTGCTGGCAAGTGGAGGCAATATGTTGGTGGCTCGCCCGGTGGAACAAAAAAAGCTCAGTTGCCCCTGTATCGGGCTCCGAAGACCTCCCAGGAGTTGCCTCCTAACACGTCGCCTGGCGCGAACAGAAATGCGACGCCGCCACGATCTCTGGGTTTGTTTGGACGCCCGAGTTCTCCAGGGTAACTCGGGCCCGGGGCAACTCGGGTTCGGATTCCTGAAAAACGAACCCGAGTTAGCCCTGACCCGAATTATCCCTGATGATTCGGAGCTCTGGACGCCCGAGTTCTCCGGGGTAACTCGGGCCCGGGGCAACTCGGGTTCGGATTCCCGAAAAACGAACCCGAGTTAGCTCTGACCCGAGTCGCCCCTGATGATTCGGGGCTCTGGTCTGTGCCCTTCTTCCCTCTTCCGCCGTCGTCCACCGCCTCCACGACGGCGGCCAGGCGCGGCTCTTCCGGGCCCCGGTGTCGCAGGACGGGACGCTGCTGGCCAGCTTCGTGCCGGTGGTCGGGCGGGGCTGGGACTACGCCTCGACCAAGGGCAAGGGCAGGGGCAACCTCAAGGGCTCTCACTCAGGAGGGGAGAAAAGACACTCAGACACAATGAATCTGCGATTCCCCAAAAATATGGGAAAATATGGGAAGTGGGGGGGAAGACAAAAAAAACAGGAAATATGGGAAACTATGGGGGATCTTTTTATATGTGTGTCCCAGTTCCCCTTCACTCATCTGTGGGGCGTTCCAGAAAGGTCCTCGCCTTCGACTTGGCCTCGCTCGGACGTGTGCGTTTTTCCTTCGGCGAGGACCATCGAGTTGCATCCTCGATCATGTGGCGAAAAAACCACGCACGAAACCAAAGAAATACAAAAAATGGACGTCCGAGCGATGGTGAGTCATCTGTGGGGCGTGCCAGAACGGTTCTCGCCTTCGATCACCACCCACCAAACCACCCCAACCCAACCCGAAGGCCTCAGTCTGACCTCCATTTCCAGTGGGGGGGGGGGTCGGGGAACATCGAGAAAACACATATGAAAGCCGTACCCCCCCCAACCCGAAATTCGGGTCTTCGGGTTGGGTTGGGGTGGTCTGGTAGGTAGTCATTCGAGGACCGAAGGAATTGGCATCTCCTCCTTGGAGGAAGTCGGCGGAAGGCCGGCGGAGGACCTCGTCTTCGAGGACCTCACCCTCGAGGGCGGATGGCCTCGCCTTCGGGGACCTGAGGACCGAAGGACCTCGCCTTGAAGGGCGTTCGGTCCTCGCCTCAGAGAGCCGAAGGAGTTTTGGCGTCTTGTGATCGGAGGAAAAGTTGGCGGAAGGCTGGCGGGAGGAAGCAGCGGAAGTAGAAAACGAACCCGCCGCCCACGTTTAGCTTTGGACGCCGCCTGCGACCTAGGATTCGGTCGACGTGGAGCGATCCGAAACGGCCGATCATTCCAGGCGGAGCTCCAGAGGTTTTTGTTTTTACATTTTTTCGAAGGGTGCAAGCCCCTTGGACGCCCATGTTGAAGCTTTTTTCATGCGCGGCGGGTCATCATCACAAGTAGTTCAAGGGTGGACCAAAAGAGGCAGGGATGAAAGGGTACCCTTGGGAAGGTTACCCATCCTTACCATCGGTTTCGACTGTAGGCTGGGGCGGCTCAGCGATCCGTGATCCATGTGGTGTCAGAAACCAACGCAGAAGTCGGCACGACCTGCAGTAACCGCAGGAGGTCTCTACTTTGGGGGATCTCTCCCCCCGTTTTTTTTTCCGCGGCGGAGAATAATAAACTCCGCCCCTCCTCCTCCTCCTCCTCTCTTCCTCCTCCTCCTCCTCCTCCTCCTAGTCGTAGTCGTAGCGGTAGCTGTAGTCGTAGCCGTAGCCGTATCACATCGTGCTCGTAGTTGTCGTCGTAATCGTGGTCGTTATTGTCGTCGTCGTCGTTGCTGCGCCGCGGGTGCCGCGGGGAAATGCTTATCTGCCATCAGTGGTGGGACCCCAGCCCGTCAATAGGGGCGTCGAGAGGATGAGTAGTGTTCACCATTGGGGGGTGGGTTCTAAAGACAGGGCCGTTTTTAATACATGCTCAGCGTGCAGATCATGTATTAGAAATGCAGGGATTTAGTATTAAAATCAACGAGGAATTCATGCGTGACTTTATTCATACATTGATCATGTATTAAAAATCTGATATTTTGAAAACATCCGATGTATAAGAAACTGCCCTGGACCCATCTCGGTCTTCTTTCTGCCCCCCCCCAGGCTCGTGGATAGACCACCACTGGCACGGCGGCGCCCCGTGCAACCTGCCCGCGGAGGTGGACGGCAGGAGCGCCTGCGAGGTGCTGCCGGGGGAGCTGGAGCAGCCCGTGTACGAGTTCCAGCGCTGGCAGGCGCCCCGGGAGGCACAACACACGGGGGAGCAGAGAATGGCACACGGTCCGCCCGCACAGCGAGGCCGAGCGACTTTCCTCAAGGCTCTCCCTGCAGCCTTCCACTTCTGGAGGGCCACATGCGAACCCTGCCCCTGCCCCCCACGATTTCTGAGGGGGAAGGCGGGGTTCACTCCGCTCGGGAGCTGCCGAGCGAAGCGGACCCCACCCTCCCCCTCAGAAGTCGTGGGGGGTAGGGGTAGGGTTCGCATGTGGCCCCCTATCTCCCTGGATCCTTCCACTTCGGCCCATCCTGGGACCCGCTGTCGCCGGCCGCGCCCCGCTCGCAGAAGGTCGGCATGGCCCCTCCCCGGGCCCCTTGCGGCCTCGGCGCGCATCCTCACTGCACGGGCTGGCTGTGCACACGAGCTTCCGGAGGCCCGCGCGGATTTCTCAGATCGGCGCTGGAGCCCCCCGGCACCTCCGGCGCCGCCCCTGGCGCGCTCTCCGCGCCCCAGGGGAGGCGGGAGTCCAGCGCCGATCCAAGAAGCGCGCGCGGACCGCCCGGAGTTTCAGTGCTGATGCCATTGTCTCGTCCCTCCAACAAAGACGTGGCATCGCGCGGACGCGTGCATCTTCTCTCGGCGAGGGCCATCGGGGAGCATCCCGGATCGTCTGGCAGAAGAAGCACAGACGAAGCCGTCAGGTGCACGGGACATGGACGTCCGAGCGACGGCACGAAGGACCGGCATGGCGTGGACCCAGGCGTGCGCGCGCGTCGTGGACAATAATCACGACGGACGGCTCCTGGCCGTTTTCGGCCCCCAGGGGCCTTCGCCGGGACCCCAGGCTCGGTAGTAATTCGTGGGTGCTCTGTATGTCCTCGGGATTCTGTCTTCAGAGTGTACTCGCGTGCGCTAGCGTCTGCTGATTGATGAAAAGGGCCGGCTTAGCGTCGATCAGCGTCGATGTAGCGTCGATTAGCGTCTATTGGCGCTGGTTGGCGTCGATCCACGAGAGGCAGCAAGATGGCATGGGAGACTCCCGTGAGCTGCTACAGGACCAAGACCTTCAGAAAGCGACTCGGGATAAAAAACCGGCACTGGCAAGAGGTTGCGGACTTCTGGGAACCCCGTACAGTCGATCATCTGATTAAGAAACATCCGCCCGAGAAGCTCGGCCAGCGTTTTTGAACCAACTTGCTGGAGAGCTGGCCCAGTTTCGTTAGCACGTTCGCCCCCCCAGCGTCCACACCAGAAGTTGTCCTAGGCTTGCTTAGAAGCGTCCGAGAAGCTGACCTAGATTTCTTGAATGATACATGATATGCTCGGGGACCCCGTGAAGTCGGACCGAGGAGCAAGACCGAGGTCGGTTCGGGGAGGGTGCCTTACTCTTCTTCGTGTTGGTTTGGATTTCTTGTGCCTTCTGGGGAGGTTACCCTTGATTGTTCCTGTGTCTGTGTGTTTTGGCCGATGGAGGGTCTTATGTTCTTGAAGCATGTTCTGCTGTCCAAGATCCGACCGTATTTGAAAATCTGGACCCTGGGCGTTTTCTCGGCTTCGTATAAGTTTCGTTTAAGTGAACCTGGACTAGTGCTTTGCGTGAAGTACTTTTAACTCTGAACAGGGGTGTTTACTAACATCAGGACATCGCATGTCTGTGGGCACATACACGCCTGTTGATGAAAGTTTGTGTTTTTGGACACGCAGATCCCAATCTACTTCGAGCGCATTCCGACTTCAGGAACCGATCTGCTCCTGCTGTGGTCTGTTCTTTTCCGGGAGAGCATGAACCCAACCTGTTGTTCCGCCTTTTACGTCATGTTTTTACCTACTTCTCCCGACCGACGCGAGCGACGCAAAACAAACCGGGCCTGTTGCGCCAACATTGGCGCGTAAGTTGCCCGCGTTGGTCGCGCGTAAGCGCCCTCGTCTCCAACTTTAGCATGCCGCGCCGGCGGCCCGCGTAAGCCGCCGCGTAAGATCGCTACAGTCGGGGCCCTGACGAAGGAACCCTTTTCGTTGGGGAGGGGCTCCGCGTTCCTTAAGTGTTTCATAGCTTGCCTCAGGTTTTCCTTATGTTTTCGATAGGACATCGAAGTTTAACTTATGGAAAAAAGGGGTACCCTTCCTTGTTTAGGGTTCCTCAGGTCAACGCCCCGACTGTATGCCATCTCGCGTAAAACCTGTTTTCGATCGTCGTCCATATGCTCTTGCTCTGCTCTGTTCTTCTCTGGGAGAGCCCGAGCCCAACTTACTTGTTCCACATTCCTACGCCATGCTTTTGGCTACTTCTTCCGACCGATGTATCTTCGATCGGTGGCGAGCGAGGGGGGTTGGAAGTGAGCAGGAGCGGGCCTTCTCAGAAGGCTCGGACGCCCCCAAGGCCTTCTGACAAGTTTTCGAAGCCTTCCCCGAAGACAAACCCACTTCTCAGAAGGCGCGAGGGCTTCTGAGAAGTCCCCCGCCCTCTGAGAAGGCGCTCTCCTTCTCATTCCCCCCCCTCGCTCGCCGCCGAGTGTCTTCGAGAATCCGGACTAGGGGAACGAACAATGACATAAACATAAAAACTCGGAGGTCCGCGCGGATTTCTCGGATCGGCGCTGGACCCCCCTCCCTGGCGCGCGGAGCGCGCCAGGGGCGGCGCTGGAGGACGTCCGTGACGGCAAGGCCAGGGGGGGGATGGGCTCAGGGGATGAGCTCATCGGTCCCAATTCGCCCACTCATCGCTGATCGGTGCCCTGGCGCCTCAACCTGTCCAGGAACGTGGGCTCCTCCTCCGGCGGTCTGCCGCCGATCCATCTGTGACCTATCGCCGATTCCATGTGTGTCTTTCTGCCCCCAAGGCAGCCGGCCCCCCCCCGCCCTTTTTTCGGCTCCCAGCATCCAGGTGCTCCATCCGGGGACATCCCCCGTCATGCTCAGGTCGAGCAGCCACACCGGGACACTGCCCGCGATCATCGGCAAGGCCGGGAGCAGCGCCTGGGACCAGAGGCCCCGCTGCCCCCTCGCTGCCCCCTCGTGCCACACCGTGCCCCGCCCGGGCTCGGGCGCTCGCGAACGCTGCCAGCACCACCCGGATCCCCTGGTGCAGCACTGGGTGGTGACCGCCGACGTGTGAGCAAAAAAGTGCGCCTCCGCGCGTCGGTCGCCACGGGTTCTCCGTGGAGGCCCGCGCCATTCCGCAGGAGGACCTCCGCGCGTCGGTCGCCACGGGTTCTCCGTGGAGGCCCGCGCCATTCCGCAGAAGGAGGAGGAGGAGGAGGAGGAGGAGGAGGAGGAGGAGGAGGAGGAGGAGGAGGAGGAGGAGGGGGAGGAGGAGGAGGGGCAGAGAGGAGGAGGAGGAGGGGGGGAGGAGGAGGAGGAGGAGGAGGAGGAGGAGGAGGAGGAGGAGGAGGAGGGAGGAGGAGAGGAGGGGAGGAGGAGGAGCAGGAGGGGGAGGAGGAGGAGGGGCAGGAAGGAGGAGGAGGGGGGAGGAGGAGGAGGAGGAGGAGGAGGAGGAGGAGGAGGAGGAGGAGGAGTAGGAGGAGGAGGAGGAGGAGAGGAGGAGGAGGAGGAGGAGGAGGAGGAGGGAGGAGGAGGAGGAGGAGGAGGAGAGGAGGAGGAGGAGGAGGAGAGGAGGAGGAGGAGGAGGAGGAGGAGGGAGGAGGAGGAGGAGGAGGAGGAGGAGGAGGAGGAGGAGGAGGAGGAGGAGGATGAGGAGGAGGAGAGAGGAGGGAGGGGGAGGAGGAGGGGAAATACGGTGGTCACCCCCCCCCCGAGCGAGGGAGCTCGCGAGGACTGGA
This sequence comes from Prorocentrum cordatum, assembly GCA_963575745.1. NCBI lineage: Eukaryota > Dinophyceae > Prorocentrales > Prorocentraceae > Prorocentrum > Prorocentrum cordatum. Next base: position 122,743 of record CAUYUJ010004224.1, read on the forward strand.
GCCAGGTGGTAGACCTGTAGGAATGCCAGGACGGTCGGTCCCTGCTCAATCCTTCCCCTCCCCGTCCTGCTCTTCCCTCCTCCCTCACTCCCTCCACCCTCCCCCTCCACCTATTTTCCTCCTTCCCCCTGCTTTCTCTTGGTCTCCTTCCCCCTCCTTCTCTTGCTCGCGCCGCCCCGCCCCGAAGGGTCGCGAGGACCGCGAGCCCCCCCCCCGAGCGAGGGTGGCCCAGCACTGGTGCCGGCCATCGCGGAAAAAGGGGGCGAGCTGCGACGTTCTTTACCAGCCTGGAGCATATCCCTATCCTTATGCTGGGCACCTCCTCCTCACGATGCCGATCTTAGGGATCCCCTCATTTTTTGAGGGCGGATCCCTAAGATTGTCATCGCCTTTTGGCGTGTCAATCTTAGGGATAGGGATAGGGATACGTTCGAGGCTGGTAAGTTCTGGGTTTGGGAAGGCGTTTCTGTGTTTTCTGCCTCTGGGGGCCATCTTCGGGCCCCGGCGCTGAGAGTGGATCCGGGGTGACAAGAACTGCCACCAGATGGACCCCAGGAGGGGACGAAAAAAGGGTGCGCGCTGCGTCGTTCTGGGTCTGGGAAGGCGTTTCTGTTTTCTGCCTCTGGGGGCCGTTTTCGGGCCCCGGTGATGAAAGCGGATCCGGGGTGACAAGAACTGCCACCAGATGGGCCCCAGGAGGGGCCCAAGGATTGATTCTGAACGGATTGCCTTCATCCCCTCCTCTGGACTCATACTTTAGGGTCCCACCATGTTCAGGCCGCCCAGCCGCCTCCATCGCGAGGATGTCCTCGGACACCTCAGAGGGGATGCTGCAAGAGTAGGCAGGGAAGAGGATGAGTCCGAGGAGGGGAGTGATGATTGTAATCATGGTGGTGACGAGGAGGATGAGGAGGAGGAAGAGAAGGAGGAGCAGGAGGAGAAGGATGGCCAGTGTAAACCCAATACGCATCAACGATGCCGCAATACACCGTCTCTCCAAGTTCCATTTTCACAGGTCCCTACGATCATGTATTTTCATTGCGGGAAGTGCTCCATCGGAAGACAATCGTCTGATAATATTCAATCGTGCCAGAACACAAGCTCTGTGATTTCAGCGCTGCGACTCAAAATGACTCTTGTGTCCTGACAATCCTAAATCGGGCATCCGCGAATCAACGCTATTGCTGCGTCCTGCGAATCCTATCTGACCTCCACTCCCGGGAGTTCAACTACGAATCTTTGAAATTGCTGCAGCAGTTCCAGACGAATGTGTGCGGCGCCATGGCGAGAGCCGCATTTTGAAAGTGAGCCGCCCTCCACCCTTGGAGCTGCTGCAAGCTTTTCAAGCGAAGTTGCGCGGCGCTAAGGCGAGAGCAACTTTTTGAAACTGGTCCGACCTCCATTCGTGAAACTGAAACTGGCCCGACCTCCATTGCGAATTTCCAAGACGAGTGTGCGCGGCGCTAACGCGAGAGCCACATTTTGAAAACGGCCCGCCTGTCATCCATGAAACTGTTAATAACTTTTCATAGGAAGTCTCAGGCGAAGCGTCCCGCCCGCCCTGCCGTGGCGTCTAAGGGTGTGACAGGGAGGAGTTACTAATAAAGAAGAGGGATGGAGGAGGTGGCGGAGGTGGGGGAGGAGGAGGAGCAGGAGAAGGCTGAGGAGGAGGACCAGGAGGAAGAGGAGGAGGAGGAGGAGGAGGAGGAGGAGGAGGAGGAGGAGGAGGAGGAGAGGAGGAGGAGGAGAAGAGGAAAGCACAGCCGGGAAGGGCCAGGGGACTTGCAGGGTTCTAGGCCTCCCAGATGGGGTCGGAGTAGTCGGAAGATTGCGCCCCATCGCCGATGCATCGCCGATTCGGCTCGATGTGGAGCCCGATTTTCTCCGCGCCCACGCTGGTGCATCGCCGACGTCGCCGGTGCCTCGCGGGTGCCTCGCCGATACATCGGCGATGCCTCGGCGATGCGGCGTGGTCCTTCGACACCATCTGCTCCGACCCCATCCAGGAGGCCCCTAGACCTGCAGGGGGTGGGGGGGGGGTCTTGGCATCGCTCGGACGTGTGCATTGTTCCCTCGGCGAGGACCATCGAGGAGCATCCCTGATCATTTTGGGGGAAGAAGCCACGCACGAGACCGAACAAAAACACCGGGGATGGACGCCCGAGCGACGGCGGGGGGTGGGGTGGGGTGGGGGGGAGCCCAGAGCGTGGGGGGGGGGGCAGGCAGGGCGGCCCAGCCTACTACGCCCCCCCCGCCCCCACGGCTGCCGGCGGCCCGGCAGGTCCGGCGGCGGCCCTCGCGGCAGCCAGCGGCTCCGAGCGGTCTTTTCGCGTCTCGGGGCCCCACATATGAACATGGTGACAGTCAGCCCGCACCTCCGTCGGAGGGTGCGTTCCCTCTCTCTCTCTCTTTTTTTGTTCTCTCTCTCTCTCTCTCTCTTCGAGCGCCCGCCCCGGAGGTGTGTTCCCAGCTTCGAGCGCGCACGCACCAGAGAGCACAACCCTGGGGCACCCCGGCGAAGGATGGGCAGCCTTCCACAGCCCACCTTTGCTTGCATCCCTGCCTCCTCGGCCCATGCTTGCCGACTCTCGTTGGCCGCGGCCCGCCCGCAGAGGGTCGGCACGGCCTCCCAAGGCCCCTGCACCCTTACCGCGCATCCTTCATGGAGGGTGACGATTAATAAATGACCGGGGGTCGTGTTCACGCGGCGGCGCCCGGGATGACGATTAGAAAAAACCGGCCTCGGGCTGGAGAACTATTCGTCTTCATCGTTCTCCCCCAGTCAGAAAATCGTGCAGAGATAGCAGAAAACTATTTGTTGAATCGTTCTCTCCCATTTGTTTTATTAATTGTCATCCCGCATTACTATGCGGGTTGGCTGTAACCCGGCCGGACGTGTGATGTCCCGATGTGTTGTTCAGTACGGGTTTCCCGGAGGTTCCGATCCCTTTCCTTGGGCTGGTTGTCATCCGGAGTCGTTTTTTTGTTGGCGGTTCTGGGGCCCGTCGAGGGCCCCCAGAAGCCGAACAAATTGTAATTTTACGTTTTGATTTGTTCACGACGCGAATTTGTATGGGGCAAGAGCCGAATGAACACGGCATGAATACAAACTTTCGGAGATCTGGGCCGATTGTTTTTATTTGCGCTGGCCCCCTTCGTTAGCATGAGAACAGACGGGCGCCCAGAAGTCAAAACTTCTGAGACCCGCGAAAGCCTCTGCTCCCTCTTCCGCCTCCTCCTCCACTGTCCCTCTCCGCCTCCTTCCTCTCCCCCCTCCTTTATCCCCGCTCGAGCCTGTTTTTTGGGGCTCTCTGGTGGTGACGGGCGTGGCCGAGGTCCAGCTCGCCACGTGCGAGGGCCTCCCGAGCTGCAGCGACGCGTGTGTACCGCGGGACTGCGAGCTCGAGGACTGGAGCGGCTGGAAGGACGGGGCCTCGGGGGGGGGGAAAGGGAGAGGTCGAGGGTCAGAGGAGGAGAGGGTATTGATACCGCTGCCCGTGCCTCGTGCCCTCATTTTGGGGTCTCCTGGGAGGCCCGCGTCGCCACCGCCTGATGCGCTTCGAAATTCTGGTCAGAACGCATCCCGGGAGAGGTGCGTGGAGTAGCAGCGCTATCGGTATCTCTCGGTTTCCCCAATGAGGGGGATGGACGAGGCGAAGGAGTAGGATGAGTAAGAGGAGGAGGATAATGAGAAGGAAGAAGAGGAGGAGGCGGAGGAGGCGAAGAGGGATGAGGAGGAGGAGAGGAGTAGAAGGAAGGGAATTTGGAGGGGGATGCGGTGCGGAGGGGAGCGAGGAGGAGGACCATGTTAGACACATGTGCGGTGCAGTCCAGCCAGAGACTGGGAACGCGGATGTGAATTTGGGACGAGCTCTTCGATGACTTTGCTATTGCCCTTGGCATGTGAGGGATGATACTGAATCGGGAGGAGGAGGAAGACGCGGATGATGGGGAGGAGGGTGAGCAGTTGCCTTTTGGGGGGGCGGGGCCTCCAATGGAGTGAATGTGTGTGTGTGTGACTTCGCCGCGGCTGGGTCCGCTTTGGGAGCCTGGCCAAGGCGCGTCCGGGCGGCGGTCCTGGGGCAGGATTGGGGGGTCGTATAGGGGAGGCGGGCGTAATGCTGAGGGGGAGGGAATGGGAGGACTGGAGAGAGCGAGAGAGAGAGAGAGAGAGAGACGTAGAGAGAGAGAGAGCGAGAGAAAGAGAGAGAGAGAGAGAGAGAGAGAAAAGTAGAGAGTGAGAGGGAAATCTATAGAACCAGAGACAGAGAGAGTGGGAGAGACAGGAAGAAACAGAGAGAGAGAGAGAGAGTGACAGGGAGAAAGAGAGACAGAGAGAGAGAGAGAGAGATAGAAAGAGAGAGAGAGAGAGAGAGAACAACAAAAAAACAACGGCGCCCGACCAAACGCAACGTGCGAGCCGACGTAAGGCTGGCCACAGGAATGCACCATATACGAATAGAAGATACCATAACCGAACATAACGTGACAGAGTATAATGCGGCAGCCACGGAGGAACGGCGTCTTTCAGACTGCGATGCGCGCGCCGAGCTCATGCAAGCGACAGGATTAAGCAGTACTGGAGTCGGGAACACACGCCGAACGTTTTGGTGAGAATCGCTCGACGTAAAATCCGTATCTGGGTGTGCAGTTACGTTTTTGGAGGGTTTACCGGTTCGCGGAGTCACACAGCATGGTAACCTTGTCCTTCGGGGTTGCATTCAGTTGCCGCTAGAATCATAGCGAGAGCCATTTGCTGGCGCGCCTGCTTGTTTTATGCGCCCTTAGGACGTGCGCGAAAGAGGAGGAGGAGGAGCGGAGGAGGAGCGGAGAAGGAGGAGGAGGAGGAAGACCAGTGTAAACTCAAGAGTCGTCAACGGTGTTGGACTACGAAAGCCCTCCCCCCAAGCTTCCTCTTCATAGGCCCCTACAGCGGTTCATTTGCACAGAGGGACCTGCCTCGTTGGAAGACAACCGACTGAAGACCCTGAAGCATGCCAGAACATTGTTCTCGGTATTCCAACGCCACCGAGAAACCTGACTGTTGCGTCTTGACGATCTTGAATCGGCCAGGCCAGAACGCCATCCCTGAACTTCACCACCGCGAATTATCATGACTGGTGCGCCCTCAGAATCGTGAACCCCCTCCTAAAAAGAATTTCTGGTGCGCTGATCAAGGGAATCCGGGAACCTCTTTTAATTGTTTAACAAACATGTGCGCGGCGCTCTTGCAAATGTTGAAAACGAATGTGGGCGGCGCTACGGCGAGAGCCACATTTTGAAAACCACCCGCCCTCAATCCGTGAAGCTCTTGCAACATTTGAAAACGAATGTGGGCGGCGCTAAGGCGAGAGCCACATTTTGAAAACCACCCGCCCTCAATCCGTGAAGCTCTTGCAAATGTTGAAAACGAATGTGGGCGGCGCTAAGGCGAGAGCCACATTTTGAAAACCACCCGCCCTCAATCCGTGAAGCTCTTGCAACATTTGAAAACGAAAATGGGCAGCGCTGAGGCGAGAGCCACATTTTTTAAACCACCCGCCCTCCATCTGTGAAGCTGTTGTCAGTTTTTTAGCTTCAGGGTCAGAAGTGGTGAGGAAGTCTCAGGCGAAACGCCCGGTCCGCCCTAAAAGCTGTTCTCGGGGTGCGAAAGGGAAAAGTTAGTTATAAAGAAAAGGAAGTGAGGAGGAGGAGGAGGAGGAGAAGGAGGAGGAAGGAGGAGGGATGTGCGCTTGCTTCGCCCGTTGCACTATCTCTCTGCGAGATGGCCGCGCTCGCACTCTCGCCCTGGCGCCTGCGGCCAAGAGGCCATGGGCAGCTGCTCGGGGCTCTGCGAGCGCAAGCGCAGGGTCAACACCTCGAACAACGAGTGCGGAGCCCCCTGCGAGGAGCCCTGCCGACCGAGACAAGGGGTGGGGAAGGGGATCGTGGCATCGCTCGGACGCGTGCATTTTTCTCGGCGGGGACCATCGAGGAACATCCTGGATCATCTTGCGGCAACAGACGCACTAAACCGACACATGCTCGGGGAATGGACGTCCGAGCGACGGCACGGGAGGGGGAGGGGGGAAGAAGAGACGGAGGGGGAAGAGGGGCGTCCGAAGGATGAAGAAGGGAGCAGGAGGGAGATGATGACAACAGTCAGAGGAGCTCAGTGGGTGCCGGCGTGTTGGGGGAGTCGGATGAAGGGGGAATGGTTCGATGAGTTCGATGAGGACGACGGTGATGATCATGGCGACAGTGATGACAGTGGTCCTGGTGATTCCACTGAGGATGGCCCGACGAGGGGCCGAGCGCGTCGGAAAACTTCGGGGGTCGAGGGGAGGGCTTGGCCACACGCGCCCTGAGATCCGACCGCGCGAGGAAAGCACAGCGTTGCGCCAACGCACGATCGGAGCCACCAGAGACCCCGACCCCAGCTTTCCGAGTCGGCTCGATCTGTGAGGGTCCCGACGCCCAACGCCGGGCAAGAAAACGCCTGCACGCGCGCGCGCGCGAAGCCCGGCATCCAGCGGGACGCGTGGGAAGAGGAAACGCCCACTGTGGACAGCACGGGGAAATGCAGCGCCAGGATCTCAGTGCGCCACGCCTGCCGAGAAGCGAACATTGACAGAAAGCCCTCGCAGACAGGTCGACAGGAAATCTGCACGGGTTCACTCGTCATTGGCGTTCCAGTGCGCCAGTGTTGTCCCCAGTCGGTTTTGCCAGTCGACATGCGATTCGACAGATTCGGTTATGGACGCCGACTGGCTGCCCCGCATGGGTGCACTCGGAATGCGGTGCCGTGCGCACGTGGAGTGGCTCTGGCAGCTTTCACTCAAAGTGCGTTCTGCTGAAGTCACCGAGCGCGTTCCATTATTCGCAGAGTGCCTACTCGCAGACGTCTGGAACACACGCGTTTGCCTCGATGCAGGAGATCGTAGATCCCCTGCGGTGTTCATCCGGGCCATTTGCGAGCCGTTACTCTGCCAGTACAGTCGGACCGGATTAGTAGGTCGAGCCTGCCAGTTCAAGGGTACCCTTGTGTCTTGTGCCTCGCGACACGTGCCTTCTTACACTCCTATGGCGATGCGGCCCTCGGAAGGGTCTTGTGTCCTCTCGCGTGGCCTGTCCACTCAAGGCCGACTGTAGTGGCACGCGCTTGCCTATGTGAAGGAGAGCAGGGCCCAGGCGAGGAGGGAAAGCCGCGCCAGTGCCGCCCCCAAGAGGGCGCCCTCTCGGAGACCTCCGCGCGCCCAGAGTGCCTGCAGAGCAGCTGCGCCGTGGAGGACGGGCCCGCCTGTGCCCGCCGACGCCCGTCCCGTCCTCCTCCTCTCCTCCTCCTCCTCCTCCTCCTCCTCCTCCTCCTCCTCCTCCTCCTCCTCCTCCCTCTACTCTTCTTCCTCCTCCTCCTCCGCCTCCTCCTCCTCCTCTCCTCCTTCTCCTCCTCCTCCTCCGCCTCCTCCGCCCCCTCCTCCTCCTCCTCCTCCTCCTCCTCCTCCTCCTACTTGTCCGTATCCTCCTCCTCCGTCTCCTCCTCCGCCTCCTCCTCCTCTGTCTCCTCTTTGTCCGTCTCCTCCACCTCCTTCTCCTCCTCCTCCTTCTTCTCCTCCTTCTCCTCCTCCTCCTCCTCGACTCAGCCGAGGCACAGCATGTTTGCCACGCCTACCATAATGCGGCGGAGGGGACCAAACGCGCACCCCCCCCCACGACTCCCCAGAGCATGGGGGGACACAATATCAGTGTCATGGGTGCGTACATCTGGTGTCGTCGGTGCGCTGAATGTCAGTTTGTGATTAACAAGAGCCCCCCCCGGGGCTGATGAATAGACCTCGCGGGGCGCGATACTTTTAAATCACGCGCGCCAGGGGTAAGGAGGAGAGAGGAGGGGGAGTGGGGAGAAGGAAAAGAAGGAGGAGGACGAGAAAGAGGAGGAAGAGTGGGAGGAGGAGGAGGAGCAAGAGGAGGAGGATGCGCACAGCTGGTTTCGGTCGCCCCGCCGAAGGGCCAGTGCTCTACGCATGGCCGCTTTGGGCGCCAGGCGGCGCTTGGAAATTCGGCGACGTGAGCTGCTTGTTAAATCCCCCCTTTGCTGCGCACCACTTTCGTCCAGCCCGCCTTGTCAGCAGGCCCGCATCGGTTCGACAGAAAAGGGGGCGCCCTGGCTCGCCCTTGTCTCCACCCCCCCCCCTTGCCCCTCCTTGGCGGCCGGGCGTCGGCGCTAATCACCGGCGCTGCCCCGTTTATTTTCAATATGGCGGGTGCCACCCCGCCATTCGCCCGAGCAGGGGACTTTAAACACGCGCCCCCACGGGTGTGTTAACCAAAAGCTGACATTATTGGGCCGTCAGGTTTGGGCTAGCTTTTCGAGTCCCCAGGCCTGTGCCGCGCGATCCTCTACCCAGCCGTCGCCGTTCTCGGGAGAGCTTGATTGCAGGGCGTCATCCCAATACCCTGGAGGGTCCTGTGCCGTGAGTCGCGGATCCTGTTGTGCACTGTCGGCGCCAATGTTGGTGCTTTTTTAAACCTCGTCAGCTTGGTGTCGCTCGGATGCGCGGACGGCATGTGGTCGGCGCGCCCTCTCTCTCCCTCTCTTTCGTGTCCAGGCCATGAGCTTGGGGGGGGGCTTGGTAAGCCCCAAGCGGTCCCGAGCGCCGAATTCACGGCTCTCTGGTGGGCCGTCAAGTTGTCCCAGGGGCCAACCTGGATATGCACAGACAGCCAGATTGTTTACGACGGCTGGCATGGACGCTCAGACACCTCAGGAGTTCTGGCCGGGGGCATGGGGGGCCGCGGGAAACGCGCTCGCCGAGGCTGCCCGGGGCAGGCCTCTCAGGGGGAGGCCGTGGCTGCGGAGGAGCCGGCCGCGGCGGCAGCAGACGCTGGGGCCGAGGCGGGCCGACGCCAGCGGCCGAGACGACGCGCCAGGGCTGGTGGCGCCCGGCCCCGGGCGGCGGCGGCGGCGGGCGCCGACGCCGACGCGGCGAGTGCTTCCCCGATCAATGGCGCGCCACCTGCGAGCGCCTGCCCGCGGGGGTCGGCGGCGGGACGCGGCGCCGGCGGCCACCGGGGAGCTGCGGAGGCTGGCCCTCGAGTGGCCCGCCCAGGGGCGCTGGGCGGAGGCGCGGGCCGTCGCCCACGCGCTGGGCGTCTCCACGCGGGGCAAGCTGGGCGCGGTCCAGCAGCGGCTGGCGGGCGAGCCGGCGGAGCTCGGCGACGCGGCGCTGCGCCGCGTTGTGGCCAGGGCGGCCGCGCACGCCGCGCCAGCCGACGCGTTGGCCTATGGGCCGGGTTGGCCGCTGGCAGCGCCGGGGAGGCCCCGCCGCTCGGGGGCTCGCTGGCACTGCGGCCGCGGCGTCGCGCGGGCCCCCCCCCCGCCGGCCCTGGGCTCCTTGAGGGCCCGGGCGCGCGCCTGGCGCGCGCTCCCCTCCTTGCCTCCCCCCTTCCCTCCTCCCCCCCCTTCGCCCTTTGTCGCGTCGTCCTGGACGTCGTCGTCGTCGTCGTCGCCGTCGTGGTTTGTGTTCGTCGTCGTCGTCGTCGTCGTCGTCGTCGTCGTCGTCGTCGTCGTCGTCGTCCCTCTTTCTCTTGCCACAGGGCTCCTCTCGGCTGTTAAAAGATTGCGCCAGGCCCTTGTCGCAGCAGGGCCCCGCCAGCACTGGTCAAGGGTCCGAGGCCCCCTTGGCGCGCTGCAAGTCCCGCTGATGGACGCGAGCTGGGAGTCGACGTCGGGAGGGGACCTTCAGGACACGTCCCGGGCGCCAGCAGCGAGCTGGGCCTCACTTCGCTGCGATGCGGCTTGGGGGCCAGCAGAGGGCAGGGCCACACTTCGTTGAGACGTACACTGGGTGGCACTTGGTGGATGAGAAGGGAAGCGAGCCCTTCGGCGTTTAGCTGCTCTGATATGCACGTATGGAAACGTAGCGCGTGCTGTGTTCAAACCGTCCGTGTTCAAGACGTACGTGTTCGGTCTACGTGTTGAGCTCCGCATCGATACGCTACGTGTTGCGTGTTGCGCCTCGGGGCAGCTAAGCTTCGGCGACTTCATTGGCCACCAGGGGCTGCTTCATGACCTCAGGACGAACACCACGGCGCAGCGCGAGCAGGCGGCTGCAGGACATGATCACGGAGGCGACCTGGCATATGGAGCGGGCCTGCACCCGCTACGAGGCGAGCTTGGACGCAGGGCGCGTCGAAAACAGTTCACGGAGTGGACTCTGAACCATGCGGTGGCGAGCAGAGGGCATCCGGTAGACGAGCTCTGCCCGCGGTGCCGCCTGGAGCAAGAGTCCCTGCTGCACCGTATTTGGCCCTGCCTCGAAAACGCGGTTGCAGACCACTCTTGAGTTCAAGTGCTCGGCTGTGATGGCCCCCCAGGCCCTTGCTGGGTATGACAGCCAGCTGGCCTTGTGGCGCCGCGGGCCCCCTGCCATGGACCTGATGCGCCCGAGCTCGGGCAAGGATAGCCTGTAAGACGCCGTCCTCCTTTTTTGTTGGCGAGGGCTGCCTGTCATGATCACAGGGTGGGAGGACTGGTGATTATCTTCAGGGACGGGTCGGGAGGGAAACGCCCCGATGATCTGAGAAGGCGTCGCTGTTGAGCAGCGGCCGCCACGGTCTGTGAGAGCGAGGGCGCCGAGGATTACGGCCTAGGCGCGACAATAGGTGTGCCTTTCACCGCCAGCACGCTCCGAGGGCTGAGCTCCTGGCCCTGTGGTTAGCCCTGGAAAGCACGTTTTTTTTTGTGCGTCGTGGACCACGAGGCCATCGCGAGGGTCTGGTCGTGGCGGTTCGTCCCTAGGTCTAAGGCTACAAGCGGGGACCTCTGGCACCGTGCACGCCTGGCCATGTCGGCTTGTGGGGCTGGGGAGGTTACGATCGAGTGGACCCCCCCAATGCTGAGTAGGACCGCGGCAGCCTTCGCTACAGCGGTGGTTTGCTCTTGGCACGGGAACTGTGTTCACGGACGTGGGGGCTGGGGGTGCGGCGGAACTTGCGCAGAAGAGGGCGCGCGCCCGTGCGGCGGAGCGGACAGACTTGTGGGATGCCGCGGCAGGTCTGGTCTGCGCCCGCGCGAGGCGCGCCCCGGAAATTCCCCTGGGGGCGGGCATCGAGAGCCGATAGGGAGTAGCTGCTTGGAGAAAGGAAGGCCCCCCATCGCTCTCGCCTCGAACTGGCGATGGAGGTTTCTGCCCACAGTGTCACGAGAGTGGGATGCAAGTGGCAGCGCAGAAGCTGCAAACAGTGCGCCGGAGGTGCCCGGCCGAGTTCTGCAACGCGGGATGTCAGGGCGTGGCGCGAGAGTGCGCACCGACTGCTTCGACCACGCCTGGTGTGGCCCCTTGCTGTGAGCCCCTGCGGTCCCGGCGTGGGGATGCACCCGTGCCATGTGCAAAAGGGGCTGCTGGGCCAGGTGTCGACTGCACTCCTGCGCTCGCCGTGGCCAGTCTCTTGGCATCGCTCGGACGTGTGTATTTCTCCTTCGGCGAGGACCATCGAGGAGCATCCTTCATCTATGGCGAAAACAAAAAGCTGCGCACGAGGCCGGAAAAAAAACACAGGGAGTGGACGTCCGAGCGATGGCCAGGTCTGCGACGGCGGATCTCTGGCACGTGCGCGCGGTCCGCGCCGTGCCGATCCGCAGGAGGGCGGGCGGGAGCAGCTGCCCCGCAGCAACAGAGAAGTGGTCTGCGCCAGCGGGGGGCAGGGCCCCGCCCCGAGCCGCGCGCGAGGGCTCCTGCACCTCGGAGAGGGCTCGCGAGGCCGAGTGCCGGCCTGCACGCGAGGCCGGGCTCGGGGGAAGCCCCAGGGCCGGGTGTTGCTAGAAGTGCCCCTGGCCCAAGGTACCCCCAGGATTCTCGGGGTGGCCCAGACGGCCTCCAGAGCACCCCTCACGAGGCCCAGAGGGCCCCAGAGGCTCCACAGTGGAGCGAAACGTTGGGGGCACCTTGGACCAGGGGCACTTGCAGCAACACCCGACAGGGGGCCTCGGAGGGGCAGGGGGCCCTTGTCCTCGGCCTCGGCGTCGCCGAGGGGTGGTCCGAGGTGCGGGGGCCCGGGGGGGGTCTGCTCTCGGGGCCCTCCAGCCACCCGGCGGGCCGCGCCCCCTGGAGAGCGGCGGCGCCTGCCTCCGCACATCCACTCCTGCCGCCGCAGGTGGCCTCCAGCCTCGAGGGCGAGCGGGGCGCGTGTGGCAGGGGTCTCGATGCCTGTGGTGCAGGTGGGCGGCCCACCCATTCGAGGCACGCGGCGCACCCATTCAGAATCCTGGCTTCGAATCTTCCGCCCTCTCCTTCCCAGATCCTTCCGCGTCGCGAACAAATCACGACGGGAGTTATTTGTCAATGTTCTGCCCTTCGGGGCCCTTGCCAGGCCCCAGGGCTCTCAAAGACACATTCGGGATGATGAGCCCGTCCGGGTAAAGGGGTCTAAACCTCTGTGGGCCCACGTTGTGAGAAAGTCACGATGTTGGGGTGGGTTTCTCACGCCCCACCTCACCTGAGAGGCAACGCTGGCGGGGGACAGGATCAGGATCCAGGTTTGAGGCTTGAGGTTTTCTGATGCTTCCGTCGGTTCTCGACGGTGTTTTCCGGCCCCGGGCCTGCCTTCCACAGCAGCCGCAGCCTCGCCGCGAGCGCTCCGGGGGCGCCCGGATCGCCCCGAGCGGCCGCTAGCGAGAGCCGCGGTGCGGCCCGGCAGCCGGGGGGGCAACGTCAGGGGGGGGTATAGGCCCTAAGGGGGCGATGCTCAGGAGCGAGAGAAGGACGTACACGTACACGAGTCCACGCTGTGTTCGAGATGTCGCACTGCGCGAATAGACTCGTCTCACGCGGCCGGTCTCGCGGGTCCAGGGGCCGTGCTCCTGTGCACAGCTGGGCGCGCACGTCCTGTGTGGGCTCCCTGGATGCACTGCCCTCCCATCGCCAATTCCTCGCCAATGGATCGCCGCTGGGGGCCCGATCGCGCACCTCCGCCCAGGAGCGCGCGGATCCGCGGAGAGGGGGGCTTGTCGCCGTCTGTCGGCGACGTGCCGCCCGTTCCGGGTCGATGCCTCCGCCCTGGAACCAGTCCCCCTTCTCGTTGCCCCTCCTCCCTCCGCATCCCTCCCTCCCTCCCCCCTCCTCCCTCCCCGCTCCCTCCCCTCCCTCGGCTCCCGCTCCACAATTACTCAATATGAATATACTCTCCCTCTTCCCCTGATGGCGTCCGGGTGATGGCCGCGCACCCTCCGCGTACTGATTTTTTACACACAGGATCCCCGGGAAATCCCGGGAAACGACTCTCGCTGAGACGCCGGCGTCATTTTCGGGCAAAATGATGCTCTCGCTGAGGCGCCGGCCTCATTTCTGCTCCCGAATCGTTCCGAATCGTGCTCCCGCTGCAGCGTGGGCCTCATTTTCGGATCGGTGTTTGGCCTCCGTCGTTCAGGATGGCGTTCTCGCCCCAGCGCGGGCCTCTTTCTCGCGCGCCCATCCGCCCGCCACCACCGCGCCGCACCGCCACCACCACCACCACCACCACCACCACCACCACCACCACCACCACCACCACCACCACCATCACAACCACCACCAGCACCAGCACCGCCACCAGCACGAGCACCAGCACCAGCACCAGCAGCAGCAGCAGCAGCAGCAGCACCACCACCACCACCACCACCACCACCACCACCACCACACCACAACCACGCACACACGCACGCACGCACGCACGCACGCACGTGCACCACCACCCACTACGCACGCGCGCGCGGAGCCACAGGTCCGCTACGACACGTGTCCGCGGATAGAGAAAATCAGCGCCATGGTAAGGGATGGGAGGGAGGGGTAGGACGTCAGATATGACGCGAGCGCACCTAGCTTGTCCCTCTCCCCTCGCCTCCTCTCCTCTCTCCTCCCCGATCCGCCCCTGCCTCCCCTCCCTCCCCCCCTTCCCCTCTCCTCCCTCTCTTCTCTCTCTCTCGTCCTCCCTCTGCTCCCCCTCCTCCCTTCCCTCCTCTCCCCGGTGCCCTCCGCGGCCGTCCGGGGCCACGCGTTCGCCCCTGCCTGTCGCCCTCTGCGCCCGGAGCGCGCCGCGTGCGAGAGCCGTGGCTCCAGTCGTTGGGGGGTGGGGGCTGATGGGGCCGGGGGGGTGGCGCAGACGGCCATGGCCCAGGTCCAGCCCAGCTGGGCCTCCTCCTCCTCCTCTTCCTCCTCCTCCTCCTCCTCTTCCTCCTTCCTCCTCCTCCTCCTACTCCTCCCCCTCCTCCTCCTTCTCCCCTCCTCCTCCTTCTCTTCCTCCTCCTCCTCGTCGCCCTCCTCCTCCCCCTCCTCCTCCTCCTCCTCCTCCTCCTCCTCCTCCTCCTCCTCCTCCTCCCTCTCCCCCTCACCCTATTCCGCCTCCTCGTCTCTCCTCCACCCATTCCCTGGTCGCGAGCATTGAGACGGGGGTCCATACAATCGGGGGTCCGCCAGGGCGCCGGATCTTGCAGGATCCTGCAGGGCCAAGGGCGCACTGGCCCGGGTCTGGGTGCAGGATCCTGCAGGATCTTGCAGGATCCTTCGCATTGGCCCGGATTTGAGTGCAGGATCTTGCAGGATTCTGCAAGGCCTGACTGACCCGGGTCTGGGTCAGAAGATCCCCGACCTCTATTCAGGGGGGCAACGTCAGGGGGTGGAACGGCTCAGGGGGTGATGCATCGACCCCCCCAATCGCCCACGCATCGCCGACAGAGGAGTTGTCGGACCCGGGCCACCCATGAGCTTTTGAGGCTCGGACATCCGGGGCCCATCGCCGATCTTTCGGCAGGGCACCGCCGAACCCGTGCCGATGCTCCGCATGCCCTGGCCCCTCCCGTAGCCAGGACCCGGGCGGGATCCAGGGGCGCAGGCCATCGAAGGCAGAAGGTACCGCCCCCAGGATGCGTCTTCGGCTGGGAGGGTGTCCCGCTGGCCGCAGCGGCGTGTGTCGAGCTGCAGTGGCCGCCACCGTGGCTGCACCGCCTCGCCGCCCTCCCCCCCTGCGCCCCGAGCCTCTCCCAGCAGGCAGTCGTCCCCGAAGCTCTGCGCCTCGGGCTGCGGGGAGCTCTCTCGCGTCTGCAGCCGGCTCCGCCTTTTCCTCAAGGGACCCTAGGACACACAAAGAAATACACACGAATAACATGATGCCCCATATTTCCTCATACTTTCTGGGTTCTTGTCTTCCCGCCCAATTCCCATATTTTCCCATATTTTCTTCGGGATCCACGATGAATTGTGTCTGTGTGTTTTTTCCCCTCCTGATTTCCGTCTCGCCTCCGAGTCCCCCACTCTGGGGAAGCATGCCCTTTCTGGTGCGCACAGCCATCGGTTGCTGATGCGTTCGAGCACAGCCGCCGTGGGAAGCGCACATCAGATGAGACTCCGGCCTGCCAACAGGCACACGACGGAGGGTTCTCGTCCCCCGATGGCTCCAGGGAGGCGCGGTAGCTCTGGGACTCTGGACCCTCAAGGATCGACGACGACTGTGCCCCAGCAGTATCTGCAGCAAGCAGCAAGATGTCCTGCTCCCCACGCAATGCGTGCCCGCACTCTGGGATCCTCGGCTGTCTTCTGGGACCGCTGGGCCCGACTGCGGGCCCAGCGGCCCCGTTGTCGTCCGCCGCCGTTGCAGTCGTCTTGTCTCGCGTTGCATTCGCAGTGGTTTGCATTGTTTTGCTGTGCGTTGAGTTGCGCTGTGCTGCGCTGCGCTTCTTTGCGCTGCTTTGCGTTGCCTTGCGTTGCACTGCTCTGCTTTGCACTGTGCTGCTGTGCATCGCGCTGCAGTGCTCTGCGCCACATGCGCTGCACCACCCGGACTGCACCATCTGGACCGCACCACCTCTTTTGGCAACGCCTGCTCTTCCAGAAGTCACTGTCCGGAGACCACGCTGGCTCACATCGTGAATCCTGTCGGCCACGTAGGAGCGCCGAGCACATACAGCCGTGCCGCCTTTCTCCTCCTCCTCCTCCTCCTCCTCTCCTCCTTCCTCCTCCTCTCCTCCTCTCCTCCTCCTCCTCCTCCTCCCTCCTCCTCCTCCTCCTCCTCCTCCACCCCCCCCCTCCTCCTCCTCCTCCTCCTCCTCCTCCTCCTCCTCCTCCCTCCCTCCCTCCCTCCCTCCCTCCCTCCCTCCCTCCTCCTTCTTCTTCTTCCTCCCCCTCCTCAGCAAGTATGAGCAGGGTTCCAAGGCCGAGCCTGCATCCTTCCCCATCCGGCCCATCCCTGGCCACTTCTGCTGGCCGCGCCCTGCTCGCAAAGAGTCGGCATGGCCCTCCAAGGCCCTTGCATCCTTGTCGTGCGTCCTTACTGCACTCACCTGACATCTTAAGACACACATCGTAAACTTTCGTGGGCTCAAGCTTCCGCCCAGGACAGTCAAGAATCCGGACTGGATCCTGTGCGTGCAGCTTCTCTTTTTCGTGAATGTTTAGTAGTGCTTCTGGACCTGGACCACTGTTAAAGAAAACGCTTATAGTGAAGTCGATTCCCTTAGCGTAGAATGTTTTTAACTCTGAAATGGGGTGTAGACGATGACGATGACGATGATGATGATGGTGCTGATGATGATGATGATGCTACTGGCTACTGATGATGTTGATGATGATGATGATGATGATGATGGTGATGCTCATGCTGATGAGGTAGATGCTGGAGATGATGATGCAGATTATGATGATGATGATGATGATGATGATGATGATGATGATGATGATGATGATGATGATGATGATGATGATATGTTGATGATGATGATGATGACGATGACGATGATGATGATGATGATGATGATGATGATGGTGGTGATGATGATGATGTTGATGATGATGATGATGACGGCGACATCGTCATCGTCGTCGTCATCGTGTGTCCTTGGCATACGGGCCGACTGTCAGCACGTGGTCTCCAGCCCCTGCCCTCTCACAGAGCCCCTTGGGGCAGGGTGGCTCCTCGTGCCCCGCGGCGGGAGAGTGGTCCTTCGACCTTCCTCCCCCCCCCCCGAGCTCGCGGGCTCGGCTCTGCGGCCGCGCCGCGCCCGGCGGCCGGCCGAGATTGGCCCATCTGTTGGGCCTCGCGCGGTGGGGGGCGACGTGTGGGGGGGGGGGGGGGGCCCGCGCCGCCCCTTTTCAACTCCTCCTCCTCCTCCTCATCCTCCTCCTCCTCCTCCTCCTCCTTTTTTTCCTCCTCCTCCTCCTCCTTTTTTTCCTCCTCCTCGTGTCGGCAATGCCCAGGCTGATCAGTCGGCTAAATGGGGTGCCGCCATGCATAGTGATTCCCTCCAGCTGCGATCTGCGCATGGCGCGTCGCGCAGCGCCATCCGCCTTGTAGCCCAGTTCTGTACCAGGCTGGTCGCTCGGATCGGCACCATCACGCCACGTGACGCCCAAGCGCAAATACTCGGCCGTGCCATAGGCACGATTGAGGGGGGACTTGGTCCCCCGAAGCCGCACTCGCGTTTCGACCCTGCAGTGACGGTGGTTGCGCACAGGTTCCGATGCATGGTGTGCCTTCGGTCAGCGAGGACACGCTCGGTGCTTCGCCAGCTTCGATGTGACGACAGGTCCAGCTCCCACGCACTTCACCGCGCGGGGCCTTTCCTGTTCTGCTCTCTGTGCGGGGCATTTTCGGAAAAGAAGAGCCAGGGTCTTTCGCAGGATTGCTTACCGATGAATCGTAGGCAGGGTGTCCTGGTGAGAGACTCGAGATACTACAGGCTGCGCAACCTCATGCGAGGCTGCCATCCTTTACGGGCCCGCGATTTTGTGGGCCCTCCGATTTTGCTGCGGAAGCGAAGGCTGCTGGAGTCGGCCGAACTGCCGCCTCTGCCTGCTCTTTCTCCTCCTGTCGGGACTGGGAGTGGGGGGGTGGGGGTGGGGTGGACGGGACAGGAGTGCTCTCCGCCGCCCGCTTTCCACGCCGATCTGGCCTTGTGGGACGGCCTCTCTGGCTTTCCCATTGCCAGCGTAGAGGAGGACGACGGCGACCCATCCCTAGGTGCGTGGGGTCGGGTCGAATGCGTCCCCTGCGCTGGCTAGCTGTTTTTCAAACGAAGGCTGGTTCGCTTGCGGTCAGTCTCTGTCAGTAAAAAATTTTTTTTCCTCCTCCTCCTCCTTTTTTTTTTCCTCCTCCTCCTCCTCCTGCATTCCTTTCCCTGGTAAGAGCTCCTCCCAGTGGCACCCCCGCAGCTGATCGAAAGGGCGGGCCGGGCGTTTCGCCGGAGATTTCCTCACCA
>CAUYUJ010004224.1:145944-148444 GCA_963575745.1 Prorocentrum cordatum
GCCTCAGGCGAAACGCCCGGCCCGCACGTTCGACCAGCGTTTGTGTGCGACAGTCGGTGGCGGCAAAGAGGAGGGTGATGACCAGGGGGGGTGGATGCCATGGCTGGGGCCAGGATATCTCCCCAGATTTCACGGTGCCGCTTCTGATTGCAATACGTCCCCGGCCACCCCCTGTGCCGCGCACGTGCCGCTGGCCATGATTTGCGCCCTCCCCTCTTGAACGCCTCCCTCTTGGACGCCCCCGAGACAGGGAGGAGTTATGTATAAGGACGAGGCAAGGAGGAGGAGGAGGAGAAGGAGGAGGAAAATGAGGAGGAGGAAGAAGAGGAGGAGGAGGAGTAGTAGAAGGAAGAGGAGGAGGAGGAAGAGGAGGAGGAGGAGGAGGAGACAGAGGAGAAGAAGGAGGCGTAGGAGGGGGGAGGGAGGAGCAGGAGGAGCAGGATGAGGAGGAGTAGGGAATGAGGAATGAGGAGGGGGTAAGGACGAGAGACGAGAAGACTCTCCCTCCCTTCCTCCCGTTCCCCCGCCGCCCCGTGCCACCCGTCCTCTTTGCCTCGCCCCCTCCCGAGGACCGGAACTGCACCTGGGACGCGTGGGAGGACGCTGCCCGCCGCGAGGGGGAGAGAGGGGGCGGATTCCGAGGAGGCTTTGTGCCTTCGGCCTTGGTCCCCAAGGGTTTGCCATTTTTGCTGGCTTCTCGTGAAATTCCAAATGCTGAATCACCCGTATTTCGGATCGAAGACTGCGAATCTCTAGAGCACAAGAGTGACCGAGGCGTGGGGCTCCTGAATGGATCCCCTTTGTGGACCGTCTGTCAAGATGGGAAGGATACAGAGAATATTCGCATGGCCCCTGCGCAAGGATGACACGCACACATCGAGAGGTGTATACGATTTGCCTCTACGCTCCTCTCGTCGCCTTCCGTCTCCGCTCCATTCCGCTCCTCTCCTATCCTCGCCCATCCTCCTGTCCTTTCCTCTTCTCCTACTCTTGTGCATTCTCCTCCTCCTTCTCCTCCTCCTCCTCTTCTCCCCTCCCACCCTCCCCTCCCCTCACCTCTCCTCCTCCTCCTGCACCTCCTCCTCTTTATCATCTCCTCTCCTCTCCTCTCCTCCTGCTCGTCCTCCCCCTCCTCCTCTTCATCGTCCTCCTCCTCCTCCTCCCCTCATCCTTCTCCTCTTCCTCCTCCTCCTCCTGCTCCTCCTCCTCTTCCTCCTTCTCCCTCCCCTTCTCGTCGGCAGGACTGGGCCCCGTGCGCGTCCAAAAGCGCGCAGAGCTTCCGCAGCCGGCGGGCGAAGACGGAGCAGAGCGGCAGGGGGGAGTCGTGCACAGGCGGGCGCCCGACTTTCGCCGCCACCGCGTCCGAGTCGGGTTCAGCGCCAACGGGGCCCAGTCAGACTACAGTGCCGTTTTTAGTAATGTTCCGCGTGCGGATCATGTATTAAACATGCAGGGATTTAGTATTAAACACAACCATGAGTTCATGCATGCATTTATTTTTCACTTAATCATGTATTAAAAGTCCATTAATGTAAGCAAACCATTAATTCAAAACTGCCCTGTACCGGGTTCTGCAGGATCCTGCAGGGCCAGAGTTTGGCTGGGCCAGGTCTGGGAGCCGCTCGCGGCTCTGGGGGGCCTCATCACACGTTGGCCGAGCCGGGTCTGGGAAGCCCCATCACCACACGAGCACACACACACACTCACACTTCGTGCGTCGGCGGTGTTGGCGGTAATGATGATGATGATACTGATGATGATAATGATGATGATGATGATGATGATGATGATGATGATGATGATGATGATGATGGTGATAATGATGATGATGATGATGATGATGCTGATCATGATGATGATGATGATGATGATGATGATGATGATGATGCTGCTGCTGCTGCTGATGATGATGATGATGATGATGATGATGATGATGATGATGATGATGATGATGATGATGATGACGCGCACACGCAAACACACACGCACACTTTTTTGGCAGCAGCGGCCTCGCGCGCGGCGGCGAGGCGGAGCGTGCGTAGAAGCACTGAGCGCGCGCGGTCGAGGCCGGGCCCTCGACATCCGAAGCGCCGCCTGCCGACTTCGGCCACCCGGGCGTCACGGTGGCAGGTAGGAGACATGCCCGTCGGTGGCCCTGCCCGATCGGCGGCACGAGCAGCGGAGGCATGACATCGGCGCATCTGGGCGTGGACGGCGGGGAGGGGACAATGCCAGCCGAGGGCCCCACCACATCGGCAGCAGGAGATGACGAGACGATGGCGGGCGGACAGACCCAAACCGACAAGGAAACCAGTACCACGCCAACAGACACGCACACACACACACCCACACACCGAAACACACACCCACATCCGCACAGCCACGCAACCACACACACGCACGCACCCACACGCCCACACACCCACAGACGCACAAACGCACACACCCACACGCCCACACACCCACACACCCACACACACACGCACACGCACACGCACAC
>CAUYUJ010004224.1:150944-158444 GCA_963575745.1 Prorocentrum cordatum
ACACACAGAGCAAGTTCACACGATAAACTGCAGCGCAGAGTTTCCTAAGTTGGCTGAGCTAGGTTTGCGCCGAGCCTGGTTCATCCACGCCCGCGCGGGGAGGGGGATCCTGGATCCTCCATCGACGCCTCGGCGAGCCCAGATCGGTTTATCCCCGATCCTCGATCCTCGATCGAGCGAGAGGGCCGAGGATCTTGCGATCCTCGATCCTCGAAGTCCTCGATCGGCTCGAGGAGCTGGAGGAGGACGAGCAAGAACGAGTAGGGCGAATACATAGGGGCAAGACCGCGAGAAGGCCCTGGGAGGACGAGGACGAGGGCGAGGGCGACGGCGAGGGGCGAGCGCGCGCTTTGGGGCGCTGCCCCCGCTCGCGCCCTCGCGGCGCCTCCGTGGCCGCGGCCTGCGTCGCCCGCTCTCGGACTACAGGATCGGTGTCTTATCTGCGGCGGGGACCATCGAGGAGCATCTGTGATCAGCTGTCGGCGGCGAGCGAGGGGGGGAAGCGGGAGGAGAAGGCTTTCTCAGAGGGCGGTGGGACTTCTCAGGAGCCCCTCGCGCCCTCTGAGACGTTTTCTCGGTGTCTTCGGGGAAGGCTACGAACATTCTCAGAAGGCCGGGGAACGTCCGAGCCTTCTGAGAAGGCCCGCTTTTTCTCGGCCCCCCCCGGGCGCGCCGCCGAAACTGGCAGACAGAGCACGCACGAAGCCGACAGACGCATGGGGGAACGGACGTCCGAGCGATGGCAAGCCTTGAGGCTGCAGCATCGGCGCGCGTGGCCCCTCCCCCCTCGGCCGGGGAGGCGCGGGCATCGGTCCTGGGCCCCGCGCCGGGCCCCAGGGCCGTCGTGCGACGACTCGGGATGAAGAACAGCCAGTCTCGGGGAAGGGGTCGAGAGTGCAGGGGTCGACGTCATGAGGCGTTGCGACGCCCAGGGGGGCACATGCGAACCCTACCCCTATCCCCCACGATTTCTGAGGGGGGGGGGGGGGCGTCACTTCGTTCGGGAGCTCCCGAGCGAAGTGAACCACACCCTCCCCCTCAGAAGTCGTGGGGGGTAGGGGCAGGGTTCGCATGTGGCCCCCTGGGCGTCGGGAGTCTGAGGTGGGGTGGTCGGCTGCGGCGTCCCCCGGGGGGGGGGGGGGGGCGGTGGAGGGGGGGGGGGTCTGGGGCGGTGGAGGCGGGGAAGGCGGGAGAGGGGGCGAGGGGGGCGGGCCTTTGGGAGGAGGACGCGGAATCGGGGGGGAGGGGGGAAAGGGGGGAAGGGGGGAGGCGGACGACGAGCAAGGCAGAGACGAGGGGGGACGAGGAGCAGCAAGCGCAGGCTGGAGAGGAGGAAGAGGGGTGCAGAGTGAGGCGAGGGAGGAGGCCGAGGGCGAGCAGGAGGACGAGGAGGGCGTGGAGGAGGGGAGGAGCAGGCGGAGGTGCGAGCCGTCTCGCCTCATCTCGACGTGCTCGTCGGTCGCGTGAGGTTCGCGTGAGGTGCTGCGCGTCCAGCCTGCGTGTGCCGGGCGTCCAACGCTGACTGGCGGCTTCCCTGGCCCTTCTTGCTCGTACTGTTATTCTTGAGTCGGGCCTGTCCCTCTACAGGAGGGATAGTCAAATATAGCAAAAAAGCAGAAGTCAGGGGACGTATGTTTGATTATGTTCTGGCACTTTGGGGGGTATTTTTTGAGTATCTTTTATTTTTTTCGCCCCAAATCCCCCTGTAGGGGGACAGGCCCGACTTAATGTCATTCTTATCGGTATTCTGCTTCATCACGCTCCTCCGCTCGTGAGCACTTGATGCAGTCTGAAGTTGGACTTGAAGGGGAGCGTTCTCATCTCGTCAACGCTGGCTCAAGGCTGCTGCGAACCTGGCGCGGCATGGCCAGCTCCTCCATGAACGCTCTGGGCGGGTTCTGCTGAGTCCTCTGCACCGTAGGGAGTTGTCTATCGGAGGCCAGGTCGCTGGGTGCTCACGGAGGTCCGGCCGCGATGAACATTGTCGGCGTGATCTTTGCGCGAGTCGGGCATGGCACCCGGTGTAGCACGATCTCCCGACCTCGAGGACGGGAGGCTGACGTCGTGGGTTCCCGGCAGGGCTCCGAGGTCCTCAGACGTGCCTGTGTGCCTTGGGAGGTCCCTGGAGGCCTCCGAGGGTGCCACGAGAGGGCCCGAGGCGTCAACCTGTGTCCTCGATCTTTCGTCGCTGCGGGCCACGCCTGGAGATCCCAGGCGTCCGAGGCCGAAGCTCATGACATGAGGCAGCCGCCGCCTGGGGAGTGTGCCCGGGCCCCGAAAGGTGGCGGATGTGGGCATGCCTGGGGCCCCCCCTGGGGCCCGTGAGCATCCCTATCCACCGCCTCCAGCGGCCCCGTGGACGTCGGCGCCCAGGGCGTGGATATCCGGGAGGGACTGAGTTCGGGACGATCGAAAGAGGTACGGAAAGAGTGTGCACAAAGTCTGGCAGCAGATCCTGTTCATTTTGAACTGGACTCGCCGTCCGCACCGCCGTGGGCGATGTTCATTGAAGACAGAACGCCGCCTGCCCAACAGCGGCCGCTGCCGGTGTTGGACAACATTTGTTGTTTGGGCATTGTACACGTTTTTGTCCGTACCCATTTCGGGCGTCCAAGAGAGAGTGAGGGACACGCGCGTCGTGCTTCAGGTCGTGCGCGTTGCTCGTCCGCCCTCTCCGACCCAGCCTGCTTTTTCTTCAGCAGTGGTGATTGGGTCGTCTGTCCGGTGCGACTGGGGAAACAGAACGGACACCGATGCCGCTGCTCACCCGACCTCTCCTGGGGTGCGCTCTGACCAGAGATTCGAGGATAGCCCAGCCGTGGCGACGAGGGCTCTCCAGGACGAGCGGCGGTGCCGGTGTCTCCTCCTCCCCTGAGCCGCACCGACAGCGTCTTGGCTCTCCGAGGTGTGTAGTACACACTGTGTACGCCCCCTGCCTCGCAAGATGTCCGTGGCCCCGCGACCAAGTGGGGCTTGAGGTGGGGCAAGCCTGGGTTCGGCACGACGTGCTAACCACGTCCACCCCGAACGTCAACGTCCCGGGCCTTTCGACCCTCCCGTCCTGCGGAGCGGAGCGACGCGCTGTCTGCTTGCACGGCCTACCGTGTCGCTGGGGCCGCTGCCGCGACACGCTAAGCAAAGAATCCCGACCGTACAGATCTGCCTCGCAAGGTGCAGGTGCAGGTACGGAGGAAGGAGGAAGGAGGGAAGAGGAGGAGGGTGAAGAGGAGGAGGAGGAGGAGGAGGAGGGACCAGTGTGAATCCCAGATCCATCAACGATGTTGGAATAAACCCTCCCTCCAGGCTCCCTCTTCATTGGCCCTGCAACGGTTCATTTCCATTGAGGGAATGAATTGCCTCGTTGGGATACAACGTTTGAAGACCCTACAATATGCCAAAACATTATTATCAGGATTCCATCGCCACGGAACAACTTGACTGTTGCGTATTGACGATCCTGAATCGCACCAGGACGCCATTCTTGGGACTTCAACACAGCGAACCAATATAACTGTTGCACCCGTATAATCCTGACTCCGTTCAAAACACAATTTCTGGTACGTTGATGATGGGAACTCGTGAAAGTCTTGCAACTATTGTAAACGAGTGCGCGCGGCGCTAAGGCGAGAGCCACATTTTGAACACCACCCGCCCTCAATCCATGAAGTTCTTCAAAACTTTTGTCAAACGAATGTGCGCCGCGCTCAGACAAGAACAGCAGTTTGAAAACCATTCGTCCTCAACCCGTGAAGATCTTGCAATGTTTACAACGAAGGTGCGCCGCGCTAAGGCAAGAGCCACTTGAAAACCACAAAAATAATGAGCACCGCGATAAGGCGAGGGCCACATTTTGAAAACCACCCGCCCTCAATCCGTGAAGCTCGTGTAATTGTTTAAGCGAATGTGCGCCGCGTTAATGCGAGAGCTCATTTTGAAAACCACCCGCCCTCAATCCGTGAAGCTCTTGTTCTTTTGTACAGCAAGTGTGCGCCGCGCTAAGGCGAGAGCCACATTTTGAAAACCACCCGCCCTCATCCGTGAAGCCGTTGCCATCTTTTGAGACGAATGTGTGCCGCGCTAAGGCGAGAGCCACTTTTTGAAAACCACCCGCCCTCAATCCGTGAACCTCTTGCTTTTTTGTAAGGCGAATGTGCGCCGCGCTGAGGCGAGGGCCACATTTTGAACACCGCCCGCCCTCCATCTGCGAATTTGCGGCGAATTCTTGAGCTTCAAAGTTATTAGCGGTGAGGAAATCTCAGGCGAAACGCCAAGGCCGCCCTAACAACCAGCTTCGGGGTGCGACAGGGACAAGTTGTGCATAAAGAAAAAGACTTAAGGTTGGATTCGAGTTATTCTAGCAAACAGGGTAAGACGAGTGCGAGCTCGGGCACTTAAGCCAGCAATGCTCATGGGGCGGGGGAAGTCATGCTGTACTGTGGGGGCTTACCTTCCGCCAGCCGCTTCAGGTTGTCGCGTCTGCCAGTGACAGACGGCTCTGGGGGCCAGGGCTGGGTCAGCTCCAGTGTAATGCTGACCGCGAAGCTTCCACAATCCCGACAAAGCAGGACGCCCATGAATTTAGCCAACACGTGCGTCAGACGCGCACGAGCAGAACATACCAGCGCCCCAGGGCACGGACGAGGGAGGAGGAGGAGGAGGAGGAGGAGGAGGAGGAGGAGAAGCCGATGTGTACCCCCCCTGCCTCGCAAGACGCCCTTGGCCACATGGTCGAGGGACGCAGTGGGCGGGGCTGCCCCCTGCCTCGCGGAGGGGCGGGCGGGCGGCGTGACGGGCGAGCGCCACCTCTCGGCCTCGCTCTTGCCGCGGGATGTCGCCGCCTCCGAGGGCACCCGCTCTTCACCTGCGCGGGCCTTGGCCTGTCCGATCCCGGGCTGCAGGACCGGTGTGCGCGCCTCCGCGGCCACGCCGGGAGGGCGTACGCGCCGCTCGTGGGTCGAGGGCATGTGGTGGACCCGCCAGGGCGTGGCCCTCTCTGTCGTCGCCCTCCTCCTCCTCCTCCTCCTCCTCCTCCTCGTCGTTCCTTCGACACCCCCCTCATTCCCTCTCTCCCCCCGCTTCCGTCTCCGTCTCCGTCCCCCTCTTTCCCTCTCCCCCCCCCGCGTCCGTGTCCGCTTCCGCCTCCTTCTCCTCCTCCCTCCCCCCTGCCCGCCGCTGCCTCCACTCTCGCCCTCCTCCTCCGCAGTCCTTGCCGCCGCTGGCCTCCTCCGCAACCCCTCCCGCCAGTCTCCTCCGCACCCCTCCGCTCTCCTCCTCCCCCGCGTCCCTCCTCCCTGCTCCATCCTCCTGCTCCACCCTCCGCTCCTCCACCACCTATCTCTCCTTCCCTCGGCTGCCCTGATACGCCCGTGTTGAAACGCAGCACGTGCCGTGTTCAAGACGTCCGCGTGAATACGTTTTGCGTGTTGGCTCGACGTGTTGGCCCACGTCTTGGTGAACGTATCGCGGCAGACTTGGGTGTCCAGCCTACGTGTTGGGCTCCGTGTCAACACGCAGCGGGTTGCGTGTTGCATCTCGGGTTGGTTGAGGTTATAGATTTTTCCTTTTGTCGCCATGGAGTGGAGACCTCCTGAACCCTGGCATCCGCTGTCCAGATTTGTTCCAGACGTTTTTCCAACACGGGGTCCCCAGATGTCGCGCCCCCTTCCTTCCCTGTTGGGGGGTGCATTGCTTCTTGCTCTGGATCGTGATCGCGCCTCGATTGCTACTGAGCCCGGAAACGAAGCGACGTTCGATCCAGGGGGGCGTTTCGAAGGGGGGGCGTTTCGAAGGGGGGGCGTTTCGAATGGGGCAACTTTCAAGGAATGAGGGTGTTCGAGGGGAGGGCGTCCAAGTTGGGGAGGGCTCGGCAGCGTTCCAGAGCGTGGCTGGGTGCCGCCCGTCCCCCCCCGCCGCGTGCCCCGAGGCGGGTGGAACGAGACGCGGCCCTGCGGCGGCCCCGAGCCCGTGGACTGCGTCCTGACGGACTGGGGCGACGACCTTCTTTTTGTTGGGGAGGGGGGCAGGGGAGGCGAGGGGGAGCAGGAGGAGGCGAGGAGGAAGATGATGTATGGAGTCAAGGAGGAGGAGGAGGAGGAGGAGAAGCAGGAGGTGGAGGAGGAGAAGGAGGAGGGGGAGGAGGAAGAGGGGGAGGAGGACGAGGAGCAGGAGGAGGAGGAGGAGGCGGAGAAGAAGGCGATGAGGAAGAAGGAGGAGGAGGAGGAGGAGGACAATGAGGTGGAGGAGGAGGAGCAGGAGGGGGAGGAGGACCAGTGGAAACCCAAGAGTCATTAACGATGTTGGAATTCACCCTCCCTCCAATCTCCCTCTTCACAGGCTCTTAGAACGTTTCATTTCCATTGAGGGAATTGCCTCGTTGGAAGACAACCGTTTGAAGACCCTGAAGCGTGCCAAAACAGTGTTCTCTGGATGTCAACGCTACGGGTCAACCTGACTGTTGCGTTTTGACGATCCAGAAATCCAGAATCGTGCCCGACCCCATTTTTTGGGATTGCAACACAGCGAATCAACAGACCTGTTGCGCCCGCATAGCCCAGAATCCTTCCAAAACGCCATTTGGGGTACATTGATCATTAGGGTCCGTGAAACTCTTGCAAGTTGTTTATATATATATATATAGATAGAGATAGACATAATATGATTTTATTCTATACATATATTATCATACGGACCTCTCCGAGGGAGTGGAGCTCAGAGGCGATTCATGCGCACGCGTCCGTGATTTTTCTGGGCGTTTCGCTCGGGACATCCTCGAAATTCTGAAAATCGGTGGCACCCCTCACGCAGATCGGGACGTCAGGGTCCAACAACACATGGGAATTTCAACATTTTAACATAAAACCTTCAAAAACACATGGTAATTTCAATAATTGTGATCCCGATTCTCAGGGAATGGCGGTTTCGCTTGAACAAACATTCCAAAATCGAGCCCCAGACCCCGCCTCGGACCCTCCTGGGGGCCTCCTGGAACCTCCTGGGGCTTCCTGGGGCTTTCTGAACCTTCTGGCACCCCAGACCCCGCCTCGGAGCCTCCTGGGGGTGTCCTGAAACCTCCTGGGGCTTCCTGGGGCCTCCTGCGGCCTCCTGGAGCCTCTTGGGGCCTCCTGAAGCCTCCTGGGGCCTCCTGAGGCCGCCTGGGGCCTCCTGGGGCTTCAGAACTACATGCACACAGAGACACACATCACGCCCAACACATCACACGCTAGACAAACATAACACACACACACACAACACCTACAACACACAAAAAGCACGCACCACACAACGCACACATCACACACACACACACACACACGCACAACACTCACAATCCTGGGGCCTCCTGGGGCCTCTTCTGTTATCCAAGTCGGGCCTCCTGAGGCTTCCTGGGGGGCCCTGGTACACACATCGCAAGGTGTGGCAACCCCACTTGCGCTCGAGTGCGACTTCGATGTTGCATTTCACTCCTGCTTCAAACGCCCCTTCAGTTTTTTGTATGAGCCT
>CAUYUJ010004224.1:163444-165944 GCA_963575745.1 Prorocentrum cordatum
GCAGGTCGGCCACGCGCAGAAGCACCCTTGCTTCTTAGAAGGCGCCGGCCTTGTCTGTACATGTAAGGCCGGCGCCTTCTAAGAAGCAGCCTCCTCTTGAGAAGCCTACACCGACCCTACCCCCCTCTGCGCGCCGCCAAGAAGGGGAGGTGGGGAGGTCGGAAGAGGGAGCGTGTACAGACAACACGCATAGCAAGGAATGGCAAAACCTTCCCAAGCGTACCTTTGTATCCATGCCTCCTCGGTTTCCCCGCTGCCATTTTCGTTGGCCGCGCCCCGCTCGAAAAGCTTCGAGATGGGCGTCCAAGGCCCTTTCATCTTTACCGCGCATCCTTAATGGAGGATGACGACTAATAAATGACCGGGGGTCGTGTTCACGCGGCGGCGCCCGGGATGACGATCAGAAAAAACCGGCCGCGGGCTGGAAAAGCAGTTTATATATATATATATATAAACGCTTTCCTCCAGTCAGAAGATTGCAGAAATAGCAGGAAACTATTTTTTTTTTATCGTTCTCCCCCATTTTTTTATCAATCGTCATCCCGCATTCTGATGCGGGCCGGCCATACAGCAGGCGCCAGACAGGAGCAAGCTGGCCCGCCAGCAGGTGCCCCCGCGGGAGCTTTTTTTTGCTCCCAGCGGTGCCCTATTTTGGGGATGGCCACAGAAGCCCTGGGGCACGCCAGCAAGCTCAAGACCCAACCACAAACGTGCCCCGAGATCTCTGATATCGGGAGGTGGGAACACACTGAGAACAAAAGGACCCCTCACCCTAATAACACGATGGAGACGTGGCCTCACTGAGGTTCCCGGCGTCACATCAGGGGCAATACATTTGGGCGGTTTGGTCTGGCACATTTGCAGATAGAGACCCCATATCCCTACTTTTTCTGGCCCTCCTAACTAAGGTCCCCTCCCAAAGGGTTAGGGGTTCTTTTTGGGTTCATCAGAAAAGTATCAGTGACACGCTGGCGTCGGCAGCCCGTCAGCGTGTTGCTCCGTCACTGCTGTCCGAGAGCGCGGCGCTTCTTCAACAGCAGCAGGCTGTTGTATTGTTGTTTTGCGGGCGAGCGGTATATGATAGAAGTTGTTCTGCATCGGTGAAGCTTGTCCCAGGGAAGGCGAAAGGTATCATACTTGTCCGACCACCCTTCGGATGATGCGGAGGTCAGAAGGTGAGGAGGAAAGGACCAACTGCTGGCAAATGCGATGGGCGTGATGGTGACGATGCTGGTGACGCGCCCTCGGGTTAACGACGACGCGTGATGACGATGCTGCGCTGCGATGTAATGTCACTGTCGTCCCTGGTTTCTACCTCACAACCAATGTCACAATCAATATCATTGTCGATCTCACGTCTGCTCTCACTGTCCATCCCAGTTTAGCGATCTCGTTCTCGATCTCACTATCGACATCACTGTCGATACCAAGGCTGGGCACCCCCGCCACCGCCCGCCTCCCCGGCCACAGCCCGCCCAGCACCGTTGCCCAGGAAAGGAAAAGAATTGCCACTGGGCGTCACCGTTACCCTCCCGCCCGAACCCCCGCCCTTCCCCCCCTGAGGTGACGAACGTGACCCAGGGAAGAAACGACAGCGGTCCCTGGGCGAGAGAGGGGGCGGGGATGGGAAGCAGGACCCTCTCCTCCGACGTTGCGCTCTCTTTTTGTGTTTGCTTGTGGCGTTAGCCCCCCCCCCCGGGCTTCGACCACTTCTCCCCGGGGGCCGGCTGCTTCCTCCGATCGGTCGTTTTCTGTTGACGGCTCCGGGGGTGGGAAGCGTCCCCCAGGGCAGGGATCGACCCAAGCAGGATATGTTTGTTGGGTTCTCGCTTCGTTTTCGTTTTTTTTGTCGTTCTGTCTCCACTCCGCCCTTGCTGCCAAACGAAGCCGACACGACAGCGGCCCACGAACTCGCCAAAACACCTTTCAGGTCGACGCCTGCTCCAGGGGGCCCGAAAGCGACGAGAAACCGGCCGTCGCGATTCTTGATGGCATCGCGCGGGTCTGAGGGGACGAGAGCGCCACGTGGGACGAGGCCCGCGGCGCCGAGGCGAGTGGACCAAGGCGAGATTGCCTCCTCGCCCTCGCCCTCCTTCCCTCCGCCCAGGAGTGCTGATGAAGAGGGAGGGGGGAAGGAGGAGGAGGAGGAGGAGGAGGAGGAGGAGGAGGAGGAGGAGGAGGAGGAGGAGAGGAAGGAGCAGGCGGAGGAGGAGGAGAACGAGGAGGAGGAGGAGGAGGAGCAGGAGGAGGAGGAGGAGCAGTAGGCCGCGGAGGAGCCAGAGGAGGACACGCCGCCCTGAGGGACCCGCGCGCCGGCCCCCAACGGAGGAGGCCAGAATCTGCGGAGGGCCCGTGGAGGGCTCAGCCGCGGCCTCGTCTGGGCCTTCTCTGGGGCCACCTTGGGAGGCGAAGTCCCTTCTGGCGCCCCCCCCAGCGGCGACCCAACCGTTTTTTGCCAGGGGTCGCCAGGGTGCGCGGACGCTGCGTCTCCCCTGTGCGC
>CAUYUJ010004224.1:168444-183444 GCA_963575745.1 Prorocentrum cordatum
CTGCTGAGGATGATGATGATGATGATGGTGATGGTGATGGTGATGGTGATGGTGATGCTGATGATGATGATGACGACATTGAGGATGAGGATCAGGACGATGATTATGCTGATGAAGATGATGATGATGATGATGATGATGATGATGATGATGATGATGAGGATGAGGATGATCATGATGCTGATTATGATGATGATGATGATGATGATGCTGATGATGATGATGATGATGATGATGATGCTGATGATGATGATGATGATGATGATGATGATGATGATGATGATGATGATGGTGATGAACGTCAGATTGGCCGCCTTTGGGCCGTCTTGCGGCCTTCTTGGCCGTATGGATGGTGTATGGGGGCCGTCTTGGGGCCGCATTGGCGCCGTCTTGGGCCTTCGCAGGGCCTATTAAGGCCGTCTTTTTGGTCCAACGGGGGCCCGCTTGGGCCGCTTCGGGACCGTCTTAAATGCCTCGTGGGGCCATCATGGAGTCCGCTTGGGCCGTCTTGAGGAGCTGACGGCAGCCCGAAAAGGCGAGAATGCGAAAACCGATCAACTATTTCATGTGATTCAATGATTATGGCTTCTCCTGACCCTGTTGAAGGTTCTCTTGTGGCCATCTTGGGGCCTCGTGAGGCATCTTGGGCCGGCTTGAATCTACATTCAGCCGCCTTGGGGCCATTTGGGGCCGTCTTCGAAACATTTTAGGCCATCTTGGTGCCCTTGGTTGCCAGCAAGGGCCGTCTTGTAAGCTCGGGACGAATTTTCGTTGTTTTATAACGAGCCATCTGTGGCTTGGTAGGGCCTGGAGCGCTTGGGGGTAGCGCTTAGGAATGCGGGAAATGCACGATCCTCGAGCGAGTGTGAGTGGGATGAGGGCTCTAGGAGTTAGCGGCGGGAAGTGCACAATCCTCTAGCGGGCGCGCATGGAATGCGGGTTCAGACATTAGCTGCCATGCGGGAAGTGCAGCATCCTCGAGCGGGTACGCGTGGTGGTGGTGGGGGTGGGGTAAGGCATCAACTGCTATGCGGGAAGCGTACTTTTCGGTTCCAGGGGACAACGCTTCCGCGGTGGCGTTCGCAAGACCAGTTCCCGAACTCTTGGTCGTGCGCATCACAGAGGTCAGCCGCGTACGCTTGCGCGTGCAGGTGATGTGTGTGTGTGCGTGTGTGTGAGTACGCATGTGTGTGTGTGTGTGCTCATCCACTCCCGGATGGTTTATGGCTGCCGGCGGCTGCGGGACACTACGCGGTCCTTGAGGGTTCGGGCGTTCTTAGTCGCGCGCGCGCGTCTGCCGCTTTCGGCCTTCTCCGCCCTGTCGCTGCGCGGAGGGCTGCGACGCAACAAAGTGTGTGTGTGTGTGTGCGCGTGCTTTTGTGTGTGTGTGTGTGTGTGTGCGTGCGTGTGTGTGTGTGTGTGTGCGCGCGTGTGTGTGTGTGTGTGTGTGTGTGTGTGTGTGTGTGCGTGCGTGCGTGCGTGCGTGCGTGCGTGCGTGCGTGCGTGTGCCTCGCTCCCCTCTCGCCCCCTCTTTCAGCCGTTTCCTCTGTCAGCGCAGTTATTATGCCTTGCCGCCGACGCAAACATGTGTGTGTGTGTGTGTGTGTCTGTTTGTGTGCATGTATGCTCAAGCATGTGCGCGCGTTTGGTTTTGTTGGTCGCGCGCACCATCCGTGGACGATGCTGTGCGTTGCCATAGGCACGCGCATCATCGACCACAGATAATCTGCGGGAGAGCTGGGGGAGGGGGGTGGGAGGGGGAGGAGGAGGAGGGGGAGGAGGAGGAGGAGGAGGAGGAGAGAAGGAGGAGGAGGAGGAGGAGGAGGAGGAGGAGAAGGAGGAGGAGGAGGAGGAGGAGGAGGAGGTGGGAGGAGGAGAAGGAGGAGGGGGAGAGGAGGAGGAGGAGGAGGGGGAGGATACGGAGACGTAGGGGAGAGAGAAGAATGAGGTGGAGGGTGAAGACGAGGAGGAGGAAGAGGAGGAGAGAGGAGGAGGAGGAGGAGGAGGGGAGGAACAGGAGAGGGAGGAGGAGGAGGAGGGGAGGAGGAGGAGGAGGAGGCGGAAGCGGAGGAGGAGGCGGGCGCCCTCGCCGCTCAGCTCAGGTGAAGACCAACATGCGCCGGGTGAAGCAGCGCGCCGCGCACGGCGGGAGGCCGCCCCCCCCGGCCCTCCTCCCTCGGCCTCGTCTCGGCCCCGCGGCTTCCTCGGAGTCGTAGTCGATGTTGCTCCTCTACCTCCTCCTCCTCCTCCTCTCTTCCTCCTCCTCCTACCCCCCTCCTCCTCCTCCTCCTGCCTCCTCCTCCTCTTCCTCCCCCATCCACCTCTTCCTCCTTCTTCTCCCCCTCCGCCTCCGCCTCCTCCTCCGCCTCCTCCTCCTTGTCCTCCTCCTCTACCCCCTCCTCTTCCTCCTCCGCCTCCTCCTCCTCTTCCTCCCCCATGCACCTCTTCCTCTTCCTCCGTTCTCCTCTAGCAGGGTGTTCCCTTTGTCCTGTTCCTTCCCTCACATCGTTCTGGCTTTTCTCATTTTCTCCTCCTCTTTTTTTTCCCTGTCGTTGCTTTCTGTTCTCAGCTTGTTCTTCCTCCCCGCTTTCCTTTTCAGCATTGCTCTCCTCATCTGGCTCCTCTGAAGTCGTTACGTATGTCTGTCCTTATCCTCCTCTTCTTTTTCACAGTTCCTGTTTCCTGTTCTCAGCTCGTTCTTTCTCCCCGCTTTCCTTTTCATCATCTTTCTCCTTCTCTGTCTTTTTCTTCTTGTCATGCTCCTCTTCCCTTTCCTATCCCCCTCGCTTCGACTTCCCCCTCCTTTCCTTCCCCCCGTTGTCTTCTCCCACTTGAGTTCCCTGCCTTCCTCCCTCTTTCCTTCATCCTTGCCGTCGCCGAATCCCAACCTGAGCCTTTTTTGTGTGCCCCTCCTCCTTGTCCATCGTCGTTTTATGGCCCGCCTTCGCAAGAGGACGGCGTCGCTGTCTCTCCTCCGCTCTCCTGCCCCCTTCGAAGGGCGGCGGAGGGGGAGGGAGGGGCCTCGGGGAGGAGGGGGCCCTCTTGGCTCCTCCCCGCCCGCCCCCCCCCCCCCCTTGTCATTGTGGTGGGTCCCCTCCGTTCCTGCGCTCTCCCCTGCCCCCTCTCCCCCACTCCTCTCCCTCCAGAGCCTCCGGAGGAAGTCAGCTCAGCGGCGACGCATGTCAGGTCAGCGACGACGCGTCCCCCCCCGATCGCCTTCGATCCGCTGCCCCGTGGCACGCTGATCCTCCCCACTCTGTCACTCGCCCTTCCGCAGTCTTGCCCCCGCCCCGGGTCCCGACCCCCCCTCCCCATCTTGCGGCAGCCACCGCTTGCTGGAGGATTTTCCACATGGACCTCCGCAAGCGAGGCCGCACACGCGTGCAGCCCTGTCCCGGCAGCCGGAGGTACGCGGCACCCGTCCACGCTACCTTTCGCGCACTGGCGGCGTACGTGTGCTGTAATGCCCGGCGGTGTCCAACAGGAGTCCCCGGAGGCCCGACGCGGGCCCGAAGACGCTCGAGAGCTTCCCCCGCCGAGGCTCGAGGAGGCGGAGCTCGGCATCGCCCTGCCGCCCACCATCGCCGGACGTCGCTGCCTCCGGCGACTGGTCGCTGGCCGTCACGGCCAGCGTCCAGGTCAGCGCTGGAGGCTGGACCACCGGAGAGGGCGGCCGCGCTGGCCGGCCTTGGGCTGGCGCCGCGGCCGTCCAGGCCACCATTGCTGGCGTCGTCGCCTCCCCGATGCTCGCCCGACCAGCTCCAGTCGCGACGAGGGAGCTCCCCGAGGGGAGCAAGCTGAGCAGCGAGACGCGGAGCCAGCTTTTACAGATCCCCTGTTGATAACGGGCGCTGCCGCGGGGATGGAGGGTGGGGGGCGGGGAAGTCACGATTTGCGCTGGACTCGTCTTGAAAGCAGCTACAGTGCGAAGCGTGACGTTACCGAGGGGGGAGGCAGGTGGGGGGTGGTGCAGGGGGCGGCTCTGGCAGCGGGCGTGACCTCGAACACGGAGTTTTGAAACAAACTTGTGCTCCTCCCCATCCTGCCACACTTGTTGGCGTCGTCGCCTCCCGTCCAGACCCAGCAGAGGTGGCTGCGCAAGCATGTCCAGATATGCCGCCGCCAAGTCACGTGCCCCCCACATCAGGCTCCCCTGATACGAGCATCAATTGCTCAACCCGCGCTGGTACAGGGCTGATCCTTTGCAGCCCCCCTACCTGGCAAATTCCATCCCGGGTGCTGCTCCAGCCGGGGGGCGGGGGGGGCGGGCCCGGCGCCCCCGGGGCGCTGGCGGCGGGCGGCCCCGCCCCCCCGCCCTTTGCGACTCCTCGGCGCCGCCGCGCCCACTCCTTGGCACCACACGGCGCGCCAGGGAGCCCCAGCTGCTCGAGCCGGTTCCTTTGCCCCTGCCCTCTGCCGCCCGCGCCCGTGCGCGCCGCCCCGGCGGGAGAGAGAGAGGGAGAGGCCGGGAGGCCTCCGCGGCGCCCGCGCGCGCGCGCTCGGCGAGGCCCTGCGCGGGCGCCACGCGGCAGACGGTGACCTGCAGTGCCACGCCTTGCGAGGCGCGCCCGCGCCCGGGCGGCGCGCCGCGCGCCCGCCGCGCCCATCGCTGCCGCCGCCGCCTTCCGTCTTCGTCGTCTTCGTCGTCTTCGTCGTCGTCGTCGTTGTCGTACGCAGTAGTCGTCGTCGTCGTTGTCGTACGCAGTAGTCGTCGTCGTCGTCGTCGTCGTCGTCGTCGTCGTCGTCGTCGTCGTCGTCGTCGTCGTCGTCGTCGTCGTCGTACGCAGTCGTCCGTCGCCCGTCGTCGTCCGTCGTCGTCCGCCGTCGTCGTCGGCGGCGGCGGCGTCGGCGTCATCGGTGTAAGCGTCGTCGTCCGCTGTCTGTCATTCGTCGTCGGCGGCGTTGCTGGGTGGGGCCGGCGGAGCGTCGTCGGCTATCACTCACAGGAGTGGCCCTTCGCCGGAGTGGCCCTTCGCTGGTGGCCTCCGCCGGAAGGGCAGCTGTCGTGACCAGATCTGCGCTGGACCCCCCTGGCGGCCCGGCTTGGGCGAGAGCTGGATACACCTGTCGGCGGCGAGCCTGGGGGGGAAGTGAGGAGGGGAAGGCCTTCTCTCTAGGCCTCCTACATGGGGTCGGAGTGGGATGGGGTCGGAGGATCGCGCCGCATCGCTAATGCATCGGCGATGCGGCTCTATGCGGAGCCCGATTCGCTTCACGTCGACGTCGCCGATGCATCGCCGACGTCGACGATGCAGTCCTCCGGCTCGGAATGCTCGGAAGTCTGCCGGCCTTCCGAGGAGGTTTCTGAGCCTTCCCCGAAGGCGCAGGACACTCCTCGGCAGGCAAGAGGGCCTCTGAGGGGCCCCGCCGCCCTCCGCGAAGGTCTCCTCCTTCTCATATCCCCCCTCCCCCCGCTCGCCGCCGATCTGGGTGACGGCCAAAAGTTCGGCATGCTGCGGTTCGGCACGAACGAGATGTGTACGGAAAGAATGGGTACAATGCCCAACAGCAGTTCCTGGTCATTTTGAACAGGGCTCGTTGTCCACGCCGCCGCGGCCTGTGTCCACTCGAGACAGAAGGCCGCCTGCCCAACAGCGGCCGCTGTTGGTTTGGGACAACAATTGTTGTTGGGCATTGTACCCATTTTTCCCGTGCCCATTTCGGGCGCCCAAAGCTGCGGTCGACGTTCTGGGGGAGCGCGAAGATCTCACGGCCAGCCCGCCGACGGCCCCCGAGGCCTCGTGCTCCCCCCCCCCGCGCCCGCTGCGGGCGGCGCCGGCGCCGAGAGAGCAGGCCCGCGCGCACTCCGGATCGCGCGCGCGCCCGCACGGGAACAAGCGACGCTCTCTGCACTTTTCAGGAGGGAACAAAACACAGAGACACAAGTCATCGTCGATTCCCCAGGAAATATGGGACAATGTGGGAAGTGGGGGGGAGACGAGAACCCAGAAACTATGGAACAATATAGGGGGAATCCGGTTACTGGTGCGCATGTATTTGTGTGTCCCAGGGCCCCTTCAACTTTGGGCGTCGCGTAGAGGGGGGGGGGCGATAAATGAGGGGGGGCAGCGAGGGCTGCAGAGAAGGGGCCCTTGAGGGCCACTGCAGGGGCCCTGGAGGGCCCAAACGGGGTCCTTCAGGGCCCGAGAGGTGCACCTTTCTCCCCCCCCCCCCCCCTTTCTGTCGCCTTCCCATGACGGGTAGGGTTAAATCGGGCCTGTCCCTCTACTGAGAAAAATAGTCGAAAAATGATCAAACATAGTAAACACATAGTTTGGGGACTATTGATGATGATTTTTGGGCATCTTTTGGCTCTTTTATCGTCCAACATTTGAATAGAGCAGCTGCGGTCGCGACTCCTCTCCTCTCCTCTCCCGCCCCCTCCTCCTTTCCTCTTCCCCCTCTGCTTCCTACCTCGCTCGCTCCTGCGTACCAGTTTGTCTCCTACCTCACCATCCCTGGGGGGCTGCGACCTGCGAAACTGTCGCCACTTTCGAGGGTTACTGGGGGGCCCAGCGGAGTTGGGTCATACGCAGATTCAGATTCGACCTCGCCATACCTGGGGGGCTGCGATCTGCGAAACTGTCGCCACTTTCCAGGGCTGCTGGGGGTCCCAGCGGAGTGGTGGGGTCATAAACAGATTCAGATTAGACCTCGCCATCCCTGGGGGGGCTG
The DNA here is from genome assembly GCA_963575745.1 of Prorocentrum cordatum. Classification (NCBI taxonomy): domain Eukaryota; class Dinophyceae; order Prorocentrales; family Prorocentraceae; genus Prorocentrum; species Prorocentrum cordatum. The sequence continues at coordinate 175,120 of CAUYUJ010004224.1, forward strand.
CGATCTGCGAAGCTGTCACCCCTTTCGAGGGCTGCTGGGGGGCCCAGCGGAGTGGGGTCATACGCAGATTCAGATTCGACCTCGCCATACCTGGGGGGCTGCGATCTGCGAAACTGTCGCCACTTTCCAGGGCTGCTGGGGGGCCCAGCGGAGTGGGGTCATACGCAGATTCAGATTAGACCTCGCCATCCCTGGGGGGCTGCGATCTGCGAATTTGTCGCCATTTTCGGGGGGTGCTGGGGGGCCCAGCGGAGTGGGGTCATACGCAGATTCAGATTAGACCTCGCCATCCCTGTGGGGCTGCGATCTGCGAAACTGTCGCCACTTTCGAGGGCTGCTGGGGGGCCCAGCGGAGTGGGGTCATACGCAGATTCAGATTAGACCTCTCCATCCATGGGGGGCTGCGATCTGCGAAATTGACACCACTTTCGAGGGCCGCTGGGGGTCCCAGCGGAGTGGGGTCATACGCAGATTCAGATTAGACCTCGCCATCCCTTGGGGGCTGCGATCTGAGAAAGTGTCGCCACATTCGAGGGCTTCTGGGGGGCCCAGCGGAGTGGGGTCATACGCAGATTCAGATTAGACCTCGCCATACCTGGGGGGCTGCGATTTGCGAAACTGTCGCCACTTTCCAGGGCTGCTGGGGGGCCCAGCGGAGTTGGGTCATGCGCAGTTTCAGATTAGACCTCGCCATCCCTGTGGGGGTTGCGATCTGCGAAACTGTCACCACTGTCGAGGGCTGCTGGGGGGCCCAGCGGAGTTGGGTCATGTCATGCGCAGATTCAGATTAGACCTCGCCATCCCTGGGGGGTTGCGATCTGCGAAATTGTCACGACTTTCGAGGGCTGCTGGGGGGGGGCATCGGAGTGGGGTGATACGCAGATTCAGATTAGACCTCGCCATCCCTGGGGGGCTGCGATCTGCGAAATTGTCGCCACTTTCCAGGGCTGCTGGGGGGCCCAGCGGAGTGGGGTCGTACGCAGATTCAGACTAGACCTCGCCATCCCTGGGGGGCTGCGATCTGCGAAATTGTCGCCACTTTCGAGGGCTGATGGGGGGCCCTGCGGAGTGGGGTCATACGCAGATTCAGATTAGACCTCGCCGTGCCTGGGGGGCTGCGATTTGCGAAACTGTCGCCACTTTCGAGGGCTGCTGGGGGGCCCAGCGGAGTGGGGTCATACGCAGATTTGGATTAGACCTCGCCATCCCTCTTGGGGCTGCGATCTGCGAAATTGACACCACTTTCGAGGGCTGCTGGGGGTCCCAGCGGAGTGGGGTCATACGCAGATTCAGATTAGACCTCGCCATCCCTTGGGGGCTGCGATCTGAGAAAGTGTCGCCACATTCGAGGGCTTCTGGGGGGCCCAGCGGAGTGGGGTCATACGCAGATTCAGATTTCCCCCCATTCGATCCTTCTCCTGCCCCTCGTCCCGGCCCCCGTTATCTTTCGAGCGTGGGGCCTCAATCCTCGTTTTTTCGAATGTCGTCCTGTGAGTCGTGCGACGCATGCGCATCCCATGTAGTTTGCGCAGCAATTCACCCCGTCTACACTGTCGTTGTTCCTGCTAATATTGGCCTATTCCTCTTGCCACTTGATGTACATGGGTTAGGTACGTCGCAGGATAATTTAGCATTTTTTTGATTTATCGTCCAAAATCCCCCTGTAGGGGGACAGGCCCGACCTAAGGGTGGGGGGAGGGGGGGGAAGGCTTCTTAGAAGCACCCCTGCTTCTCAGAAGGTGTGGGCCCCATCTTTCGATGTGGGGCTGGCGCCTTCTAAGAAGCAGCCTCCTTCTAAGAAGCCTACACCTCTGCCCCTGCTACCCCTTTGTGCGCGCCGCCACGCTCTGCACCCGTGTACCGGCGGGAACTCTCGGGCAGCGTACCGCTCCGCTGGCCCTGGCACGCCGCGCTTCGGCGCGACGTGCTGTCCACTCCCCGGTCCCCGGGCTTCCCCTCCGCGTCCCGAGCCTCTCCGAGCCTCTCGCCCCGCGGAGCGGAGCGACAAGCTACCCGCTCGGAGGACATAGCGCGTGGCTGGGGCCGCCCCTCGGCGACACGCCAAGCAAACGTCCCCGACCGCAGCTGGACACGCCGGCCCTCCGCAGCGTGCCGCGCGCGCCCGGCGCGCGCGGCCCCGCCGCGGCTCCTCGCGCGGCTGCCGCCGCGTGCGCCGCGGGTCTCCTGAAGCAGAGCCTCTGGCCACCCCCGCGGTGGGCTGCATTGAAGGGGCCCTGGGACACACAAATAAATGCACACAAATAATTGGATTCTTAATAGTTTTTCATATTTTCTGGGCTTTGGTCTTCCCCCCACTTCCCATATTTTCTTATATTTTCTGGGGAGTCGTCGATTAATTGCGTCTGTGTTTTTTTTTCCCTCCTGATGCACAGCTGGGGCCGGTCGTAGGAGGGCGAGAGTCCCAACGCCGAGACCACGCCGAGGCCCCATATGTCGAGGCCCTCGCGCCAGGACGCATCGGCACGTCCCCCGCGCCTGGGGCCCAGGGGTCCCGCAGAGGTCCAAGAGGACATCCTCCGCGGACCGCCGAAGGTTTAGTGTCTGTGCAGCTCTCACCTTTCGGAGAGGAGTGTCCCGACTCCCAATGGGACTAACAGGTGCAGGAAGTTATTTCCAGCACAGCTCATGCATTCGAGGATGAATTAGCTTCTGCTTGAGCGTTAACCGCATGCCGATGATAATAAAGGGACCCCCCCTCCCCTTCAGTGTTTAGAGTTGATTATCGTCGCCCTATACAAAATTCAAATTGGGCGGCGAGCGCTGAGGCCGAACTTCATTATCACCTCGAAACGCTATGTTGAGATAGCAACATCAAGCGATGTTGATATAGCAACATCAAGCGAAGCGATCACACTTTTTCAGGATGTGTCAAGCGAAACCAATAATTTTGGGAGGCAGACTCAAACGAAACGAGCAATGTTCTTATTATTCTTCTACTTTCCTCTTCTTCTTTTATATTTCTATCTGTCCTCACGCTCGCCTGAACTTTTTTATCCCTGGGGTTGATTATCCATGGAAAATGAAGCTTATGAGCTACCCTACACGAGCACTTATAAAAAATCAATTTTCATAAAGCGTTTGTAAATTAAAATTGATAGATTTGGAACTTTGGATTTTTCCTTTCTTCGTCCTCTTCTTATTATCCTCTTCTTCTTTCTTATTATTATTATTATTATACTGTATTATTCTTCTTCTTCTTTTATATTTCTCTCTGTCCCCACGCTCGCCCGAACTTTTTTATCTCTGGGGTTGATTATCCATGGAAATTGAGGCACATGAGCTACCCTACACGAGCACTTACAAAAAACAATTTTCATGTGAGATAAGCCATTGTTGAGGATATTCCTATGAAAACTAAACGCCAAGGATGTCTCAAAACGTGCTCGGCTTGGTCTCCTCTTGATCATCTCTTACTTCGAGATTATGCTGAGGTCTGCTGGGCTACTTTTATTATCTCTCCCTGAACCCCGAACTTTATTATCCCCTAGTGTTTATTCTCACGGGCATGAGGTTAGGAGGTGAGCTATTCCGTTTATTTCCTGTTCCGCGGGGACCACGCTGCGCGCTCCTCGGAGCCCGGGGCCTCCGCGGGGCGTCCGCGGACGGCGCCTGCTGCCCCGCGGGCCCTCTCCGCAGCCGCGCGGGCTCGACCAGCATGGGCTGCGGCCGCGGGCGGCTGGTGGGCCTCGCCTCGCGCCAGAGACATGGGGAACTTCATCGCCCTGTGCCCGACGGAGCTGGAGGAGGAGCTACAGCGGCTCCACGGTGGGAACCCATGCCAGGAAGCACCCCTGCTTGCCTCCAGGGTGCCCTGGGTTTCCTGGGTGTCGATGGTTTGGCGATGGGCAGCGTGACGTTCCCACACAACATCGAGGGACGTCCTGGGGTTCCAGGGTTGGGTTTCCTGTGGAAGGTTTCTTGTGGTCGAGCTCCTACTGTAGGTCCAGGTCTCCCGGATGGGGTCCGAGCAGATAAGGTCGGACCCCACTTAAAGGAGGCCCCCCCAGACTCAGGGGCAACGTCAGGGGTGTTCGGACGCGAGTGTACGTCGGGGGGTTCGCGCATGTTCGTCCGTTCTCGACGGCCCGGCCTTCCAGCCCCGGGATGCCTTCCGGCCGCTGCGCCTCGTCGAGGGCACATTGGACGTGCCGGATCGTCCTGGACGGCCGCCAGGGAGTGGAATTGTGACCCGAGAGTGGGTTCGATGCTAGAATCTATCCATGGCCTCCGCCTGGGGATCGATGCTCGGGAACCTTGGCAAGCGATGGTTGCAGATCTGTTCGCCCCCCCCCCCCCTGGGGCCAATCCATATCCATATGCACCGCCCGCAGGGGTCCTAGGACGTGGTTCCCCAGGCGGTGGATATGGAGGATCTTGATATGGATATGGATCTGCATATGGATATGGGCCTATCTATATGTGTTTATATATAAAATTGTATAAACATTCCCGCCTCGCAGTTAGGGGGGGGAGGGGCTCAGGGTGGGATGCGTCGACCCCCGCTCGCCCATTGATCGCCGATGGGGGCCTGATAGCCCACCCGCCCAGGAGCGTCCGGCCTCGCTGTCGGGGGCCTATCATCGATCCTACTGGTCATGCCTCCCATCCTCGTCGATGCCTCGCGTCCTGTCATCGTCGATGCATCGTCGCGTCACCTTCCGGTGGCGCCTCCCATCCTCGTCGATGTCTCCCGTCCTGTCATCGTCGATGCATCGTCGTATCATCGTCCCGTGGTGCCTCCCATCCTCGTCGATGTCTCCCGTCCTGTCATAGTCGATGCATCGTCGTATCATCGTCCCGTGGTGCTTCCCACATCCTCGTCGATGCGTCCTCTGCCGGCGATGCCTCTCATCGATCTATATCGGGGGCCTCTCCTCGTCGGCGTCCGCCGTCCCGAGCCGGTGCCCCCTGCCGTGCTCTCCCCCCCCAGCGGCACGGGGCCATCGTAAAACGACGCGAAGATCGGGACAACATCGGATCGGGATGACTCGAAAACTCTGAGAATCGGCGGGTTTGGAGGATGTCTTGGGCGCCGCGGCCGCTCTGAGAGCGTTCCGGAGCGCTCTGAGAGCGCTCCGGAACGCTCTGGGGCGATTTATCCCGATCCTAGCCCTGTTTTCGAGGAGCCCCTGCTTGGCCCCCGCGTCCGCATTCCAGCTACCTGCTCCGCTGCGTCTTTCGAGCGATTTACCCCGATCCTCGCCCTGTTTTAATCCTCGAGGAGCAGCGGGAGAGGCAGAGGCCCGACCCGATGCAGGGCCGCGCGCGTGTCTCGGGTGGGCGCCCGGCCCCCCCCCCCTCCCGGCATTGGGCGCCGCGTACTGGGGGGGGTCATAAATGCGGGTGGTGGCGAGGGTGGTTCGAAAAGGTACCCAAACGGTACCTAAACTCAGCCACGCGCAGAGGGGGGTGGGGAGAGGGGGGGGGGCTTCTTAGAAGCACCCTGCTTCTTAGAAGGCGCGGGCCTTATCTATAGATGCAAGGCCGGCGCCTTCTAAGAGGCAGCCTGCTTCTAAGAAGCCCTCCCCCCTCCCCCCCCCCCCTTGTGCGCGCCGCCAGTAAACGAGCCCCTGGGGCTCTGGAAGGGCCCGAAGGGGGCACGAAAGGGGACCTTTTCTGACCCCCCCGTTGAGGACCCCCTCATGACGTCCCCCGCCCCCCCCCCGGCAGCGCGTCTCCGGCGCCGCCGGCGCCGAGCCAAGAGAGCCGCGCGCGGACAGCCGAAGCAGGAGGCTCCTGTTGGTGCTTGTCTTATGTCGGGCGCGTCCCCCTACGGGGGGATTTTCAACGAAAAATGAAAAGTACAAAAGTCCACCAGAAAGGTTACAACATACAAGCAAAAAATAGTCCCCAGGCTATTTCTGGATTATCTTTTGATCATTTTTGGGGTATCTTTTATTTTTCGTCGAAAATCCCCCTGTAGGGGGACACGCCCGACTTAATGCTTGTCCCTTGAAAGGGGGGGGGGACGAGGGTGTCCACGGTCTGGTCGGCTCGGCCGCCTCGCAGCCGGTGGCGTTCGGCCGGTTCGATTCCGTTCGCGTGCTGCGTCGTTGCCGCGTCGCGGCGCCCCTCCTGGGCTGCTTGCGGCTTCTGTCGGTCTCGGGCTTCTCTGCCTGTTCGGTCGGCTCGCCTGGTGAGTTGCGGGGGTCCCTCCTCAGAAGGCAGCGCCGCTCTGGCCCATTGCCCTTCCCCCGTTCCCCCCCTTCTTTTTGGCGCGCCACCAAGAGGAGGGCTTCGACAGCCAGTACAAGGTCGACGAGAGCAGCTACATCGGTACGGGCAAGTTTGCGGTTGTGCATCTCTGCTGGCGGCGGCATAACCCGGAGCAGAGATTCGCGCTGAAGGTGATCAACACGCGAGTCGGCGACCAAGCGAGTATGAACCGCATTCGGGAGGAGATCAGCATATTGCAGGTGCTCGGGGCCCTCCCTCCCCTGTCCCCGCCTTTCTCTGTATCAGGCAAGCCACATCTGGGGGAGATGTGGTCCTGTGCCCCCACGGGCGACCCATCGGCTTCGACACCTCCCCCGAGAGTTCGTCGATACCATGGTTTCTCACAGGAGGATGGCCGACCCTCAGTTGTGGCCGATCGGCAATCCCCGGGCATCCCACGCCATATGGAAGCACGACAAAAGCTGTCGTCCTCGTCCACATGATGGTGTGTTCTCGAGCCGTGCCGATCCGATCCGTGAGGGGCCCGCGGCCAGAAACGAACGTCGCGAGGCCCGCCGTGATGACTTCATGCCGCCTGGATTGGGGGGCAAACGAACCTACCTCGCTTTTGACCACCCTCGCTTCCAAGAGCTACCAAGCGATGCCAAACTACGGCCTGCACTGGTCAGGCAGCTCGACGGGGAGGCGCGTGGTATGACTTGGTTTTGCCTGGAGACGAAAGCGGGGTAGGTAATTCACGCTCTGATGGATGTCTGGCTCCTCGCCCCCCCAGCCAGAGATCCATTCAAAAACATCCTTGCCCTCGCCCAGGCAACATCCTGACCCCTGCTTCGAGTCGCGTCCGGCCGTGGCGGCGCGGGCCCCATCCCCGGGGCACGACAGCACGAGGACGACGTCGCGGCCGACGACGACGACGACGACTACGACGGCGGCGGCAGCGGCGACGTCGACGACGATTACGATGACGACGACGATTACGACGACGACGACGAAGATGACGACGACGACCCCTGGCTCTGAATCAGAGATGAGGCATATGGCTTTCCCACCGCGTTGCAGGTGCTCAGGGCCCATCCAGGTCTCGTGAGCCTGGTCGACGTGGACGAGACCCTCCCTGGCAGCATCCGCCTGGTGCTGGAGCTGTGCGAGGGGGGGGAGCTGTACGACAGGATCCAGCAGAAGCAGTACTACCCCGAGCAGGAGCGAGGGCCTCTCAGGGCCAGCGGGCTCCAACCCCAACCTCCCCCCCCCGACCTTTCGACGAAGCATGAAGCCGTTCAGAAAGGGAGGGGAACCCTGGGATACGCCCCACGGGGGCTGTTCGGACGCACCCCCGTCGAGGTTGGACGCCCCCCCATCGTGTGTCCCAGGGTGGGGCCCAAGATTCTTGGGCCCATTCGAAGCCCCAAGAAGCTGTGTCCACGGGCGCCGATCCCAGCCCGGGGCCGATCATGGGCCCGGTATCGGTGTGTATTTGCCTTCCTGCCCATCCTGGGCGGCCCAGGACCGGCCCGGCCCATGCTCGGTGCAGAGGCGTGCAGCGGTCGTCCTCCGATCTTGCGAGGGCGGGCGATGATCAGATGCATTCGCCTGGGAACCTCGCCGAAGGCACTGGCCAGCGACGCCCCTGGATTCACGAATTGCTAGTTACTCCCTGGGCTATTCTTCCCCATCGTTGCCCCCGGTCCTTAGCTCCTCCTCCTGCTCCTCCCTCTGCTCCTCCGCTCCGCCGCGCCTCCTCCTCGTCCTCCTCCTTGCTCCTCCTCGTCCTCCTGAGCCTGAGGGGTGGGGGAGCTGGTAAGAGGGATGGGGAGATGGATGGAGGGAGGTGGAGGCGGTGTGTGGTGGTGGTGGTTGGAGACGAGCACCCGCAGCAGTGAGCCTTGAGGATGTGGTGGAGGAAGCGGCGGCGGAGGCGGAGGAGGAGGAGAAGGAGGAGGAGGGAGGAGGAGGAGGGAGGAGGAGGAGGAGGAGGAGGAGGAGGAGGAGGACGAGGAGGAGGAGGAGGAGGAGAAGGATGGAGGAGGGACGAGGAGGAGGAGGAGGGAGGAGGGAGGAGGAGGGAGGGAGGAGGAGGGAGGAGGAGGAGGAGGAGGAGGAGGAGGAGGAGGAGGAGGAGAAGGAGAT
>CAUYUJ010004224.1:188444-226872 GCA_963575745.1 Prorocentrum cordatum
GGAAACCGGGCAAGGGCTGCTAAATCCGTGGCTGCTAAAATCGACCTCTGGGAAATTGTCTTCGTCCTTCCGGGAAGAAGCCCGTTGACTGCTTCGCGTGCCGCGCCTCATTCCGGGAAGTTGTTTTCCTTCGGGGAGGGCCGTTTTAGCAGCCACGGTTCTAGCAGCCCTCGCCCAGCTTCCGAGAGGAGGAGGAGGAGGAGGAGGAGGAGGAGGAGGAGGAGGAGGAGGAGGAGGAGGAGGAGGAGGCGGAGGCGGAGGAGGAGGAGGAGGAGGAGGAGGAGGAGGAGGAGGAGGAGGAGGGGAGGCGGAGGCGGAGGCGGAGGCGGAGGAGGAGGAGGAGGAGGAGGAGGAGGAGGAGGAGGAGGAGGAGGACCCCCTCCCCCTCCAATCTCCTGGTGGTGGCGGTGGAAGGCCGGCAGGGCCGCCCTCTGCGCCCGCGAGGCGCCCACGAGTGCGCCCCGCCACGCGCGGGCACCGGGCTTGCAGCTCGGCGGCACGCCCCCCCAACGCGCACGAGGCGCCCACGAGGCGCCCTCGCGGCCGGCCCGCGCAGCCCAAGACGAGGCTCCCACGGGCGGGCAGCGAGGCGAAGCCTCGGCGGACCCACCCAGCACGAGGCGTCGACGAGGCGCCAGCACGAGGCGCCGACGAGGCGCCGACGAGGCGCCAGCAAGGACCCACCCAGCACGAGGCGCCAGCACGGACGACCAGGCAGAGCCCGGCCGGCCCCATGCAGTCAACGTGGGCTCCGAGAGTGCTCGAGCGTCGCCGCGAGCGCGCGGTCTGCTCGGGTCCTACCCGCCCCCTGCCCGCGAAGCTTTTGTTGTGCAGATCGTGTCGCTCCCATGTTGTGTTTTTAAATCGCGTGCCCACATGAAAGGAATGGGAGTAAGAAGCGCTGAGAGCACGCACTCTTGAACGGAGGGGCAGCGGGAACAGGAAGGAGGAGGAGGAGGAGGAGGAGGAGGAGGAGGAGGAGGAGGAGGAGGACGAAGATGGCGGGGAGTCATAGCAGTAGGGACAGCAGGAGGGGCATAGCAGGAGGAGCAGGGGGGGCATAGCAGGAGAACGGCGATGGAGGAGGAGGGCGAGGGGAAGGGCAATGAATGAGGGGACCTCTGGAGGCCTCCGAAGGCCTCTGGAGGCACAACATGGAGCAGACAGCCTTAAGATCTGCATCCTCGATCCTCCCCTCCTCGTCGCCGTCGTCGTCCTCCTCCTCCTCCTCCTCTTCCTCCTTATTGTCGCACTGGAGCATTTTTTTCCTGGTAAGGGCTCCAGCCCAGGGTTCTCTTTATGTTCGCGGTCCTCTGACCCTGTAGTTGCCAGAAGAGTGTCGAGTAGTAGGCGTCGGAGTCTGACATGTAGAAATGCGCGTGCTGAGGGGGGGGTCTCGGCGCGCATTCGTTTGGCAAGTGCTTCCGCACGTTTCTCGCCACAGCGGGCTCCCCGGGGGGGGGGGGGCGACTTCTGGTCGCCGGATCCTTCGCACGTCAAAAATGTTTGCGCGCAGGGGAGGGGGGTGCCCAGCGTGCCCCTGGAGCGTGCTCGTGGGGCTCGTGTTTCATGTGTCCACGGCCCCCTGGGGGAGACCCAACTTCTGGTCGGCGGGTTCCGTACACGTAGAAATGCGTGCGCGACGGGGGGTCTCGAACATGCGCCTGGCGCATGCGCGCGGGGCAGTTGTTTTCGCGTTTCCACGGCCCCCAGGGGTGCCCCCGACTTGTGGTCGGCAGGTTTTTTCCACATGTAAGGATGCGTGCGTGGAGGGGGGGAACCATCATGCGCCTGGCGCGGGCGCGCGGGTCACGTGTGCTCACGCGTCCACGGCTCCCAGGATGGGGGGGACCCGACTTCGAACACCCATTCTTCACATGTCAAGAGGCGTGCGTGGAAAGGGCGGGGGTCTAGCATGCGGCTGGCGCGGGCGCGCGGGGCACGTGTCTTTTCACGCGCCCACGGCCCCAGGGGGGGGGGGGGGGGGGCGACTTCTGGTCGGCGGCGGACTCTTCGCACGCAGAGGTGAGGAGTGTGCAGAGGAGGGGGGGGGAGGCCCAGCATGCGCCGGGCGCGTGCGGAGGGGCCACGTGTCTTCGCGCGGCCCGCTTTTAACCGGAAGAGGCTCGCTCTCGACCCGCAGACCAAAAGTGTCTTCGCGCGGCCACCGCCCTCAGCGCGGGGGGGGGGAACTTTGGGCTGGCGGCTGTCCTGAACGCAAGACATGTGTGTGCGGGCGGGGGGTCTCGAACATGCGCCTGGCGCGTGCGGAGGGGTCACGTGTTTTCGCGCGTCCACGGCCCTCAGAGCGGGGGGGGAACTTTGGGCCGGCGGCTGTCTTGAACGTAAGACGTGTGTGTGTGCGGGCGGGGGGGGCCTCGAACAGGCGCCTGGCAAGTGCGCGCGGGGCCACGTGTCTTCGCGCGGCCACGGCCCCCAGAGCGGGGGGGGGGGGGAATTTGGGCCGGCGGCCTTCTTGAACGTAAGACGTGTGTGTGTGTGTGTGTGTGTGTGTGTGTGTGTGCGGACGGGGGGGCCTCGAACCTGCGCCTGGCGCGTGCGCGCGGGGCACGCGCTTTTCTCACGCGTTTCCGCGGCCCCCCGATGGGGACGGCCCCCGGCGTCTGGCCGGCGGATCCTTCGCACGCTGAATTGTGCGTGCGCAGAGGGGGGGACCCACAACGTGCGCCTGGTGCATGCGCGCCGGACACGTTTTTGTTCAGAGGTCGGGAGAACGAAGAAGGGGGAAGGCAGGAGAGGGAGAGAGAGAGCGAGAGAGGGAAACACTTTTTATATATATATATAGAGAGAGAAACAAAACAGCGGGGGGAAGGGGGGAGGAAAAGGACGAGGACGAGGACGAGGAGGAGTAGGAGGTGGAGGAACAGGAGGATGATGATGATGATGATGGTGATGAGGAGGAGGGGTGTGGGGGGATAAGCAGGACGAGGCAAGCGATGAGACGGGCATCGATGAGGAGGACGGCGGACGAGCGACAAAGTGGGACATGCGGCAGGATGATGATACTGGTGCTACTGATGCTGCTGGTGCTAATGATGGTGATGATGCTGATTGCGATGACTAAACTATTCAGGCTGTTCCTGATGATGATGCTGATGATGATGATGAGATGATGATGATTAGGATGCTGATGAGTTTGATGATGATGACGATGATGGTGATCATACTGATTATGATGATGTTGATGATGATGCTGATGCTGATGCTGAGGTTTTTGATGATGGTGTTGCTGATGATGGTGCTGCTGATGATGATGCTGAGGATGCTGAGGATGTTGATGCTGATGCTGAGGATGCTGATGATATGATGGTGATGATGCAGGTTACGATACTTTACAATGGTGATGTTGCTGCTGCTTGTGATGAGGATGCTGTTTATGAAGATGATGAGTATGCTGATGATTGATTTGATGCTGATGTCGATGGTGGTGATCATAATGATAATGAACATGATGCTGCTGATGATACTGATGCTGATGATAATGTTTACGATGATGATGATGCTGGTGTTCTTGATGATGGTGTTGCTGATGATGATGCTGATGATTCTGAGGATGCTGATAATGCTGCTGGTGATGATGATGATGATGCTGCTGATGATGATGTTTATGACGCTGATGATGCTGATGATGATGACGATGATGATGATGCTGCTGCTGATGATGATGATGATGATGATGATGATGATGATGTGACTGATACTGATGATGATAAGGAGGTGGAGGAGGATGCGGAAGAGGTGGAGGATGTGGATGTGGATGAGGAGGAGGAGGAGGAGATGGTGGAGGAGGTGGAGGAGGAAGAGGAGGATGAGGGGCAGGAGGTAGTACGCGTGTCGGGACCGTTTGACTCACATTATTATCCTGGTTCGTCGATTCCCCCAGCTTGTGCACGAGCGCCATCTCGCCACGCCGTGGTCTTTGGTCTTGCTTGAATCCGCTTGAATCCTTGTCGCCGTCGTCGTCCCTCCACGGGAAAGACCGCTGATGCTGGGAGGGGGAGGGGGAGGTCAGCAACACGGACGTCAAGATCTCGGACTTCGGGCTGGCCAAGATGTCGAGGGACTACCCCCGACGGCTGCCGCGGTCGCACTCCATCTGCGGCTCCGACTTCTACCTCGCGCCCGAGGCGGCCGGGGCAGGGAGGGTACGCCGCCTCCTTGTCAGGGCTTCGTTCGAGACCCCCTGATTACCAGCCTGGAACATACCCCTATCCCTATGCTGGCCATCTCCTCATCACGATGCCAATATCAGGGATTCCCTTACTCTTTGAGGGCGAATCCCTAAGATTGTCATCGCCTTTTGGCGTGTCAATCTTAGGGATAGGGATACGTTCGAGGCTGGCAGCCTGAGGGCCCGAAGGGCTCGAGGAGAGACGCCAGCGCGGCTCCGGGCGCGTGGCTGGGCGGCAGGTGCCGCTTCTCCGTTGCAGAGCGGGCGCGCCCCGGCAGGGCGGCCTTTGCCGCCCCGTCTCGGGGGCGCGCCAACGTTATATCCATATCCAGTGCGTCTTGATTTTTTTTTTGAATTAGCAGCCTCGAACGTATCCCTATCCGTAAGGTTGACACGCCAAAAGGCGATGACAATCTTAGGGATCCGCCCTCAAAAAATATGGGCATCCCTAAGATTGGCATCGTGATGAGGAGGTGCCCAGCATAGGGATAGGGATATGTTCCAGGCTGGTGATGAAAGGGGTGCCGCAAGGCCGAGGCGCACTGGATCTGGATAAACATCGAGCCTGTGGGGACCGCGGATGTCTGCCCATATCCTGTGCGCCTCGGGCTTCTGGGGAAGGAGGCCCGAGACTCCAAGCTGCAGTGGATATGGACGCAAGTCTTGCCCGCATCTCGCGGAGCGATCGAATCGAACCTTCAGGCGATTTCGTTGCGGTGGGGGGGAAACAAAACAAAAAGTGTTGCCCGCATCTCGGGGGCGGCGCTCCCCGGCCCTTGCTATATAGCGCGCGCCCCAGTGGGAGCACCCGCGGGCACCGCGGAGCCGCGCGAGCCTCGGGGAGAGGCCGGGTAGGCCCGCGCTGGACGTCCTCCTGCTCTCTGCTCCCTGCTCGCTCGCCACTCTCGCCTCCTGCGCCTCCTGCTCCGTCCGGTGCCCCCCTCACCTCCCCTGGTCTCGCTGCCCCTCCGCCGGATGCTCGGCCAGGCGTGAAGGGGGGGTCAGGGGCCTCCTCCTCCTCCTCCTCCTCCTCCTCCTCCTCCCTCCTCCTCTCCTCCTCCTCTCCTCCTCCTCCTCCTCCCTCCTCCTCTCCTCCTCCTCCTCCTCCTCCTCCTCCTCCTCCTCCTCCTCCCGCGGCTGCGGGGCCCCCGAGGTCCGTCTCCGGGGGGACCTCGGGGGCGCTCTGCGCGCGCGCGGCCCGCCCTTTCCCGCAGGTCGCGCCGCGCCCCCTCTGAAGAGCTTGGGCGCGACCGCGACGGCAAGGGCGTGCCCCTCCACGACACCTCCCGGCCGGGTCCCAGACCGAGGCCCGTTCGCCGGCCGGATGACTTCCCTGCTCCAGTGGTGCGTGGCCGAGGCGTGCTCGCTGGGCCAGCGCCTCCCGCGCCCGGCCGCGCGCCCGCGCTCTCGGCGTCGGCCCTTTCCGTGCGCGCCCCAGGCCGCTCCCCGGCCAGCCGCTTCGGCAGTCCAGCCCCCATCGGCGCCTCCCCGCAGCGCGTGCTGAGTCCAGTGCAGCGCTGGCCGCCCTCTGGCCTGCCGCAGTTGCCTCGGGCGCCCTCAGCTCGCAGTCCAGCGCCGCGCCGCCCCCCGGCGCCCAGCAGCCGCGCCAGCGCGGCGCCTGGTCAGCGCCAGCCCCGTTCTCCCGCGGTCAGTCAGCTCAGCCCAGTCTGGCGCGGCGCCCAGGCGGCCCTGGGCCGCCGCGGTCCGCAAGGCGTCGCCCCGCGCCAGCAGGCAAGGCGGCCGTGCGGTAGGCCTCCGCGTTGCCGCGCTGCAGGGCGGCGGCCAAGCTCTGGCGAGCCGCCGTCAGCGTCGCCGGGTCGCCCGCTGCCCAGCTTCGCAGGAGTGCCTGCGCCTCCTTCCCGGCTCGCCCTTGCGTCTCCAAGGCAAAGGCGACCAGGGCCGGGCCTGGGTAGCGCCTGTGCTTGCGCGTCTCCGCCGCCGCCGCCGCAGCCCCGTCGCGCGCGGCCCGGCTCCGTCCCGCGGCCGTGCCCGCGCCCAGAGACGCGTCGGTGATCACCACGTCGGCGTAGGTGACCCCCGCGACAGCGTCGGTGAAGGCCACGTCCAGCCGCGCGGCCTCCAGAGTGCCGTCAGGGCGCAGTCTGTCCCAGGCTGGGACGAATTGCTCCGTCCGCACGCCCGCGGCGCCCCGCGTCGCAAGCCAGCGTGTGAGCCAGTCGCGGACGCCGTCGTGCTTCAGCACAGTGCCGCCTCCGACTGGGCAGCCCAGATGATGCCCAGGGTCCGCGCGCAGGTCGGCCCCGCAGCAGGAGCCGTCAGGGCGGCGCCGGAGGCAGGTTGCGCTGCCTCCTCCTCCTCCCCCTCCTCCTCCTCCTCCTCCTCCTCCTCCTCCTCATCCCCCTCCTCCGCATCCCCCGGGAGTATGGAGGAGGAGGAGGGACGGTTTCTCAGAAGCACCCCTGCGTCTTAGAAGGCGCGGGCCCTGTGCATGGATACAAGGTCGGCGCCTTCTGAGAAGCAGCCTCCTCCTAGGGAGCCTTCCCCCCTCCCCCTGCCCTCCTGTGCGCGCCGCCAGGATGCCCTCCCTGACCCCGCTGCCTCCTCCAGCGCATGTGTGCGGCCGAGGGGGAGTTTGAACGGCGAGGGCGGCGCCACGGAAAGGGGATAGTTTGCGGGGGGTCGGTTAGGCCGCGCCCGATCCGCTCCTGACCCCGCTGCCTCTCCTTCTGGTGCCCTCCCTGACCCCGCTGCCTCCTGGTGCCTCCGTGGCCCGCCGCCTGGGGTGTTAGATGATAGCTGCGTTCGCTCCCACACTCTATGGATATTATCAGCGGATTCCAGCGAATCCCTGGCCTCGCTGCCTCTCCCCCTGCTGCCCTCCCGGACCCCGCTGCCTCCTCCTCCTCTGGCTGCTCCCGCTGCTCCTGCTCCTCCTCCTCCTCCGTGCCCGCCCTCGCCTCTCCTGCTCGCGCCTCTCCTGCTCGCCTCCCTCGCCCTTCCTCCTGCCCCTGGCTCGTGCTCTTCTGCTCCTCCTGCCGCGCCCGAGGTGATCAAGCAGGAGCTGGGGGAGGATAACATACATGCATGCATACGTATGTGTGTGTATATATATACATACATACATACATATATATATTACAGACATACAGGCAGCCAGGCAGGCAGGCAGGCACACAGACAGGCAGACACACACATGCATACATATGCATGCGCATACATACATACATGCATACATGCACGCATACATACATACATGCATGCATACACAAATATACATACATACGTAACTGCGTAATGCATACATGCATACACATACACATACGCATACGCATACACATACACATACACATACACATACACATACACATACACATACACATACATACATAAACACACCCATGCACACACCTACACATACATATACAGACACATATGCACACTGAAAACGTACATGTACATACATGCATGCACGCATGCATACAGACATGCGTCAGCATGTACATCCATCCATCCATACCTGCATACGTAGATGAATTTATGCATGCATGCATCCATACATACTTGGCATGCAGGCATATCTACCCATACGCATACGTACATGCGTACACGCATTTGCACATTCTTACACAACTCCATACATCCATCCATATATGCAGATACATGCATACATCCAGATATACAAGCATACATGCATGCTTACATACACACATCCATGCAGATGTGCACACGTACATGCATACATACATCCACATGCGTACATACATCCTTGCATGACTTTATACACACTTACACGCATACAACCTTGCATATGTAATCACACACGTGCTTATGTCCTTTCGCACACTCATACATACATGCATGCACACATACATACATATTACATGTGCACCTACATATACACACATACATACATGTATGCACGCATACATACCTGCATACGTACATGCCTACCGGCCTGCATCCAACAATCGATACATCACTACATCCATACATACATACATACGCACATAGAGACACACACATACATCCATACATATATGTCTATACATACATGCATACATACATTCAACCACAGGTGATCATACATGCAGGGGCATGTGTATACACAATACTGCATCGCTGCTTCTGGTCACGCATGTATGCATGCCAGCATGTGTGTATATGTATGCCTGTCGGTATGCATGGACCCATGCATGTATGTATGCATGTGCGCGGGCATGCATGTCTGCATGCATGCATGCATGTGCGTATGTATTTATGTATGCATGTATGGGTGCATGCCTGTTCCTCTGTCTGTCTGCCTGTCTGTATGTAATGTGTTGTATGTATGCATGTACTGTATGCATGTATGTATGTATGTATGTATGTATGTCTGTATATATGTGTGTATGTATGTATATATGTATGTATGTGTGTGTATGTATGTATATATATATATATATATATATGTATGTATGTATGTATGTATGTATGTATGTATGTATGTATGTATGTGCGTATGTATGTATATGTGTATGTATGTATGTCTGTCTGCCTGTCTGTATGCATGCATGTATGTATGTATGTATGTATGTATGTATGTATGTATGTATGTATGTGTGCACATGCATGTATTTATGTAGTTATGTATGTATGTCGGTATTCGTGTATGCATGTATGTCTGCCTGACCGCCTATATGACTGTCTGCCTGTCTGTCTGTCTGTCGGTCTGTCTGTACGTACGTATGTATGTGTGCTTGTATGTATGTGTGTATGTATGTAATGTATGCATGTATGTATGTATGTATGTATGTATGCATGTATCGGGTCACAGGGTCGAGGTCCTTCGCCCAGCTGCCTCGTGTCGCTATAGGTACTCTGGGCTTCCCAGGGACCCTCTCCAGTGGCCAGGGACCCGCCCAGACGACCTTAAGTGGCGTCAGAGTCACACCAGACGGCTTATAGATGCTCCGCGTGGCTTCTGAACAGCCCCAGATAGCTTCAAGACGGCCGAAGAGGACTCGACGTGCGCTCCCCAGAAGGCCCCCAAAGGCAAGACGTAATGTTATTCTTTAAGTTTTTCAATGTGTGGGGGTTCTTGACTTGTCCAGCTTCCGACGTCCACGACGTTCCAAGAGGCCCCCACGACCGCCCCAAGATGGGCCAAGACGACCCCCAGACGGCCCAAGAAAGCTCCAAATCGGCTTTAGAGGCACCCAAGAGGGCCACAATATGGCCCCAAGAGGGGCCTAAGAGCAGGATCCCGAAGCAACAAGTCACCCGTGGCCAGATGCCCACAGACGGCGCAAGAGGATTTGACGAGCGCTTCCCAGAGGGCCCCGAGAGATTCCCATGTGGTTTTCCACTGTTTGGGAGGATCTCGATGTTTCGAGCTCCCGGCGCTCCACGACGTCCCAAGAGGCTGCCAAGATTGCCCAAGAGGCCTCCAAGAGGGCCCCAAGACGGACGAAAGGGCCCAAGATTGGCCACAAGACGGCCCTAGAGTCGCCCAGGACCTCTTGGGGCCCTCTTGGTCCGTTTTGGGGCCCTCTACGGTCTGAGCCCCAAGATATTTGGGCCGAGGGGCTCCGAACCCCTGACAACTCCGGAGTGACGACAGAGGCTTGGAGGGGTAGTGAGGGGACCTGAGGACATGCCAACTCCGTGCCCAGAGGAACGGTGGCGTCGGCGTTTTTGGTTATATATATATATATATATATATATATAGTGGTTATATATATATGTATATGTATACATGTGTGTGTGTGTTTGTGTGTTTGTGTGTTTTGGTAAAAATTGTTCTAAAGAGAACACAATTGCAACCATCCATAAACCTATCCATACATCTGCATATTTGCGTATATACGCACCGGCATACAGCCGCCGGCCGCATGCGCCCGGCAGTCCTGGCACGCACGCAATCGAACGCACCGAGGCAGGTGCCCCGGGCGCAGCGGCGCCAGGATGTGCCCGCGCCCTCCCCGAGGAGGAGTACGGCCGGGAGATCGACATCTGGGCCGTCCCGGCGGCGCGCAGGAGCGAGCCTGGGCGTGCGCAGGAGGGGAGGCTCCTCACTGCGCAGTGGATCGCCTGTGGAGCCCCAGAGGTGGGACGACTCGAGCGCATGGACAGAACGATGGGAACGGAGCGGTCCACGAAGATCGTGGAGGCAGGCCGACAGCAGGATGTAAGGGCGTCCTGGCCCGATCGTGGTTCGAGGGGGGTACCCTTGCCTGCACGGATGCAGGAGAGGGGGAAAGCGTGAGGCAGTCGATACTGGACAGCTGATGGTGGAGGGAGAGATCGGAGGATGGGGGTGTGGTAGCTGTTATGAATGGAAGAAGAAGCAACCACGTAAACATACACTTTTGACACTGTTACGACACTGTTTCGACACTTTGCTGGGTGCTCGAAATTATTTCTGCGAGGTGGTCCTGAAGTACGATGGGGGCAACATAACCTTATGGACAGCTCCACGAGAGGGCTGATCCTGTCCAAGAAGGCGCCCCGCCTCCTCAGACGCCATTTCGCCTCAGAGAGAGGGGCCTCCCTGGACACCTCGGGGAGGGGGCTGGTCCCGTCGGAGAGGGCCCCCCGCCTCCTAGACGACAGCCAGGCTCCAGCCTGCCGAGGGGCTCTCCTGGGCACCTCTGGGAGGGGGCTGGTCTCTTCTCAGAAGGTTCCCAGAGATCCGATGCCGTGATTTTTTCAATGCGCGGTCCCTGGCAGTCTTGACTCATTCCCCAGGACCGGTTTTTCATCCTGAGTCGTTTTTTGACGGTCCCGACGCCCGGCGAGGGCGCCTAGGGGCCGATTTTTTTAGAAAAAAAACGTTTTGATTGTTCCAATGCGCTGGATCTTTGGGTTCCCCGCCCTCTCAGCGGACCACCCCCCTGGCCCATGGTCCGCTTCTGCCCGCCGCCGACCGTCGGCGTCATCGCCTACGTGCTCCTCAGCGGCTCCCTGCCGTTCTTCCACAACGTGCTCCACAAGCTCTACCGGCAGATCGTGGAGCGGGACCTGAGCTTCCCAGAGCAGGCCTTGGAAGGAGGAGGAGCAGGAGCAGCACTGGGAGGAGGAGGAGGAGGAGGAGGAGGAGGAGGAGGAGGAGGACGTCTCTTGGGACGTCTCTTGAGGTGGGGGGGGGCGCAGGAGGAGGAGGAGGAGGAGGAGGAGGAGGAGGAGGAGGAGGAGGAGGAGGAGGAGGAGGGTCGTCGAGCCTGACATTGGCTTCCTGGAGCTGGCATTGGAGGAGGATGAGGAGCAAGAGGAGGGGCAGGAGCAGGAGGAGGGCCGATGAACGAGACATGGACCTCCCGAGCTCAGTAGCGCTGAAAGGGGGGGGGAGGGAATGTCTCAGGAACGTCGACCCCTGATCGCCCATTCATCGTCGATCGGGGCTTTGGTGCTCCACCACGCCGGGAAGCATGGTGTCTCGCCGTCGGGTGCCAGCTGCCAATCTGAGGGCGATGCGTCGTCGATTACTGGCCGACGTTCGTTTCCTCCCCGCGCGCGTTCTCCTTGGCGGTGCTCCCGGCGGTCCCCCTGGCGCGCGGAGGTTCTTACTTCGGTTGCTTCTGTAACCCGACGGCTCCGCAGAGAATTCTCGACGCTGCTGCCCGTGCCGCATCGTGGGCGCTCGTGGGCGCCACGTGCGCTGGGTGGGTCCGCCGAAGTCGCCCCACGCTGCCGCCGGTGTCGCTTCGCGGGCACGCGTGGGCGCCCCGTGCGTCGGGTGGGTCCGGCGAGGCTGCGCCACGGTGCCGCCCGTGCCGCCCCGTGTGGGCGCTCGTGGGCGCTGCGTGCGTCGGGTGGGTCTGGCGAGGCCGCGCCACGCTGCCGCCCGTGTCGCTTCGCGGGCGCTCGTGGGTTCCCCGTGCGCTGCGCTTGCACCAGATAGCTTGCACCACACAGCCTGCGCGACGCAGCTCACATCACATGATACAAAAAGAGCGTGGCTTTCGCTTCCACAGCTCGCACAGCGTAGCTGACATCACTTAGCTTGCACCGCAGTGCATCAACTCACTGTTTGAGGTCCACGCTGGCTAGCAGCATGTTTACGCAGGCGTGCTCCTACCCTCTATCAGCTTCGCAATCGCAGAGTCTTCGTGGGCCCCGCGCTCTCCTCGTGGGGGCCAGGCCTGGAAGAACGTCTCCAAGGGCGCCCAGGACTTCATCCTGCGGATGCTGCAGGTGCGTCCAGGCGACAGGCTCACCGCCGACCAGGCGCTGAGCCACCCGTTCCTGAGGCCCTCCTCGGCCCAGCAGCGTGCCACGGCCAGGGCCAGGGCCTCCTCCTCCTCCTCCTCTTCAACCTTGGGACGCAACTCCTGGGAGGTTGGAATCCGCATCAGCGCTGGTAGACCCGTCCCAAACTGGCCTAATCTGGCACAGCTCTGCTGAATCCCACAATCTGGCCTATCCTAGTGACGATCGAAATGGGTGCGGAAAGAATGGGTACAAAGACCAGCAGCAGTTTCTCGCTGTCGGTGCCGCGGACGTCGTCCACGGATGACATAAAGCAGCCCGCCCAGCAGCGGCCGCTGAGGCTGACGCTAACTGTGGCTGGGTCTCGCACAGCCTTCGGAAGAAAACGGAGGAGGAGGAGGATAATGAGAAGGAGGAGGAGGAGGAGGAATAGCAGCCAGAGGAGCAGGAGGAGGAGGAGGAGGAGGAGGAGGAGCAGGACGAGGAGGGGGGGCAGTGGGGGAAGGGGGAGCAGGAGAGGAAGCGGAAGAGGAGGAGGAGGGGAGCCATGCAGCCTCAGAACCTGCGAGGAGGGGGAGGTCCTGGTGGTGCGCACTTCTGCTGTGCCCCCTGCGAGGGGGACAAACGGAGGCACGAGCTTCAACAGCGTCGACAGCCACAATCCCCTGGCTCCCGGGGCGGCCCAAACTGCAGGGCCAGTGGGGCTCGGCCTGCTCCCCCCTTCTCCACCTCTGCTCCGTCTCCCCCCCCTCGCCCCTCGCCCCTCGCCCCTCGCCCCTCGCCCCTCCTCCTCCTCCTCCTCCTCCTCCTCTCCTCCTCCTCCTCCTCTCTTCTCCTCCTCCTCTAGACTCCCTTCTCCTCCTCCAGCTTCTCCCTCGTCCATCCTCCCTCCCTCCTCCTGATTCCCCCTCCTCCTCCTCCTCCTCCTCCTCCTCCTCCTCCTCCTCCTCCTCCTCCTCCTCCTCCTCGAGCTGGCTCCTCTTCCTTCCACCCGCAGTGGCTGGGAGACTTGCCAACTCAAACCCCCGGCCCGCCGGGACCGATCGACGAGGCCGAATTCTCCCGGCGGCATCGGCATGCCCACCATCGAGATCGGCAAGGCCGACGCCGTCGACAGCACAAGGGGAAGTCGAGGCGTCGCGGAGCGAAGAGCCCGCGCATGACGTTGTGCCCCGCCGGCATGCGGGCGCTCCGCCGACGTTGTGCCTCGTGGCCGCCCGCGGGTGCCAGGCGCTTCCCCTCGGGGACCTCGACCTCGGATCCACGGGCGGCCTGCAGCAGAGCGAGACTCCTGCAGGCCGCGTCGGGACCCCGGGGAGGAAGTAGCGGAGCCGATGCCCGACCAGATGCCGAGAGCTAAAACATCGTCGTGGAGCAGGTCGCTTCTCGCTCTGGGCTGATGCAAGCCCTCGAGGTTGGGGCCAGGGCCTCACGCGCCCCCTCCGGGTGCAGGGCCTGACTGGAGTTTCTGGATTTTTTTTTGTCTTCCCCCTCACTTCCCACATTTTTCCATATTTTCTGGGGAACCGAGGATTAAGTGTGTGTTTTTTCCCCTCCTGACTGACCCCTGCATCCAGGCCCAACCTTCGTCTCCGCTCAGGGCGCTCGACGGGGAGCCTCTCTATACACCCCGCCGGGGCTGCAGCGCTGCTCGGCCGCCGGGCAGCAGTGCGTCACGCGAGGCAGAAGCGCCCGAAGAGGAAACAGCAAGCGCCAGAAGCACAAAAGACTCTCGACCGTCCGCGCGGATGCCCTGGATCCGCGCTGGGCCCCCCTGGCGCCGCCTCCGGATTCCTTGGCTCCGCGCGCCAGGGAGGGGGCCCCGCGCGGATCCAAGAAAGCCGCGCGGACCGTCGGACAGTTTCTGTATACCAGAGGGAAGCCCCAATCAGTGGATGGTTTTCGCTGAGGAGGTCGACCGGGAATCCGGGAGCCCGGAAACCCGTGGGTTTCTGGGCCGACTTCGGTGGGTTCTGTTTGGGCGTCGCGTAATGGGGGGATCGTAAATGGGGGTAGTGGCGAGGGTGGTCCGAAAAGGTATCCAAACGGTACCTAAACGAGCCCCCTGGGGCTCCGGAGGGGCCCGAAGAGGGCACGAAAGGGGACCGTTTCTGACCCCCCCGTTTATGACCCCCCCGTCAAGTCACGCCCAATCTGCAGAACCTACCGAAGTCGGCCCGGAACCAATAACCGGGAACCCGGGCACCCGGAACCGGGAACCCGGGAACCCAGCCTGCTACCAAAATCGGCGGGAAATTTCCGCCAAATCTTTCAGCTTCCGCTATAGGACCCCTTCAGTGCAAGCACTGGTTTGATTCATTTCAGGGACCCAGAGATCCGACGTCGTGATTTTTCGAAGGCGCGGTCCCTGGCAGTCTTGACTCATTCCCCAGGACTATATAGTTGCTCCCATCGTACTTACGGACCACATCCTAATTTCGAGCACCCGGAAAAGTGTCGAACGAGTGTCGAAACAGTGTCGAAGCAGTGTCGGAAGAGTTTCTCCCAGTACCCGACACCTGAAAACCCTTGAGTTTCGGTACTTGTTTCTCGTGCTCGAAATTCTTTCTGGTGGTCGAGGCTAAAGTAGGTTGGAACATCATATCCCCAGGACCGGTTTTTCATCCCGAGTCGTTTTTTGACGGTCCCGAAGCCCAGCGAGCGCGCCTAACGAGGGGCCAACATTTTAGAAACAAAAGCCCGTTTTGATTTTTTCGATGCGCTGGATCTCTGGGGAGGTCCTCGGTGATCGGCGCGCGCTGCCCGCCGGGGCCGCTGCGGCGGACCGGCAGGCCTCGGGCCTCTCGGCCCGCCACTATCGGGGCCGGCAGCCGAGGTCCTCTCTCGAGTGGGTCGGCGGGTCGAGACCTCGCCGCGCCCCCTTCTCCCCCTTCCCCCCCCAGGGAGCGAGCAGGCGAGGGAGCCAGGCTTCAAGTCGGGCCTGTCCCCTCTACAGGAGGAGTAGCCAAAATAGTCACAAGAGAGGCGGGGGGCGACGGTAGCACCACTGTTGAGCATTTCTGGGGTACGTTTGGACTATTTGGTAACTGTTCCTGCGAGATCCGCCTGTGGGAGAACGTGCCCGTCCTGAGGCCAGGCTCCAGGAGAGCTGCGCCCGACGAGGTCGGCGTCAAAGAGCGTGCGCCCCGGGGCTCTGGCTTCGCGTGTCGCTGCGCGGCTCTGGCCCACCACGCTTCGGCGCGCCATGCTGCAGATTTAAGTCGGGCCTGTCCCTCTACAGGAGGAGTATTCAAAAATAGTTACAAATAGTCAGGGGACGATTTTTTTTCTGAACACTGTTTGGCTATGTTGGGACATTCTTCGTCCAAAACCCCCCCGGTAGGGGGACACGCCCGACGTAACTATAGAGTCATCGTGCTACCCCAAGGAAAACGTTTGGTGTGCGACGGCGTTTTTTTTTTTGTTTTTTTTTTTTTGTTTTTTTTTTTTTTTTCTCTGGGCCGCGGCGGGCCTGGGCCACCGACGGGCTCCCCGGCGGAACTTTCGGGCACGGCCCGAACGTCGCGGCCCCTCGCTGAGCCCTGAGCGGTCCTTCTTTCCGCGTCTCCACTGTGCACGTTCCCGGTTCCATGCGTCCACGCCCCGAGCCTCTCCCGGCCGCCCGCCCCGCGAAGCGGAGCGACGCGTTGCCCGCTTGCAGGGCGCCGCGTGCTGCGGGGGCACGCCGCCGCGAGGCGCTGAGCCGAAGCTCCTGCCCGTGCACCCAGGCGTGCCTGCGCCGCGAAGAAGATGGGGCGGAAGGTGTTTGGCCATGCCAGGCCGCGTGCGGTCTACCCCGGGAATCTGCCAGCAGGAATGCCGGGACGGGCGGTCCCTGCTCAGTCCTCTTGCTCCTCCTCCTCCTCCTCCTTCTCCTCCTCCTCCTCCTCGTCCTCCTCCTCGTCCTCCTCCTCTCCTGCTCTCCTCCTCCTCCTCCTCCTCCTCCTCCTCGGCCTCGGCGGCCCCCCGCCATGCCGCGGGACCGTCAGACAACGACCCGGGATGAGAAGCCAGCCCCATGGGGGATAATTACAGTGGAAGCCCATGCCAAGAATCAAGGGTGGAAAAACCACCCCGACCCCGACAATTCGCGTTCACTGAACAGCCCTGGGCGTTTACTAAACAGCCCTTCCCTGTTCGATTCCTGCCATGGGTGCGTTTACTAAACGGCTTCGCTTGTCGGGGTGCTTATTATGGGGGTGGATTTTCTGCTCTCTAAAGAAACACCTTGCTCGCCTCCAGGGTGCCCTGGGGTTCTTGGATTTCGGTGGTCGTGCGATGGAAAGCGCTGCGTTCCCACACCAAACCAGCGGACGTCCTGGGGTCTCAGAGTTGGGTTTCTTGTGGAAGGTTTCTTATGGTCGAGCTCCTACTGTGGGGTCGGGCCAGGGACCCCGTCGTGTACGATGCAGGACGTCGCGTGTCTGGGGCTGCACATATCAGCGGTCCCGGAGAGCTGACGTCCCAGGGCTCCAGGAGGCAGTGGACATGGACATTCTCGGGCCTAGGGTGCCAGGGGCGAGCCCGCCTCCAGATGAGTTGTGTGCATTACCATTCTGTCCAATCGGCTCCCTGGCCCAATGGTGGCCCACGTTTGACCGGCATGTCCCGAAGAGGTCCCGACCCCTTCCCTGGGGGTCGTTCTTCGCCCATGAAGCATGTCTGATGACCCCGGAGGAAGCGGATGAACCATTCACATTTGTTCAGCCGCGCGCAGAGGGGGTGGGGGGAGGGTTGGAAGGCTTCTTAGAACCACCCCTGCTCCTAAGAGGGCGCGGGCCTCATCTGTAGACGTAGGGCCAGCGTCCTCTAAGAAGCAGCATCCTTCTAAGAAGCCTCCCCCTCCCCTTACCCCCTTGTGCGCGCCGCCGATTGCTGTGTCGGGGGTTCGTCGTGGGCGAACAGCAGATCCGTATCCTGGGCCGCGACCCCGCAGATACGGGGCGCTTGTTCTCCTCGCGGATGCCCCCCCCACGGAACGCATCATCCGTGAGACCACGCATCGGCGGGACCACGCCCCAGAGCCCGAACAGCGAGGGCGCATGCTCGCCGCTCGTTGGCCAAGACATCCCCCAGAGATCTGGGCCTCTGCGGCCTCGGGCTGCCTCCCGAGGTTCGCGGCGGCAGCCAGCCCGGCGCAGGGGCCCCCGCGAACTACTTCAGCGCGGCCTACGGGAACGCGGCCGCGCCTCCCGCGGGCCCGCCGCAAGGCCCCGCCGCCTCCGCTTTCGGGCGGTATCCTCGGGCGGCCTCTGCGGCCCTTCGGGGGGGGTCCTTCCCCTCGGTGTCGTCGAACCCATCCCCATCCCCATCCCCTATCCCCCTCGAGACCCCCGCAACAAAAATCACCACCCCAGTCGGGGATATACGCCCCTCGAGGCCCGAAGGGAATGAGACCTGTATCCCCGTCCAGGGAGGTCAATCGACCAGTGGGGTTCCCAGGCCTCGGGTCACGCCGCTGGGGATGGGGATCGGTTCAGCGATACCCATCGGTCGTTGAAAGTAGGTAAGTTTGGATCTCCATATTCCAATCCACTTTATGCGCCTTCCTACCTCAATGATCGCGCGGCTTCCCCTTTTCCCTCCTCTTCGGGGGGGCGGGCGGGGGCCCAACCTGCTCCCAACGCCTTCCTACATCATGTTTTTGTACCTACTTCTTCCGACCGGTTGGTACTCCTCCCCGCACTCCCCAGGCCTGCTCGCGCCGCCGGAGAGGCACACAAAAAGATTGCAAAAAACGAAGGATTGCAAAAAAAGCCCTTCGTTTTTTTTGCAATCCTTCGTTTTTTTTGCAAATCTCCCCAGGCCTGCTCGCGCCGCTGGAGAGGCACACAAAAAGAGAGCCCGGGGCGCCGCGGCTCTCTCGGCGGCCGTCCCCGGCCGCCCCACTTAGGAGGGGGGCCCTCGCGCGGCCCTCGCCATTGGCTGCCGAGAGGAGGCCGGGCTCGGGGCGGAGACCCGGCTCTCGGGGGGAGGGGGGTGGGGGACTTCTCCGGGGGACCCCGCGCTGCCAACAGTCAGGGCGTCGCAGGTCGGGGTGCCCACGGACCTCTTCCTCGAACAGCGAGGCTCCTCCTCTTCCTCCTCCTCTTCCTCGAGCCTCTTCCTCGAGCCTCTTCCTCTTCCTCCGCGAACGTCGAGCCTCCTCCTCTTCCTCCTCCTGCCCCCCCCCCCTCCGCCACGCCCCCCCCGCCCTCGGCAGGCCCCGACGCCCATCGCGGCTGGGCCCCGCCGACTTCGGCGCACCCCCTGGAGCACGCGCACAACGTGAACTCCAGGGGCAACCCCAGGCCGCGGGCGGGAGGACGCAAACGAGAGGGGCAGGGGGAAAGAAGGAAGGCGGGAGGGAGGGGGGAAGGAGGGAGGAAGGAGGAGGGAGGAGGCGGTGGGAGGGATGAGTGAGGGAGGGAGTGAGGAAGGAGGAGAGAGGGAGCTTGCAGGACGGAGGAGCACTTCCCAGACCCCCGACGTCATGATCTTTTCGCAGCGTCGACCCCCAGAGGTCCCCATCCATTCCCTGGGCCCGGCTTGCACCCAGAGTAGCTTTGTTGACGCTCCCTGGGCCCAGCGAGGGCCTCCGAGGGCCGACGACGGCCAAAAACATCTTGTCGTGTTTTTTTGTTCCACGACGCGAGTCTGGAGAGGAGGGAGGAAGAGGGAAGAGGGGACGGAGGCTCACTTGTGGCCAGGAACTTTCAACAGCGTGCCGAAACTTGTGGCCCACTCGTGGCCCACCACGCCTCGCCGCGACGCCCTGCTCACGCCGCGGTCCCCCAGCGCCAGCGCCAGTGCTCCCCGAACACTTCTGGGCCTGACGCCCCGCGGAGCGGAGCGGCACGCCACCTAGTCGCATGGCACGGCCCGCGTGTCGCTGGAGCCGTCGCCGCGACGAGCTGTGCGAAAGTTCCTGGCGCCCCCGAGGCCGACAGAGCAGCCCTACCAGGGCCAGCCCCCGGGCTTTGCCAGGGAGTTCTCGGGCCCGCCCCCGGGCACCGGGCCGGCGCACGGCCGCGGCCCTCAGGACCAGCCGGGCGCAGGAGGGGCAGAGGGGCGCGCGCGGAGGAGGACGGGCAGGAGGAGGAGGAGGAGGAGGAGGAGGAGGAGGAGGAGGAGGTGGAGGAGCAGGAGGAGGAGGAGGAGGAGGAGGAGGATTATAAGAATAATCAGAATGATAATGCGAATAATAATAGGAAGAAGAAGAGGAATAATCATATATATATATATAGAAATAATAACAAGACGGGGGGGAGGAGGAAAGGAGGAGGAGGAAGAGGAGGAGGAGGAGGAGGAGGACGATCAGTGCAAACCCAAGACTCATCAACGATGTTGGAATATACCTTCCCTCCAAGCTCCCTCCGCATGGCCCCCTACAAGGATTCACGTCCACTGAGGGAAGTGCCCCGTTGGGAGACAACCGTTTGAAGATCTAGAAGCGTCTTAACACATGATCTAATGGCCTTCGGTCCCATCCCGCCACCGTGCCTGGATCGTGGGTAGACCTGAGACTGTCCTCCCGAATGGTCGAAGTGATACTACTTATGCCGACTCTATGCCGTTTGAGTCACGTCGACTGTATGCTTCAAGTGGTACCGGCCAAGTACCATTGGAGGTTGCCTCTGGTGGTGCTAGAGAACTACCCCTGGAGGCGTGCCGACTATGTGTCTGAAGTGGTACCAGGCAGGCACCCTTTGAAGCACATCGTCTGTACGTTTCACGTGGTATCAACGAAGTACCTCTTGAGGCATGTTGTTTGCACGCTGCGAGTGGTGTCGACCGAAAACCTTTGGAGTGATCGTAGGGATCTGGTGGTACGGGTCTCAGTATGTGCCTTTGGGGCCTCTGGGGTATTCGTCGGGATCTCGTAGCAGGCTCCTCATGGGCTTCTTGGAAGCAGCTTTGCAGCTTTGAGGCCTCTTGGCGGCCGTCTTGGCGTCTCCTGGGGGCCTTTTTGGGGCCTTTGGAGGGCCTCTTCTTGTGGCCTCCTGGGGGCGTCTTGGGGCCGAGGGCTGAAACGATCGTTCGGGTTCGCTGTCCGGGTCCCTCATGGAGCCGTTTTGAGAGCCTCAGGGGCTGTCTTGGATGCCTCTTGGGCAATTTGTGGGCCCTCTTGGGCCGTCATAGGGCTGTCTTGGAAGCTTCTTGGGCCGCCTTGGGGCGACTTTGGGGGCTTGTAGGGAAGCCGGAAAAACGAGAACCTGAAACACCCTTGAATGACCGATGGGCAATGTATGATTTTGGCCTCTTGGGGCCTTCTCTGGAGGCCTCTTGGAGACCTCTCGGGGCGTCTTGAAAGCCTTTTTGGCCGTCCAGGGGCCATCTGGGGCGTATT
Source organism: Prorocentrum cordatum (assembly GCA_963575745.1). Taxonomy (NCBI): domain Eukaryota; class Dinophyceae; order Prorocentrales; family Prorocentraceae; genus Prorocentrum; species Prorocentrum cordatum. Next base: position 209,114 of record CAUYUJ010004224.1, read on the forward strand.
GGGGCGATCGTTCGGCGACTCGAGGTCGTCTTCGGCTGTCTTGGAGGCCTCTTGGGAGCCCTCTCGGCCCGTCTTGGGGTCCTCTCGGGTTTCGAAAGGGTCATGCGACAAGGCGCGGGGTTACCGCGGGCTGCCACAGAAGATTTGGCCCGAGAGGCTCCGAATCCCAACGAACTCCTCAGGAGTGACGACTGAGGCTCAGAAGGGTATGGAAGGACTTGAGGACACGCCCGCTCCGTGCCCAGCGGCAAGGTGGCATATTCTCATTATTTCAACGCCACGAGTCAACCTGACTGTTGCGTCTTGACGGTCCTGAGTCGTGCCAGAACTTCTTTCCCGTGGCTTCAGCACCTCGAGGCAACGTAACTGCTGCGCCCTTACAACTCTGAATATTTCGAGAACCCACTTTCTGGTACGCTAACTATGAGAATGGGCGAAACTCTTGCAGCGTGTTTTAAACATGTACGCGGCGCTGGGGCGGAAGCCACATTTTGAAAGGAACCGCCCTCAAGCCGTGAATTTCTTGCAACTGTTGAAATCGAATTTGCGCGGCACTGGAGCGAGAGCTACATTTTGACAAGGAGCCGCCATCAATCCTTGAAGCTCTTGCAAGGTTTTGAAAACGAATGTGCGCGGCGCTAGAGCCACATGTTGAAAACCACCTGTCCTTATCCGTGAAGCTCTTGCACAATTTTAAAACGAATGTGCATGGCGTCCAGGCGAGAGTCACATGTTGGACATGACCCGCCCTCCATCTGCGAAACGGTTGTTAATTTTAGAGTTTGAGGCACAGAAGCGGGAAGGAAGTCTCACGCGAAGCACACGGCCCGCTCTTCCGATGGGGCTCGGGGTGCGACAGGGATGAGTTATTCTTAAGGAAAAAGGAATACAAGGAGGAGGAGGAGGAGGAGGAGGAGGAGGAGCAGGAGGAGGAGGAGGACGACGACGACGAGAAAGAGGAGGAGGAGGAGGAGGAGAAGGAGAAGGTCCGAGGCTTGACGGTCCTCGCCGGTTTTCGAGCTCCCGAACGGTCACCGGAGGGCCGAGTCATTTCCCGAAAACAAAAGAGGAGGAGGAGGAGGAGGAGGAGGAGGAGGAGGAGGAGGAGGACAAGGAGTCACATGTTTTCGCATGCGCTTCCACGAGCGCCCACAGACAACCACGTCTGGCGGATGGGGGCCTCGAGCTCAGCTCGCTGTGAGCACCCGTGGGCGGGCTCGAGCCCCACCGTGCCCTACGGAAGAGGCACGACGAAAAGCGAACCTGCGCACCTCGGCTGAAGAAGGGAGGAGCAGGAGTGACCAAATCTCCTCCTCCTCCTCCTCCTCCTCCTCCTCCTCCTCCATCTCCTCCTCCATCTCCTCCTGCTCCTCCTCCTCCTCCTCCTCCTCGGAGGAGGAGGAGGAGGAGCAGCAGCAGCAGGGACCTAATTTGCTCCCCCTCCCCCTGGAGGCTCCCTGCTCCCCTGCTGTGCGCTCTTCTGCGCGTCTGCAGCCTCCTATGGTGAAGTCCGCCCCCCCCCCCCCGAGGCGAAGGGCCACCCGGGAGGGGCACGGCGGCGCTCGTTCCCAGACCGCAGTGGCACCAGCCTTGAGCCCTGATGGAGGCGGAGCTCGGAGGGAGGAGGCGCAGGCCGTTGCGCCCCCGGGGGGTCCTGTTCGTGGATGGGGCAGGGGGGCCTAGCCGCCCACACGGGAGCGGCCGCTTGCGCAAGGCGCGCGTGCCTCGCCACTCGAGGGGACGCCCGGCCGCGGGCCAAGTGCGCAGCGCCGCGGGCGCCCTCCCCCACGGCGGGGGCACCGCCGTGCGGCTGAGCCCGTCGGCGGTTCGCGGCAGCCGCACGGCTCGCCCGCGGCGGCGGCGCGCTGCGGCCGCGAGCCCAGGCTCGAACCAGCGAGGCGCACTTGGGTCCAGCGGGCTGGGAGGCGGGAGGAGGGGGAGGAAGGACGGCGGGAGGAGATAGGGGGGGGGGAGGAGGGAGGCTCCGGGGAGGAGGATCGCTCCCCCTATCTCCCTTCCTCCCTCTCTCCCTCCTCCCTCCTCCTCCCTGCTCCCTCCTCCCTCCTCTCCCTGCTCCCTCCTCGCTCCTCCCCTCCTGCCCTCCCTCCGATGCCGCCCCGCTCCTGGCCTCCCTCTGATCCTGGGCGCACCCTGGCAGGAGGCCTACGGCCCCCCGCCGGGCCAGGGCTACGGCCGCCCGCCCCCGGGCGGGCCCGCGGTCCCGGCCGGCTACTACTAGCCGCCCGGGGGGCGGCCGCCGCTGCCCGGACCCCCGCCGCCGTGGCTGTTGTCACGACGTGGGCCCCGGGAGGTCTCGACCCGTCGCTGTCGCTGTCGCTGTCGCTGTCGCTGTCGTCGTCGTCGTCGTCGTCGTCGTCGTCGTCGTCGTCGTCGTCGTCGCTGTCGTCGTCGTCGTCGTCGTCGTCGTCGTCGTCGTCGCTGTCGTTGTCTTCGCTGTCGCTAGTATTCGAGGACTGCAACAGTTCCAGGAGTGGCGAAGCGTCCAGGCTCGCCTGTAAGCCCACCAAAAGAGTTTTGTAAGAACCTTTCTTTTGGTTTGCACAGAATGCTCTTAGAACATTTGTGGGGGAGACTGTTTTGTCTCAGTACATCGGCCCAGATGGGTTCCGAGCAGATGGGATCGGAGGATCGCGCCGCATCGCCGATGCAGCGCCGATGCATTGGCGATGTGGCTCGTTGTGGAGTCCGATCTCGCATGGCGTCGCCGATGCATCGCCGACGTCGCAAGTGCATGGCCGATGCATCGGCGATGCATCGCCAAAGTATCGGCGATGCGGCGAGATCCTCCGACTCGGACCCCATCCAGGAGGCCTCTAATTCCGGGACGGGCAGTCCCTGCTCAAGTGGTTGTGGTTACGCCAGTGTGTGGTCTGCGATCGCCGCCGTTGGGGCTTCTAGGGTCTCACCCCTTTGGCGCCAAACGTTTGAGGAGCCCTCGTCGGGGCGCGGCGGAGATCGCAGTCGAGGTCCACGCCTAATCCCCAAATGCTGAAAAGTCGGGCATGCCCCTCTGCAGGAGGAATATCCAATAATTATTTAAACATGCTCCGACTTTCTTAGTAAGCGTCGGGGAAATGTCACCCCCGCCAACAGCCCCACATCGACCCCCGCTGCGGGCAGCCACCGTGCGCCGAAGGCGCTCCGACCCCCGTCGCGGAGCGACGACGAGGCGAGGTTGACCCCCGTCGGGGGGGGTACCCCCCCACACTTATTAAGAAACCCAGAATGCGCGGTCCCCCAAAGTCCCGACCCTCTCCCCGAGGCTGGTCTTTCATCCTTGGCCGTTCTTGATGGTCACGGGGCCCGGCCCGGAGGCCGAAGACGGCCAGCGCTCTCACGCCGTGGTTTCGTGACGGCGCGAGCTTCCCCGAGATCCGACGCTTCTCAAGACAAGCTCGGAGTGGTCTTGTGACGATCCGTCGTGCCAGCGCTCGCCGCAGGCCGCGGCGCCTCTGCCCGTCGCTGCCCGCGGCGCCCCGCCGCCGCCGCCCGAGGGGCCGCGGCCGCTTCGCCGCCCGCCGCCCCGCGGCGCACCCTGCCGGGGGGGCGGGCGCGGCCGCGGCCGCTGGCGGGGAGGGCCCCGCCGCAGCTCCGAGCCGGCCGCCGCGGCCCTGAGCGGGCCGCGGGCCGCGGCGCGGCGGCGGGCAGGGGTCGGGTATTGGCCAGGACCCCAGGTAAGGAGACCCGGTTAGTGGTAGGGCCCCGGGGCCCCTCAGTGGGCCAGATTCACTGAACCAGGTTTGCCGCAACTGCTGTTTTTTCGGGTGGCGGCAGTTCCGGTTCGTGGAAATGGGACGGGGGGGCGTCCCCGGTAGAGATCACGAAACCAGGTTCCACCAAACCCAGTTCTGCCAACGCCCGAAGGGGGAGGGAAGCGAGGGCGAGGAGGAGGCCTTCGCAGAACGCGGCGGAGGAGGAGGAGGGGGAGGAGGAGGAGGAGGAGGAGGAGGAGGAGGAGGAGGCGGAGGAGGAGGAGGCGGAGGAGGAGGAGGAGGCGGAGGAGGAGAAGGAGAAGGGGAGGAAGCGGGAAGGAGAAGGCCCTCTCGGAAGGCGGCGGGACTTCTCGGCAGCCCCCATCGCGCCTTCTGAGAAGAGTTCTGCGCGTTCGGGGGAAGGCTCAGGAGACTTCTAAGCAGGCCCGGGTGGCTTCCGAGCCTTCCGAGAAGGGCCGCTCCTCCTCACTTCCCCCCTTCGCTCGCCGCAGCGCTGCTCCGCGGCCGCGGCCTAACCGAGGGGGGGGCTGTCGGGGAAACGTCAGACTCGAGTACGCCAGAACTCGGGTTTGCCGGCGTTTTTTGACGAGCGCGTGCAGGATTCTGACAGTACGTGCAGTTTCCGTGGGGTGTTTGCAGCGGTAGTTCGCTTCAAATTTCAGATTGGGTCTCGTCATTTTCATGATGGCCCCGTCAGGCCAACCCGAGTCCCCCGAACCCGAGTCGTAGGTCTCCCCAGGCCTGGCTCGAGGGGAGGAGCGCTCTGACCATGACGAAGATGTCGCGGGGCCCTTTCTCGACGCCGACCTTGGCCATGGATCCATGCCGGCCGTCGCCGACTCGCGAGGAGGATCCACGAGTGGACGCTGACCAAGGCGAGTGGTGACCGCCACGACGCCTCCGCGTGCAGCCTTGGTCCTGGTCCCCGTTTTCTGCCCCCCCCCCCCCCCCCTTCCGGACGGCGGGCCCGCGGGCGGGCGCCCCGCATCCTGAGCCCAGGCCTCCAACGGTGTGGTCAGTTCAGTGTGGGCGGTTGCCCTCTCGATCTCGGCCTGGCCTTGCTTGGGCCACGGAGCCACCAGCAATGGCCCCGTCGCGGGCTGCAACACACATCCATGTCCTAGCGGGCGAAAATGGATGTAACATAAACTGTTCCGTCGCCGGGGGCGCTGCCCCAGGGGGACTGGAAAGTTTATGCTTCGACGTGCCACCGTAAGGGTATACAGTCGGGCCGCTGAAGAAGGAACCCTTTTCGTTGGGAAGGGGCTGGGTGTTCCTTGATTGTTCCACACCTTGCCAAAGATGTTCCTTAAGTTTTCGACGGGAAGTCGAAGTTTCACTTATGGAAGGAAGGGGGCCACGTTCCTTATTTAGGGTTCCTTAGGTCAGCGCCTCGACTGTAAACTTCCCAGCCGCCCTGCGACATGCGCTCCCCGTTCTTCGCCCGTGAAATGTCCCGCGGCCCCGCGGGGCAGGGTCCCATGTCGTGACCCCGTGGATGCGGGGCGTGTTTTTTGCCGATGCCCCCGCGCGGAAAGTGTCCATGCGATCCCGCGCATCCACGGGATCGCCCCCTCCGTTGTCGCCGCTCGCACATTTGGGGCGAAACTCGTGCCGAACGAAAGGGATGGAGAAGGCCAAGGGGGTGTTACGAATTCTCCTGCATGCAGCTGGTTTCCCCCCGCGGCGGGGCCCGTTCCCCGACACATGGGCGCCTCCCGGCGCCAGGAGGCGCCAGGAAAACCAGCTACTTGAGCTGATTCTCTACTCTACAGGGATGGGCAACCTTCCCAACAGTACCCTTGCATCCTTGCCCCTTCAGCCCATCCTCGGCCACTTTCGGTGGCCAACCTCGTTCTAGAAAAAAACGTGAGCATGGCCCTCCAAGGCCCCTGCATCCTTATCGCGCGTCCTTGTGATTCTGGCCGACTGTACCCTCTGCTATCCTACCCTATCGTCCCCCCCTGAGAAGCACCGGCTCCCAGGGGGGGGGGGGGGGGGCAGGACCTTCTCTTGGCCGCGCACGCCACAGATCACATCGCGGGCTGCCCCGGTGTCTTCAGGGCCTGCCTCAACCCGGGCGCGGCCCTCCCTGCTCGGAGGGGGAGGTTCAGGAGGGGAAAAAACGCACAGACACAATTAATCGTCGATTCCACAGAAAATAGGTGAAAATATGGGAAGTGGGGGGGAAGACCAAAACCCCGGAAATATAGGAAAATTATGGGGAATTATTTAATTTGTGTGTATTTGTTTGTGTGTTTGTGGGCCCCTTCAGAGGAGAGCACAAGCGGCGAGCATCTCCGTGTACCCGCGTCCTCGCGGCCTGGGTGCTTGGGGAAGCGGTCCCCCGCGCACGCGCGGCCGAATTCGGAGACGCTCCCCGCGGGGCAGGCGCGAAAGAGACGCCGTCGGTAGCAGATCGTGGGAGCCGTGTGAACGATTAATATAAAAATGGGAGAGAACGATTCAAACAATAGTTTACTGCTATTTCTGCTTAATTTTCTGACGGGGGGAGAACGATGCAAAAATAGTTTTCCAGCCCGCGGCCGGTTTTTTCTAATCGTCATCCCGGGCGACCCCGGGTCATTTATCAATCGTCATCCTCCATTACCCTCCCAACTCCGTCTTCAGCGGCGACTAGCGTCGACCAGCGCGTGGGAGTCGATGAGACAGCGTCGATACAGCGTCGATGCAGCGTCGACTCAGCGCCGATCCGGCGTCGATTCAGCGTCGATTCGCAGGAGGCGACACCATCGTATGGGAGGCTCCCGCTCCCGTGCGTTGCCACCGAAGACGCCCCGCACATCCGCGGGGTCCCCGCCCGGGGGCCTGGCCCGCTATAGGCCGCCGACACGGTCCCGGCCAGGCATCCTTCGGGGCGCCGCGTGCCGCGCCGCCGTTTCTGGCCCACCACGCCTCGGTGCGACGCGCCGTTGTCCGCTCCCCGGTCCCGAGGCGCCCATCGGCGGCGAGCGAACGGGCGAAGTGGGGAGGAGAAGGCCTTCAACCTCAGAAGGCGGCGGGACTTCTCGGAACCCCCTCGCGCCTTCGGAGAAGTCGTCCTGTCTTCGGGGGAGGCTCAGAACGCTTCTCAGAAGGCCCGGGGGACTTCCGAGCCTTCCGAGAAGGCCTTCTCCTTCTCGCTTCCCCCCCTCTTTCGCCGTCGAGTCCACGTCCAAAGCCTCTCCTCGGACAGGGCTAGGGTGAAGATCAATCCGCTCCAGAGCGTGCCGAACGCTCTCTGAGCGCTGGGGAACGCTCTGAGGAGGCCGCGGCGCCCGAGACATCCTCCAGACCCGCCGGATCTCGGAGATTCGCGATTCATTCTCCCCCGATGTTATGTTCGCCCTGAGGCTTCGTCATATCCCAGCAGTTGTCTCCTAAACCACGGCCAGGCTCGCGGTCCGCGGTCCGCAAGGCTCGAGTGGGTGCCCCGCTCCGCGTGCAGGCCCCCTCCTGCGCGATCGCACCAGCCGGTCGGGCGCAGGCACGCAGCCCAGGCGCATCGCAGAATGGGCTCCCAAGGGTGCGGGTGCTTTGCGCTGGCTGTCCTCAGGGAGGGGTTCCCCACGCGGCGGCGGTGGTGGGGCCCGACCTCCTCTGCTCCGGCCAGGCTCTGTTGGCCTGCAGGCGGCCCCGGCCCCGACTGTGTCTCGGCCTGGGCCCGCAGCTGCCCGCGGCAGCGGGCGCCCGAGGCTCCGAAGCGGCCCGGGAGCCGGGGACGCCTCGGTCTAATTCGCGGCGCGCCTTTTCCGTCAGCACCCGGCCTGCCATTACTGCCCCCCTGGCGTGGAGGTGGGGCGCGGTCAGCGCGCGCACATCTCGCCCTCGCCGGGGCCGTCCTGCACGCCATGCTCCTCTGCTCCGCCACCCCCCTTCCGTCCGCTACTCGTCCTCCTCCTTCCTTTCCCGACCTCGGCCAGCATAAGAAACATCATTGGCCTGTCTCTATGACTGGTGTCACCTGGGCCTGATCCTCTCAGCGTCTGTGGGCGCATCCCCGAGATCGTCTTCGCCAGGGGGCCATTGGGCTTGTCGAGCTCAGGGATGGGGATAGCAGCTCGAACGAAGCGGGTTTGATCCCACCCCGTCCAGAGCAACCCCTGAGCATCCGCCTCGCGCGGGGCCGCGCCGTTGGGCAGTGGGCCGCTTGTGCGGCAATTACCGACGCGGTCCAGCTGCTCGGAAGGGCACGCATGCGGGAAAAAATATGCACTCGTCGTGGTCATCGCCATCGTTGCTACCATCGACAACGCCATCGCCATCGCCGCCATGATGCTCGTATTCATCACCGCTATCTGTAGCCATTCTGGCTCAGGCCGAGGCGGACCGATCTGGAGTCAGCAGGTCTGATTCCGTGATGCCAGCTCTGGCGGCGGTCGTGTCAGGAGGGTGCGTGGGCAGGCCCTGCATTGAGGTCGGCTGCCCGTCCGTGCTGGATTTGCCTGCTTGCAGAATTCAAGGCGATGGTTGCAGTCCCCAGTCTCTCTTTCGGCAGGTGATTGGCAAGCGGAGCGTCCAGATGTATGCCTGAGAGCCCTGGCAGTGTGCGACGGTGTTGGCGCCCTGCGCTCCGTGGTTTCGGCCAAAGAGTTGTCATTCTCCACACTTTGTTGATTGACAGCGCCTGGCATCGATCGGACGTGTGCGTTTTTTTGCAGGCGAGGCCAGCGCCAACAAATATGGGCCACCTTGGAACATCTTGGAGCACCTTGTATCTTCATGAGAAGCAGCACGCACGAAGCCAAACCATGTACGTGGAATAGATGTTCGAGCGACGGCAATAGCGCGCTGCTGATCGCGCTTCGTGCAGCGCGAAGCGCGCTGTTCCTGTCGGCAACGTTGCTGGCCCGCCACGCTACGGCGCGAGGCGCTGCGCGTCAACGTTGCGAGCTTGTTCTAGCCCGCCGTCTCAAGAGGCAGAACAACACGGCATCAGCTTGCGAGGCACAACAAGTCACACTGTGGAAACAATCGCACAGTGTGGGTGGAAAAAGCGCAACACACATACTGTGCGTGTGTGTGTGTGTGTGTTTTTGTTCCGCCGCGTTTTGTTTCCACAGACTGTGTGTTATGTAAACAGTGTGTTTGTGCTTTCCCACTGTGTGTGTGTTTTCCACACGTGTGGGAGAGATTGTAGCCGCGACACGCCCAGCAGAAGGCCCCTGCCCGTAGGCGAACGTGGCCCTCCTGTGAAGCTCCTCTCTGCGGCTCCGAGGGCGCGTCCAGGTCCGCGCTGTACAGTGCTCAAGGGCAGACTGGCACGTGTGCGGGCTCCTCGGGATTGCTGAGTTCGGCAGGGAGTGGGCTTGGCGAGAGGAATTCGTCAATCATCCTCTTCCTCCTCCGCCTCCGCCTCCTCCTTCCTCCCTCCTCCGTCTCCGCCATCGTCCCGAGCTCCCCGCCTCCTGACCTCCTGATCCTTCTCCTCATTTTTGTCCCCTCTCCTCATTCTCGGAAACCGTGCCTCGTCCTTCCACGTCCTCGAATCGCCCTCGAAACTGTGCCTCCTCCCCCACCTCTCCTCGTCCCCATTAATTATCCCCTCCTCGTCCTCCCTTACTTCCATGATGATCCTGTTCGTCTACCTGCTTCTCCTCCTTCCCATCCCTCTGCTGCCTGGCCGTCCAGCGATTCGCCATCTCGCTGTTCATTCGTGGCATTCGCATCTCCACGCCCCTTGCCATGAGCAGGTCTCATTTGTAGTCCGCCAGTGCTCAAGACTAGAAGTCTTGCAGTCCGGGATCGGAGGCCTTCCAGTATGCAAGCGCGCGCCTCAGGTCTCGGAAGAGGTTCGCGACCAGTCATGCTACATTCGTCTGTCAATGCGCGCGCCCCGCCTTTGATCAATGTTGGCGGTGGGTTGGACGAGTTGCGTTTCGACCGCAGTCTTCCCCGCGCGTGCCAACTCTGAGTTCTGGGGGGCGGGGGAGTGTCCACTGGTTTTAAGTCGGGCCCGTCCCACAAAATAGTCTGGGGACGACGATTTCTTGAGCATCTCTTGGCCACTTGGGAGTATGGTGTGCCATTTCTCAATCTGTCGTCCACAGTCCCATGTAGGGGGACAGGCCCGACTGAACGCGAAGTTGTCTCCCCTCCTACCGTAGCAAAAGCCTGCAGGTGGTGACGCGGGCGGGCCACCCAGAACTCATGTGAGCAGGCTGCGCCGCAAGAGGCGGTCGCACCAAGCTTGCGTACACGCCGGTCGTTGAACGCACGGTCGGCTCATGCGGCGTTGGCGCGCCGGCGACGTCAGCGAAGGCTGTGATTCTGCGTCGCAGAATTCAACCTCGAACTTCGAGGTTGAATTCTGCGACGCGGAAGCAACGATGGGCACGGCAGCGCCACTGGACCCGACGGAGTTCAGCCTCGAACGATCGGGGCCGCGATCGATTCGAGGTTGAGTGATCGACGCGGTGGCGAAGACTTTTGCGCGCGCCGACGCAGCGCGAACCTACCGCAGGTACTTGTGAATTCCCAGATTCCAATCCACTCCTGGCGCCTTCTTTCTTCAAGGGTCGACTGGTTTCCTTCTTCCATCCTCTTCAGGGGGCGGGCGGAAGCCCAATCGGCTGCCGACGCCCTCCTACTCAATGCTGCTGCCCACTTCTTCCGAAGTGCGTGTGTCTGCCCTCTGGGGACGCACGTTCAGGAGCCTCTGAGGGCTCCAGGCTTTGCGTGGCCCATGGTGCGGTCACGCGGAAGTTGCGGGTCCGAGGGGGGAGTCCACGGGAACCGGGTGTCCAAGAGGAGCGGTCAAGGGGGCTGCGGACAGGCAGAACTCCTGTGGTTCAGGGGGGGCGGCCGCACGGAGATTTGCGGGCCCCCCCCACGAACTCCCGGGCGTTCCCGCGTGCACCTGCAGGCGCTCTCGGCGGCAGGGCGGCGGTCCTGCCGAACCTGTGTGCACAAGGGGGGGGGAGTCCACACAGAAACGAACGGAGCGAGCGTCACGCTGGGACTGTGTGTCCAACGGGATTCGTCGCACAGAAACCGAGATTGCCAAGGGAGGCGGCCGCGGGAACGCCCAGGGGCGCCCTCTCTTGTACCCCAGGCGCTCCCAGAGGCGCCGGCGGCCCGAGCGAGGTGGTCACACAGAAGCTTTGTGACCAAGGGGGAGGAGGAGGAGGAGGAGGAGGAGGAGGAGGAGGAGGAGGAGGAGGAGGAGGAGGAGGGGAGAGGGGATGAGGAAGAGGGGGAGGAGGATGAGGAGGAGGAAGGTAGAGGAGGAGGAGGTAGTGAGGAGAGGAGGAGGAGAGGAGAGAGAGGGGGAGGGAGGAGGGAGGGGGAGGGGAGGAGGAGGGAGGAAGGAGAAGGAGGAGGAGGAGGAGGAGGAGGAGGAGGAGGGGGAGGGAGGGGGTCGCACAGAACTGGCGCGACCCAGGGCGGTGGCCACACGGAGTTGGTCCGACCAGGCTGCGGCCTGCCAATGGGGTCCAGCACAGCGTGTGCCTCCAGGCTGCGGCCTCCTATAGAGAGCCCAGGTGGCTTCAGAGGTGCGCTGCTCACCAGGGTTGGACGCCCGAATTGTCCGGGACAGCTGCGGTCCAGGGGAACTCCGGTTTGGGCCCTCAAGGCAAGAACCCGTAGCTACCCCTGACTGCCCCGAGCCCCGATGTTTCGGGAGCGCAGGGCGGCCGAAGTATCCCAGGTAACTGCGGTCCGGGGTCACTCCGGTCTGGGCCCCAGAGGCGCGAATCCGTAACTACCCTTGGCCACCCCAGCACTGATGATTCGGAGCTCTGACACTGTGAGATCCACTGCAACTGAGCAGACTCACTGATGAGGCCAACGCCCAAGGCGCGCCCAGCTGCAAGGCGGTCGCGGGGGCGGCAGGCCGATTCAGAGAGCTGATCACATCAAGAGGAGCGTGTTGCTCGTTTTTGGTTTCCCCACCAGAACTAGAAATGGTCGGACCGAGGTATAAGATCGAGGTCGGTTCGGGGAGGGTACACGACTGTTCTTCGTTGGATGGTCTTATGAATCTTGGGGAGGGTACCCTTGGATGTCCGCCAGTGGAACGTCCTTGGAGCGTGTTGCCCATGTCCAGTTCGCCTACGGAACTCGATACCTCCGCCGCTCCCTTCACCTAGCGGCGAGCGAGGGGGGGGTGAGAAGGAGAAGTCCTTCTCAGAAGGCGGAGGGGCTTCTCAGAAGCTCTCGCGCCTTCTGAGAGGTTTTCTGTGTCTTCGGGGAAGGCCCAGGAAAGCTTCCCAGAAGGCCGGGGACTTCCGAGCTTCCTGAGAAGGCCCGCCCCTTCTTTCTTCCCCCCCCCTGAGCTCGCTGCCGATCCTCCCGCTCTATGTCCTCGCCGCCCTCCCGTCCCTCCCCCCCCCTCTGCCCCCCCCCCCCCCCCCTTCGGCCCTCTAAGGGCAGCAGCTCCTTCTGAGAAGCCCTCCCCCCCCCCCTCCACCCCCGTGCGCGCGCCGCCGACAGTCCTCACTGGTCCTGCACCTGCTCCTCTCACTCCTTCTCCTCCTCCTCCCTTCCCATTCCTCCCCCCTCCTCCTTCTCCTCCTCCTCCTCCTCCTCCTCCTCCTCCTCCTCCGCTCCTCCTCGCGCCACTCCTCCTCCGCCAGTGCCCCCCCTCTTCCGGGCAGGCCCAGGACGGGGACACGTCGCTCCCGAGCGCGTCCCCGAACGCTCTCGGAGCGCGCTGGGGAGCGCTCCGGAGCGGCCGCGCCGCCCGAGACGTCCTCCAGAGCCGCCGGACCTGGGATTCCCCCGACGTGCCCCAGTCGGCTTGTGGTGCCAGTGCCGTCCGCGTCTGGCGACAGGGGTCCCGGTCCCAGGTCCGTGCGGTGACGGACCGCGAGGGTTCAGGCAGTGCCAAGGGGGGTCACCACTGGGGGGGTCGCCAGCTTCTCCTGGAAATCGAGGTTCCAGGATGGAGAGTCGAGGGGTCGAGGATGTGCTTGGACGTTTCTTTGCGTTTTCGGGGCTCTGGGGGGCCCAGTTCCTCGAGGAAGTCTCGAGGAAGTGGCGTTTCCTCGAGGAAGTGGCGACCCCCCTAGTGGTGACCCCCCTTTGCACTGCCCCAAGGGTGAGGTCTCTTGGGATCTCGAGGTCACCGCGCGGTCTGTCACCACACGGTTTGGGGATCGCCAATCATTTTCCTCCCCTGCAGTCGTCTCTTCCTCCTCCCTTCCCTCCTCTTCCTCCTCCTCCTCCTCCTCCTCTTCCTCCTCCTCCCGCGGCACGACGCTGTGCCTCCTCCTCCTCCTCCTCCTCCTCCTCCCTCTTGCACCCTCCCTCCTGCCTCCCCCTCCTCCTCTTCCTCCTCCTCCTCCTCCTTCTCCTCCTCCTCCTCCTCCTCGAGCTTGCCCTCCCTTTGCTTCGAGGCGCCTGTGAACTGCACGCTGGGCGACTGGAGTGACTGGGCCGGGCCCTCGGGAGAAGCAGGAGCAGTCGGAGGAGGAGGAGGAGGTCAACGAGGTTACCTTCATGCCACCAGCCCAAGCCCAAGACGGAGGTGGTGGAGCAGGCAGAGTGCACAGGAGAAGCAGAATCGGAGGGAGGCCGGATGGCGAGAGGTCCTAGGTTTCCGGGGGAGCCGAGCCGGGAGGAGCGGAGGAGCCGACGGAGGAAGAGGAGGAGGAGGAGGGAGGATATTGTTGTATTGCACATCTTTGATGACGTATTGTCCCTGACAATTTGTAATGACGAATCCGGATCATCTTTTTATCATTGGGCAGGCGTTGATGTTACAAAGCAGCATGAGACGTAGCAGCTTTTTTCTCATTATGCTGGACCGACAAATTACTGCAGGACGGCAGGAGGTAGAGCATGCCTGGAAGAGGACGAGGGGGAGGAGGACGAGGAGAAGGATGAGGAGGAGGAGGAGGAGGGAGAGGAGGAGAAGGAGGAGCAGGGGGAGGCAGCAGGGAGGTCGCACGAGGGAGGAAGCGGAGGAAGGGCGCGAGGGCGGCGGGGGGGACGTCCGAGGCCGGATGCAGCAGCATCGTGCCGACGCAGAGGCTCCGCCGGCGCGAGGCCCGCCCGCCCGCCGCGTGTCTTCCCACTGGCCGCCAGCTCATCCTCCAGCGCCCCTCGTCCTCATCCGTTGACCCCACCGCCTCCTCCTCCTCCTCCTCCTTTTCCCTCCTGCCTCCTCCCTCCCGCCTCTCCCTCCTGCCTGGCCCTCCTCTTCTGCGTCCTCCTCCTCTGCCTTCTTCATCCTCCTCCCTCCTCTTCCTCCTCTTCCTCCTCATCCTCATCGTCGTCGCTCATCCTCCTCCTGTTCCTCCTCCTCTTCCTCCTCCTTCTCCTCCTCCGCCTCATCCTCCTACTCCCTCCTCCTCCTCCTCCTCCTCCTACACTTCCTCCTCTTCTCCTCACTCTCATCATCCTTCCTGCCCCTGCTCCTCCTCAATCTCCTCTCTACCCTCCTCACCGTCCTTCCTCATCTCCTTATCGATTTCCATCATCATCATCAATCATTACTTCATCATATCATCATCCATCATCATTCATCATCATCATCATCTCATCATCATTCAATCATCATAATCATCATCATCATCATCTTCTTTCTATGTCATCATCTCATCATCATCGTCCATCATCATCATCAGCATCAGCATCATCATCATCATCAGCATCATCATCATCTCATCATCGCACCATCATCATCTCATCATCATCATCATCATCATCATCATCATCATCATCATCATCATCATCATCAGCATCAGCATCAGCATCAGCATCAACATCAGCATCATCATCATCATCATCATCATCATCATCATCATCATCATTCTTTCCTTCTTCTCCTCCTCATCCTTCTCCTCCTTCGCCTCCTCCCTTCCGCACTCTTCACATCCGCCCTCCCCTCCTCGCTCCTCCTCCTTGGGTGCGCTCCGCCTCCCTCCTCCTCCCCCTCCTCCTCCCTCCTGCACCCTCCTCCTCCTTCTTCTCCTCCTTCTCCCTTCTCCTCCGCCCCTTCCTCCTCTTCCTCCTCCTTCCTTTCTGCTTCTCTCTCCCTTTCTTCTTCTCTGTCCTTCTCCTCCTCATCCACGTCCCGTCCCCGCCACCTCGTTATCCCCCCCTCCCTCATCTTTGCCCCCTTCCCCTCCATCCTGTCTTTGTCGCCGCCGGAACGGCATGACCTGGTAGAGAGTACAGGTTGGCGTGGGTATGCCTGTGGGTTCTGCCTCTCCCTCCCAGCCCCTTCTGGCCCCTCGGGTCCAGCTTGGGTCCGGGAGGGTGCGGGCTGAACCCCGTGGCACGCCCATGATGGCTTCTGCTGCCCAGACTGCTTGCAGTGTCCGTTCCCTTCCATTCCATCCCGTCGTCGTCGTCGCCGTCGTCGTCGTCGTCGTCGTCGTCGTCGTCGTCGTCGTCGTCGTCGTCGTCGTCGTCGTCGTCCCTCTGAACCCTCAGGGGATTAGGCCGTTGGCCTCGGGCGCGGGCCCGCGGGGTTGGGCGAACACTCGCGCCGCCCCTCGCCGCCCCCTCCCGGGAGGACCTTGGCCCGAGGACGGGGCAGACGAAGGAAGGGGGCCATGAGGTCCGACGCCACGACCAAGTTTTGGCACCGTGGGAGGAGGAGTTGGAGGAGGAGGAGGAGGAAGAGGAGGAGGAGGAGGAGGAGGAGGAGGAGGACGGAGGAGGAGGGAGTCCACCCAAGCAGATTCTGTCTTCCCCTGTCGTTGTCCGCCGAGGGCTGTGGGGATCAATCGTTCCTTTCGTAGCTTGGGGCTCATGGGAGGTCGGGTGGCATGGTGTGTCCGTTGTTGGGCCACGATGAGGTCCGACGCCACGATCATGTCGCGGCACCCTGGGAAGCCACGACCGCGGCCCCTGACTTAAGCTTCCTGCGGCACCTCCTCCTGAAGAGCAGGCGCAGGCTACTTTAGCCTTGATCACCAGAATGGATTTCGAGCACCAGGAAAGCACCCCAAAACTCGAGGGTTTTCACGTGCCGGGCCCTGGGGGACACTCTTTCGACACTCTTCCGACACTCTTTCGACATTTTTTGGGTGCTCGAGATTATTTCTGGGATGGGGTCCTTAAGTAGGATGGGAGCGACATAAGCGCAGGCACATGACCATCCGCATCTCTCGAAGGTCCTCGGGGAGCTCTTGGATCGGCGCTGGCCCCGGCGGCGTCTTGGGCGCCGCCCTCTGCGCGCTCCCGCGCGCCACGGGGCAGGGGTGCAGCTGCCGGCCCAGGGAGTCCGCGCGGACCTCCGATGACTCATGCTTGTGCCGCCTGGTGTTCCTCGGTTCTCGAGGAGGAAAGTGATGATGATGACGACGATGACGATGACGATGACGATGATGATCATGCTGATGACGATGACGATGACGATGAGGATGACGATGATGACGATGGCGATGATGATGCTGATGATGATGATGATGACGACGATGACGATGATGATGATGATGATGATGATGACGATGACGATGATGATGATGATGATGACGACGATGACGATGACGATGGCGATGACGATGATGATGCTGCTGATGATGATGCTGATGGTGATGATGTTGATGCTGATGGTGATGATGCTGATGCTGATGCTGATGCTGATGATGATGTTGAGGAGGAGGAGGAGGAGGCGGAGGAGGAGTAGGAGAAGGAGGAGGAGGAGGAGGAGTTGGATCACGGTGGCGATAACGCCAGCGGCCAGATCACAGTGGCGACAACGCTGGTGGCCACATCCGTTGATCGCAACCTTCCGCCCGCCAGCCGCTGCAACGTCGAGAGGACGGCGACGACGAGGAGAGGACGACACCACTGCCCCGGAGCGACGGCGGCGGCGGTAATACGGACGGCGTGGAGGGGGAGGAGGGGGAGGGGGAGGAGGAGGAGGAAGAGGAGGAGGAGGAGGAGATGGAGCAGGAGGAGGAAGAGAAGGAGCAGGATGAGGAGGAGGAGGTGGAGGAGGAGAAGGATGTGATGATGTGTCAGGCAGGAGGGAGGAGGTGGAGGCTGGCGGACTGATCTTGAACATGAGGAGCAGGAGGACGAGCAGGAGGAGGAGCAGGAGGAGGATGATGACGAGGACGAGGAGGAGGAGGAGGAGGATGAGGCGGAAACGAGGAGGAGGGGGAGGATCATGAGAAGGATGAAGGGGTGGAGGAGGAGGAGGAGGAGAGGAGGGATCGGGAGATGGAGGAGGAGGATGGAGGAGGAGGGAGTCCACCCTGGCAGATTCTGTCTTCCTCTGTCGTGGCCCGCCGAGGTCTGTGAGGACCAGTCATTCCTTTCGTAGCCTTTCGCTGATGGGAGGTCGGGTGTCATGGCGTGTCCGTTGTGTTGGGGGGGGGCCTGGCGACAGCGAGCGTTGCCGCTTCATGGTCAAGGAGTCTCGGAAGGGCCGGTGCAACGGCCACACGGAGGGCACCTCGAAGCTGCGCAATAGCGGAATCGACCCCAGCTCGAATTCTTTTTTCGGGTTCTGGTTCCGTGGCAGTGGGCGGTTCACGGCTGGTCGTCCACGGAGGCGATGGTCCCGCCGATTCATTTCTGACACCAGCACTGTGTTTGAAGTGTTTCTTTGGCGGCCCTAGCAGCGGCGTTACCAGTGGTCACAGATGGCAGCGGAGCCAGCGGGAACCAACAGCAGGGAGTCCCTCACCGTTCGGGCTCAGCTACGGTCGGGGGCTTTGGGGTAGCGTGTCGTTCCGCCGGTTCTGGCCCACCGCGCCTGGATGCGACACGCTATCCACTTCCGCCCCTCCAGTGTCAACGTCCGGATCTTTTCGGAGGCTCCCAGAGTGACAGGCTACGTATCTGCTTCCAGGGCACAGCGTGTCGACGGGGCCGCCGCGGCGACGCGCTAAGCAAACAGTTCTCGACCGCATCGGCGCAGGCCTGGGGGGCAAACCTGCTGCGCAAGCTGCGTAGCAGGCCGGACCGCTCAGGCTGCCCGCCGCTGCGGCAGTGGAGACCCGTGCCAAGAGACACCCTGCTTGCCTCCAAGGTGCCTTGGGGTTCTTAGGCTTCGGTGGTCCTGCTACGGAAAGCGTGTCGTTCCCACACCAAACAAATGGACGTCCCAGGGTCTCA
>CAUYUJ010004224.1:226972-254472 GCA_963575745.1 Prorocentrum cordatum
CTCCGGCGCCGCCCCTGGCGCGCTCCGCGCGCCAGGGAGGGGGGTCCAGCGCCGATCCGAGAAATCCGCGCGGACCTCCGAGTTTTTATGTTTATGTGACTTTTTTGTTCCTCCATGTGTATCGCACGAGGTGTGGTGGGATGCAGCCGCTGTGGGGCGCACTCGGCCCGAGGGGCCAAGTCCGAAGGGTGCAGCTTCTGTGGCTCAGGTGCGCTTGGGGACGAGCCTCAGCGTGAGCGGTGCCGAACTGATTTCGTTGCAGCCCCCCCACCCCACAAAGGTGCCAGGGGTAACCCTGCCATTCCTGCCTCCCGACCCCTCGAGGTGACAGGCGAGCCCGTGCAATGGGTCGGTCACATTTATTATCCTTCTGCCTCGCGGCCAGTTTGATCCCGAAATATGTGTCGATGATGTCGCATTCCCCTCGCTCGACTGTCTAATTGCCTCAGGCGTCGGCCTGGCAACGTGCTTGGTGATATATTGTATATCTATGCTTTTCCAATCGCTGGTTCAATTCCCGATCCCGACCTCGGTTCGGTTTTCCATGTGCTCGCTCCTCCTCCTCCTCCTCCTCCTCCTCATCATCATCATCATCATGCCTCTCATCCCGTTCCTCTCTCCTCCTCCTCCTCCTCCTCCTCCTCCTCTTCTTTCTCCTTCTCCTCCTCCTCCTCCTCCTCCTCTTCCTCTTCCTTCTCCTCCTCCTCAACCATATCCTCGTCCTGTTTTGAGGTGAGCAGGCTCTAGATGCAAAGCATGCAGCGTTCTTCTGGTGGCAAGCAAGCAGTAACATCGCCTGAGTTCAGAGCTACGCGGTGCAGGAGGTGCACAGAGAAGCGGACACGTGGAGAGCTCGCGAATGCAATGGGTATTAGATCTGCAGGCGACGGCAAAGCAGCCCATATCCCCCTATCCCGTCCCGACACATTGCATACCCAATCCCTCCCAGGCCAAGGTCCGCACCGAGGGACAGTACGGCAGTTGTTGAACATGCCCTCACCGAGAGATTATGTTTGAATCGGTTGGCAGCGCATGCCCTTGCCGATGACAGGCAGGGGTCTACAAAACCCTTAGGTGTCGTGGTGAGCGCGATCACCCCCCCTACCTCAAACCTCCACGCACCACCGCAGCCTCCACAACCTCTTCAATCAACGGCCACATCGTGGGCAGTGCGGCAGCTTGATTGTGAACATGGCCCCAGTGAGGCAGTGCTTCTACAGAGTATGGCGCGCGACTCTCCCACAATATCCTCATCCTAAACTACGCCCTAATCGAGGGCCTTGCGATAGCGAAGCCGTGGTACAAGTAGGAGGTTTTCGAGTGCAGCGTGCCAAATGCGTGCGGTGCGAAGCGCGACCGCGCATATGTCTGTGCTGTGCCAGGCTCGGCGCACCCTTGGAGCATATGTGAAACTGATGGTTGAATGGCCGATGCAAAGGTGCATTGAGCACTGTGGTTGAACATGTAAGAGAGGACTCCCTGATGAGTCTGAGCGGCTCCTCCCCCACCACACCCCGCACCCCCCCACAAGCGCTTCCTACCCCAAATCATCCCCCCCAAACTACGATCACCGGCTCGACAGAGCAAGCATTGCAGCCGCTGTCGTTCCCTGGCTGCTCGGCTGCGCGTGCACGTGCGAGGCTGAATTCTCGCATGGCTTCCGCTTCCACTTCCTCTCAGTGGTCCACTCGCCCTAACGGCGGTGGCAGGCAGTGCAGCGATTCTCGACAAAGGTTGCGCAGATGCCGACATCCGCATCCTCCACCTCATACCGCTCGTCTCATAATCCACCCGTACCATCGCGACGCACCCCTCTCAAAGCATAGGTATTATTGCAGGTGATGCAGGCTAAGAGGATGGCCTCCTCCGCGTTCGCCCCCTCCTTCTGCTCCTCTCTATTTTCCTCTTCCCCCTCCTCCTCCTCCTCCTCCTCCACCACCTCCTCCTGACTCGAATAGACTGCCAGGCTAGCATTCGGCTGGAAGCGCCGGCGTGAACGCACCTGATATTGACAGGTTCGGCATCTCTCATGTGCCCCCTTCGGGGGAGGCCTCTGGACCGTTCCTGAAGCACCTCTGGACACCTCTTGGCTCTGTCGGGCCAGTTTGGAGCCGCGATCAGGCCTCGGATGCACATCAGAAGCGAGAAGGCGGGAAGGCAAAGGTCGTCTCGGGAGCAGCCTCCATGGCCACCTCGAGCCGCATGGGCGCTCCAGCGAGGCCTCTCGGCGGCCTCGGTGTTTCACCCCGAGTCGTTTCTTAACGGTCCCGGGGCATGGCGCAGCCCCAGGATGCCCAAAACGGTCAACAACTTCCGTCGTGACTCTGTTGCGACGGGGGCATGCCTTGAAAAAACTGGAGCATGTACACTACCAGTGGCGGGCTGTTTCTCACTCCCAGGACTGTTTGAGGGATGGGGGCAACGTTGGGGTGGTGTGGTGTATACTTGTGTTCCCGTCTTCTCGGGGAAGCAACAGAAGAAGGTATACACCAGGAGCCCGTGGACACCAGGGTTGGCTCTCCTGTGCGAGTTTCAGTGCGGGGCCAGAAAAGCGTCGGTGTATATAGAGTTCGGCTTCTCCATGTCTGTCTATATTCGGGCCAGACCTGTATCCACATCTGGTGCGTCTTGGATTTTCCTCGGAAGGGGCGCCACAAGGACGAGGCGCCACGAGGCCGGGGCGCACTGGGTATGGACAAACACCGAGCCTCTAAGGGGGCAGATACGCACGTGTCCACTGCACCTCGGGCTTCTGGTGAAGGGAGCCCGAATCTCCAAGGGGGAGGAGGAGGAGGAGGAGGAGGAGGAGGAGGAGGGGAGGAGGAGGAGGAGGAGCAGGAGGAGGGGGGGTGAGGGGGAGGAGGAGGAGGAGGAGAGGAGGAGGAGGAGGAGGAGGAGGTGGTGGAGGAGGAGGAGGAGGAGGAGGGAGGAGAGCAGGGGGAGGAGATGGAGGAGGAGGAGGAGGAGGAGGAGGAGGAGGAGGGGAGGAGGAGGAGGAGGAGGAGGAGGAGGGGAGGAGGAGGAGGAGGAGGAGGAGAGGAGGGGGAGGAGGGGGAGGAGGAGGAGGTGGAGGAGGAGGAGGAGGAGGAGGAGGAGGAGGAAGAAGAAGAAGAAGAATAAGAAGAAGAAGAAGAGGAGGAGGAGGAGGAGGAGGAGGACGAGGAGGAGGAGGAGAGGAGGAGGAGGAGGAGGAGGAGGAGGCGGAGGAGGAAGGATGGAGGAGGAGGGGAGGAGGAGGGAGGAGGAGGAGGAGGAGGAGGAGGAGAGAGGAGGAGAGGGGAGGAGGGAGGAGGAGGAGGAGGAGGCGGAGGAGGAGGAGGAGGAGGAGGAGGAGGCGGAGGAGGAGAAGGAGGAGGAGGAGGAGGAGGAGTAGGAGGAGGAGGAGCGCAGTCCTCAGTCTCCGGAGCCGTGCTGGCGGCGGGGGGCGCCGCCCGCCGCCTGCGTCGCCGCGGCCCGAGGAGACCGCCGGCTGCGCCCTGCCGGCCTCCGCGCGCGGCGGCCCGGCGCCCTGCGAGTACGACGACTGGCCGGGGCCTCGGGGGGGCATCGCGCGCCGCAGGAGGACGAGGACGAGGACGAGGAGGACGAGGACGAGGAGGACGAGGACGAGGACGAGGACGAGGACGAGGAGGAGAGGAGGAGGAGGAGGAGGAGGAGGAGGAAGAGGACGAGGAGGACGGGGAGGAGGAGGAGGAGGAGGGCCTCCCCTCAGCACGATCGGGATTCGGAGGCGTCGATTGATAGACCTCCTACCCTGACGCGTCGATTCGGGAATTGGCCGTTTTCGGTTCGCGAGAGGGCGTCGCGGCCGTCATTTTTTCGGGTCCAGGTCCGTCGGTTTCGGTCCCGGGCCGTTTTCACTGAGGGGAGGTTTGCTAAAGGGAGGTTTGTCCACCGCCGAATCGGGATGGATCGGGGCGAGTACGATCTGATTTCTGCCGTGGTGCCCAAAAGCCGACGTCGTGCGGAAGCCAGATGGAGCCTGCACCGCGTTGGCCTGCCCACGTGAGCAGACTTCGAGCGGGCTCCCTCGCCGGCGAATCTCTCAACGCGTGGACACTGCTCTAGGGGTGCAGTCCTGTTGAGAGGGGTGGATCTCACTGCCGGTCCCACGAGATATCCCGGACCTCGTGGCCCCCCTTCGGTTTCCACGCGTTCCCCGGCCCCCGCCTCGTCCGAGCACGGGCTTCGTGCCACGGCGCGCTCCCTTTCTCCTCACGCCCCTCTTCGGGGCACCCGGGAAGCCAGCCAGGACTACATCCCAGGGGCCGTCTGTGTTGATCTTTGTTGGGGCCGCCTGTATCCGAGGCTATGCCTCCTCTCGGCCTCGCTCTGAGGCTCCGCCGCTTCCTCCCTCCTCTTCTCTGCCTAATTCAAGCTTCGCGCGGCCCGCTTAGCTTCGACCGGGAGAGGTGCGCTCTCGACCCGCGGATCAAAAACGTTTGTGTTTATCTTTGTCCGGTTCCGCGGGGGCGTTGCCGTCGCAGTCGCGGCATGCCTGAAGCGTTACGCGTGCGTGCTGAGTTTGCCAAATAGCGATTCCCGCGTTTTCTTCGCCGTCGGCTCACACAGTGGCGATATGGTGCTCATTTGCAGTAGCAGCTCACCCACGATGACTGATCCTCCTGCGTTCACCAGAAGCACAACCAGCATGCGACCATTCATCACCAAGCTTCGCCAAGGCAGGACCCCTGTGATTGACCAGGGTCAACCGACCGAAGCGGAAGGGGGGGCAAGGGAAAAGGGGATGCGCAGAATGAGGGAGTGAGAAGACGGATGGGGATACTGAGGCGTTTTTTGTTGGGGAGGCGGTGAATGGGAGGGGAACGCGTAGCACTTGCGAGTAAAAGTGAGGGGGCGGCGGCGGGGGAAAATTGTCCGCCCCCCTCCACCGAGGGCGAGACAAGCCGACGACGCGGTTCCTTTTACAAAGTGCCTCATGCGTTCGCCGCTCGTGAATTTCGCCTTCGCTCTCTGCCTGCCGTTCTCCACCAGCCTGCAGCAGGTCCCGATCCCTATGGTCAGCACCGCCTCGTCTCGATGCCGGTCTGGAGGATTCCCCCTGGTCTCTGCGGGCGGATCCCCCAGATTGCCATTGCCCTCGGGCTTGTCAACCTTACCCAAACATGCAGGGCGGGCGCTGTCCCTACGCCTTGCTTAGGTGCCCATCGTCTGCGCGCCTTCTCTTCGTCGTCGTTGTCGGCGTCGTCGTGCTCATGGCTCTGCTCGGTGCTTGTTTCCCCGATGCAGCGACCAACCACCCCCACCGCTACCTTGTCAGTCTTGGGGGTAGGGATCGGTTCGAGGCTGGTCATTCCTTTTTGCCCTTGCTCCCTCGCGCGCGCGCTCGCGTTGGCCCTGGTGGCGCCCGCCTCGCAGAGGTCGGCGTGGAGCGAGTGCACCTCGTCCTGCGGCGGCGGGCAGTCCGAGAGGATGAGGTCCAGGGGGGCCCCTCCCGACCGCCTGATGTCCAGAACGAGGAGGAAGAGGAGGAGGAGGAGGAGGAGAAGGAGGAGGAGGAGGAGCAGAGGAGGAAAGGGAGGAAGAGGAGGAGGCGGAAGAGGTGAGAGGAGAAGGAGGAGAGGAGGAGCAGGAGGAGGAAAGGGTGGGAGAGGAGGAGGCGGAAGAGGTGAGAGGAGGAGGAGGAGGAGGAGGAGGAGGGAGGAGGAGGAGGAGATGTCAGGGGGGGGGCACTCGCGGAGGAGGACAAGGAGAAGGAGGAAGCGGAGGAGGAGGAGGCGGAGGAGGCGGAGGAGGTGGTGGAGGAGGAGGAGGAGGAGGAGGAGGAGGAGGAGGTCCTTGGGTGCCCTTCGCGCCCGCCAGAAGTCCAGACGAGGAGGAGGCTGAGGAGGAGGAGGAGGAGGACACGCCGTTTAAGAAGAAATTCGGCAGAGGAGCAGATACCGATACCGATGCCCTCCTCTCGGCGCCACGCCTGGACCTGATTCGAACTTCTGGTCAGAACGCACCCTTGGAGAGGTCCCGTGGATGGGGGTACCGGCACGCTTCTTGTTGCACCCCTACCAGAGCGGCACACACACACGCACACACGCATTGACGCACGCACGCCCGCCCGCCCGCCCGCCCGCCCGCCCGCACAAACGCACACACACATACTCACACACTCACCCACACACTCACCCACCCACACACACACATACATACACATACACATACACACACATACACATACACATACACATACACATACACATACACACGCACGCACACACTCACACGCACACACACCCACACACACACCAGCACACACACACGGACACACACACACACACACACACCACACAACACACACACAAACACACAACAAACAACACTCGCTTCGGAGGCCCAGGAGGCCCCTCCCGCCTGCCAGAAACAACCGGCAGGCAGCGTGGTGCACCGAAGACGGGGCTCAGCTAGCTCGGTGGATCCTGCCCCAGGCGTGCTCGCGTCGTGGCAACATCGCGGCGGCTCTGTTCTTCCTCGCGGTCCGCCCCTGGGTGTCCGCGCTGGGCCTCAGGACGGTCAGACGGCGACGAGTCGGGATAAAAAAGTCGTCCGGGGGGACAGGATCCGGGGTCGGGTAGTTCTGGGGGGCCATTATTGGAAACATTTGGACTTTGCAGTTTGTGGTTGGGAGCGGGCATCAGTGCCAAGCTGGGTGCTGGCTTCGCCGTGCTTGGGTGGTGCTCGGGGCTCCAAGGGTGGCCTTACGCGTCGGCTGAGCTGGGTTTGGGAGGCCCAAAGCACGGTTACAGCGCAGGTTCCTGCTTGCTTGTTGCTTGAGTAAACAAGAAGAAAAGAAACTGTGCAAACAAGCTTTCTGACGCCCGCGCGGATTCCCCGGATCGGCGCTGGGACTCCCTGGCGGCACCTCCAGGTCGCCCCTGGCGCGCATCGCGCGCAAGGGAGGGGAGTCCAGCAACGGTCCAAGAAATCCGGGCGGAGGCCTGAAAGGTTCTGTTCATGCAGTTTTTCGTCCCCCCGGGCAGGGCTCTTTCCCCCTCGCGTCGTGGCAACAGTCACAACGTATTCTTGTTCCTCCACCTCCGCCTGCTAGAAGGAACTGCTCCCGCCCCGCCTCGCCCCCCTCCTCCTCCTCCTCCTCCTCCTCCTCCTCCTCCTCCTCCTCCTCCTCCTCCTTCCCTTCTCTGAAGACCTTTGGGGACCTGCCGAGATGCTCAAGAGAGACCGATGGGTAATTATGGGTACTAAACGCAGGGTCACACAATGTGCAACACTGCTGTGGGTAGTAACTCAGCTCGAATTAATGCCAGAAGACAAACTCTAACAGTGATCCCTGGACGGGCCGGATAGAGTTGATCCGACACCTCGTCGCAGGGAGCTTGCCAGCTAAACGGGCACAGTTCTCCTTCGACTCTCTGGGCGAGCACCTCGACCTGAATCTCAGGGCCTTTCGGGTCCCAAAACAACCACATCGGGAGCAAAGAACGACTGGAAGCCCTCCTGCCACGCTGCGCCTCCTCGCCTGTTTTATGTCCCCCGTCCTCTTTGCTCGCTCCTCCGGCAGAGCCGCCGGCACGGCCAGCGATGGCCCTGCGTCGAGGCGTGCTCGGTGCCGAGAGGCCTTCGAGCGTGTGGCTTGTGGGATTCGCGCGGATCTGTGAGCAGGTCATCTTTGGCCGTTTTGGTTTCATCTCGAGCCCATCTGGCCGATGATCGACATGGTGGCCGACCGCCTCTAGATTTCGAAGCGAACATGCCCGACCCGCTTCGCCCGCCGTGCGCGGCCGATGATACATCAAGGTCTGGCACCAGTAACATACACCAAGTATGGAATACCAGAACAGACATCAAGAGCTACACGGGTAATACATACATACATATATATAATATATGTGAGTGTGTGTCAGGCGCCCAGATCAGGTATTCATAAGCATATCGGGCACGGCACCGGAACCGTGCCCCCTCCTCCACGACGCCTGGAGGAGCGGTTCTAGCTGCGGGGATGGGGGGCGGGATTCCCGTGTGAGCGGATGCGGGTGGAGGAGGAGCGGGGCTGGTCGCAGCATGGAGCTTGCTCGAGGAAGAGCGCGCGGCTGGCTGCGGGGGATGGCGCCGCCGTGCCGATACGTAGGGGTCGGTGCTCTGGACACCGACCGTGTGCGGGAGTGTCCTCTTCTGGCGCACCTGGCTGGCCAGGTTCACATGCGCATGTAAGCTGCAGCGCATTGGGCCGCGGCAAGCACACACCAGTGACTCTGCGATCGAGCTATATTGCTTGTGGTATATGTCAATACGGCTTCTAGCCACCTAAGATGATTAACAACAGCATGTGATTCCCATGTCGAACTTAGGGCGTTAAGGCATTTGGCAGTTCTTGGGAGCTCACACATTATCAGCTTGTGTGGGCCAGTGGGGAGAAGGTATGATCGGTAATGAGGTCAGGGGTAGATAGTGATTTCGGAACGGGGGATGACTGAGGAGTAGAAGAAGAAGGAGGAGGAGGATAAGTCGGAGGAGGAGGAGGACGAGAGGGAGGACCAGCACGCGCAAAAAGAAGCGCGCAAACAGAAGAGGGCAGTGATGCATGCATGAATTCTTAGTGGAAGGACAAAGGGCAGGGAGGAGGAGAAGGGAGAGAGGAGGATGAGGAGACGGATGGAGAAAACGAAGACGGAAAGTAGGGGTATACAGTATACGGGCGAGGGTGAAGAGGACCAGCACGAGTATGAGAGGGACCAGCGAAAGAGGAGGAGGAGGAGGAGAAGGAGGAGGAGGAGGCAGAGGATGAGGATGTTCCTGCGGACTGCTGGGGATCGGGTAATGAACCGAGGGAAGGCTGATGAGGATGGCGAGGACGAGGAGGAGTGATAAGGAACTGGAGCCGAGCAATCGTCGGAGGACGATGGGAAGCATAACCATGGGAAGGGGGGATCGGCTCCTGGGAGGAATTGGAGCATATAGCAGTAGAGGTTGGACGAACGGCTGATTCTGCGGAAGAGGGATAGTTTGGGCTGGGGGAATGGAGCAGCAGGGGAGGAGCATGAAGAATGAGGTGGATGAGGATGAGGAGGATGAGGCACGAGGCACAGGGCATTGAGGACGGGGAGGGGGAGGAATTCAGTTGGGCGGAGTTGGAGGACACGAGGGCGGAGTTGGAGGACGGGGAAGAGGATCACAATCATCTGCACAAGGAGGGAGAAGAGTAGGCTCAGGTAGGAGGAGGCGGCTGCTGATTGTCATGATGAACATGACTCTGCGGGTTGAGGAGGAGGAAGAGCGGAGAAGAGGTTGGAGCTGGGGGATGTAGATGAGAACGGCGCGGTGGAATGGGGAAGAGGATGACGATGACGATGATGGTGACGATCGTGATGTTGTTGATGGTGAAGGTGCCGATGCCGATGTCGATGCTGTTGTAGGTGGTGTTGGTGATGCTGATGATGATGACGATCGTAATGCTCATCCTCCTGATGATGAGGAGGCTGACGATGATAGTGATGATGAGTATGCTAGAGATGACGATGAGCATGGAGACGAATGGGAATGCGGCGATGATGGTGATACTGGTGATGATGATGCTGATGATGATGATGCTGATGATGATGATGATGATGATGCTGATGTGTATTATGATTCTGATTATGAGCATGATGGTGACGATGGTGGCGGTGATGGTGATAATGGTGATGATGATGGTAGCGCTGATGACGACGATGATGATTATGGTGATTGCGATGGTGGTGATGATGATGTTGATGATGCCGATGAAAATGATGAATAAGCTGATGATGATGCCGAGGAGGAGGAGGAGGTCGAGAGAAGGCGGGCGAGGAGGTCGAGGGGTGCAGATGCCGATGCTGATGATGCTGTAGATGGTGATGATGATGATGATGATGATGATGATGATGACGAGCATGATGATGATCCTCCTGATAGTGAGATGGCTGATGATAATGGTGATAATGGGAATGCTGGAGATGAGGATGAACATGGAGACGAACGATCATGCGACGATGATGCTGACAATGATGATGATGATGATGATGATGATGATGGTGATGGTGATGCTGATGCTGATGATTTTGACGGTGAGTATGGTGGAGTTGTTGATGCTGATGATGGTGATGATGATGGTGCTGCTGATGCTGATGATGGTGGTGATGATGATGATGCTGATGAAACTGATGATGCTGATGCTGCTCATGATGATACTGCTGCTGATGATTTGGGTGATACTGATGGTAGTGATCATGATCATGCTCATGATGATTCTGCTGATTTTATGTTGATGGTGGCCGCGGGAATGATGCTGCCAGCGGTGGTGATGATGCTGAAGAGAAGGATATTGATGGTAATTTTGATGATGATGATGATGATGACGATGATGATGATGATGATGATGATGATGACGATGCTGATGTTGTTGATGATGATGGCCATGATGCTGCTGATGATGATGGTGACTCTGATGATGATGATTGTGATGATGATGATGTTGATGATGATGATGATGCTGATGATGATGCTGTTGCTGATGATGATGATGACGAGGAGGAGGAGGAGGAGGTGTTGGTCGAGAGGAGGAGGAGGATAAACAGGAAGAAGAAGAGGGACGGGACAGAGGGAGTGAGCCAGGAAGGGAGTGAGTTGCGGAAGGTGAGCGGTGGAGGGAGGGAGGAACGAAGGGCCGTGCCAGTCTTTGTTGTTCGCCCTGGTTCTGTGGGCCGTGCGGGCGGTGAAAGGAATGTTCCGTCCCAGCCATGCACCCATGCACCCCATATACCCCCTTTGTACCCACGCAGGCAGCAATCGGCGGGCCTCGTTCCTAGTACTTTCTTGGGCTCGAGGTCTCCAGCATGCAGCGGAGGGTGCTCATCCTCCCCCTCCTCCTTGCTCGCCTCTCTTGCAGCCGTTCTGGCTCAAGTCGCGCCAGATGCTCCGAGCGCGCTGACCCGAAGCCCCGCCCAGCCCCTTGCTCGCCCTTGCCCTTTCCCCTGCCCCTCCTCCTCGCTCGTTCGCAGCCAATCGAGGCAACTTGGATCAAGAGGCGGGGCGCCACTTCTGAGCTTTACGCCGGGCCTTGCGCCAGAGAGCCCCCTTCCTCCTCGCCTCGGAGCAGGGCGAGTTGAGACAAGGGCAGCTCAAACTCGGCCCCCGGACCCCAGACCCCTCCCGGGATCCAACCGCACCAGCTTTCCGAGCTGCGGCTCCCCGCAGGGGAAGTACCGTTGTCTCAGATCACCCTCCTCCCATCCCCCTCCCTTCCCTCCTCCTCCCGAAGGGCTTCTGGGGCCTCTGGGGGATCCTAGGCTCCCTCAGCTATGGCCCCGATGGCTGTGCAGGCCGCAGTGGCCGTGGCGCTGCAGCTCGAGCTTGCCGCGACTGCCGCGGCCTGGGTGGAGCTCTTCTCGCCTCCCAGGAGCGCCGAGGATTGGCCCAGCTGGCTGTCCGACCTGAAGAAGTGGCGCTCCCAGGTGCGGAGCAGCATCAACTACACGGGGGATGTATACGACAACCCCGCTGTTAACTGGACGCGGCTCTCGTACGTGCAGCCGCAGACCCACCTCTACGACCGGTACCTGTACGATCCCGCCAGCCACTCTTACACCGTGGACCGGTACCTCGCAGATGTCGAGAAGCGCTACGGCGGCATCGATTCCATATTGCTGTGGCCCACCTACACGAACATCCCGACTAGACGTAAGAGCGACCTTTCGCCGGAGTGACCTCTGGTGCGGGCACAGACGGGTCCCCGGATGGCTAGAAACGAGGCAGTAGCAGCTACTTGCGCGCCCAGGTTGGGTCCCCCCGCGGCCCCCAAAAAGTCGCGCACCAAAGGTCACGATGTTCCAACCCACTTTAGCCTTGATTGCCCGCAAGAATTTCGAACACCAGAAAAGTACCCCAAAACTCAAGGTTTTCACGTGTCGGACCCTGGGAGACGCGCGTCCGACACTGTTTCGACACTGTTTCGACACTCTCTCGGCACTTTTCGGGATGCTCGAAATTATTTCAGGGATGTGGTCCTTAAGTACGATGGGAGCAACATAACTCTTGCCAAGGGTCACTCCTGCGTGTAGCCGAACCTCGGCATCGACGCCCGCAACCAGTTCGACTACTACAGGGCGCTCCCCGGAGGCCTCGCGGCGCTGCGGGAGCTCGTGCTGGCCTTCAAGGCTCAGGGGGGGAACAAAAACACAGACACAATTCATCGTCGATTCCCAAGAAAAGATGGGAAAATATGGGAACTGGGGGGGAATACAGAAACCCAGGAAACATGGAAACAAAATTGGGAATCTGGTTAGTTGTGTGTATTTATTTGCGTATTTGTGGGCCCCTTCAAAGGCCCGCGGCGTGCGGGTGCTCCTGGCGTACAACCCGTGGGACCAGAGCACGCACGTTGAGGGCGAGCCGCACTGGACGACGCTGGTCCGGCTGATCAAGGATCGAGTCGGGCATGTCCCTCTACAGGAGGAAAAACCAGGGGAGGAAAAGGTACCCATACCTCTACCCTCCCCTCGCCCGTTTTCCCCGTTTTGGGCCTCCTGGGAGGCCCTCGTCGCCACCGCTGGATTCGCCTCGAAATCCTAGTCAGAACGCGCCCCAGGAGAGGTTTGGGGAGTAGCGGTATCGGTACCTTTCGGATTCCCCAGGATCGAGTCAGGCATGTCCCTCTACAGGGGAGGAATATTCAAGAGTAGTAGAAATAGTATGGTGATGATGTTGCATTTGTTTTGATTATTTTATGATTTTTTGTTTTTGTGCATTGCTTGTTTTTCTTACAAAACCCGCATGTAGGAGGACATGCCCGACCGTAATGAAGGAGACTGGCGCCGACGGTTTCAACGGCGACACGATGAGCACCATGTACCGGGAGTTCTGGGACGCCGGCGTTAGGTCCGGCTACCCGATCGTCGGGGAAATGGAGGGCGGGGGCTACGCCGACCCAGGAGGACGTCCCGAGGACGCGTCGTGGGAGAGCGCCAGCTGGGCCCCGATGGGTTGGGGGGAGGGGTGGGGGCACGACGTGGCGCTCGGCGTGGACAAGCTCAAGTGGCTGGACGGCCGGCACATGACCCACGTCTGCGACCGCTGGATGACGAACCACACGGACAACCTGCAGCAGGCATTCTTCAACGGCGTCGGCATGGAGAGTTGGGAGAACGTGTGGGGCATATGGATGCACTTCACCGAGAGGGACGCGGAGGCACTGCGGCGCGTGGCCACCCTGCTCCGCTGGCTTGGGAGTGAGCGGTTCGTGCAGGGCTACGAGGATCGAGTGAGAGAGAAAAATCACCCCGACCCCACGATTGTCATTTGTTATGCCCTGTTCGATTACTTTCTTAGGTGCTACGGTCGGTAACATTGGCTTGGCGTCTCGCTCCGCCAGTTCTAGCCCACAGCGCTTCGGAGCGACACGCTATCCCTTTCCCAGCCCCCCCATCCTCAACGGCATGATCTTATCCGAGCCTCCCGCCCCGCGGGGCGGAGCGACCCATTATTCGTTCGCAGGGCATGGCGTGTCGCTGGGGCCGCCGCCGCGACACGGTATGCAAAAGCTCCCGACCGTCAACGGCTTCGCATGCCGCGGTGCTTATCTTGACGGTGGCTCTTCTGCCTTCTAAGACCATCGAGAATATCCTTTTTTATCCGAGTAGCACAATGAAGACGTAGCCTAACTTAGGTCCCCGCCTTGACATTCTGCATCATCAGCCTGGGTGGCTTGGGTTGATGGCTGCTAGTGCTGCTGAAAAGATCCCCTCTCCCTAATGTGTTGGATCTCTCAGCTTAGGGGTCGTTTTCGACGTTCACCGTCAGAGGAGTGGATCATCCATCTGGGTGGCTTGGGTTGATGGTTGCTGGTGCTGCTGAAAAGATCCCCTCTCCCTACCGTTTTGGACCTCGTAGCTTCGGTCCGCTCCCAAAGGGGGTGGGGGGTCGTTTCCGACGCTCACCCGTCTGAGGAGTGGGAGCCCTACACCCCCGACGTGCTCCGCAGCCCCGGCCGGCCCTTTGCCGAGGGCGGGTCCGTGGGCTCCCGGTTCCGCCACCAGAGCGGCGACTGCGCGTGGCTGGTAGTCAACCGCGGTGGGGCGCCAGAGGAGCGGCAGCGTCGAACCCTCGGCGGCCGCGAGAGGCGCGGTTGCGCCGGGGTGTGGTTCGCGATCGGCACTGTTCTGGGGCCTGGGGAGCATGACGCTGTCCTCGTCGGGCCTCCTCGGGGTGCGGCGGAGGGCTTTGTCGAGGTCCTCGCCCGCCCTCCAGGGTGCCACCCAGTGTCCTGATTGCAAACCGCACCCTTTGCGAAACACACCCTTCGGAGGCGCCGAGTCGAGCCTGTCCCTCCTCACTGGGCCAGGGCATCTCAGCTCCGACAGCCCACCCTCCGCAGGCCCCGCAGAACCCGGAGGAGCAGGCACGCACTCTCCAGCTGGGTGGGCAAGTCGGCCGGTGGGGCCAAGGCCACGCCAGAGGGGGATGGGGATCGGGGAACACGATGCTCAGAGGAGGTGGACCTCAACGTTTCCAGCTGCGGGGTGGAGGGCGGGACCGTGTACGACCTCTACCACGGAGTCCAGCTGCCGGCTGGGCAGCTCCAGGCCGTCAGGGTTCCTGTGGAGGCCAACGGCTTCGGCGCGGTAGTGCTCACGGGGAGGGCCTCCCTCCCGGTCGAGCCGCTGCTGGCGCGCATGCGGGGCCTCACCGCGGCGCCTCTGGCGTCCCTGTCTGCGGAGTGGAGGATGCTGCCGCAGGAGTGCTTAGGCTTCGGGCTGCGCGCAGACGGCCCCTGATGGACCTGTTTTCCACCATCGCCACCATAAGTTGGAGGGGGGGAGGAGCTGGAGGATGATGAGGAGGAGGGAGAAGAGGAGGAGGAGGAGGAAGATGAGGAGGAAGATGAGGAGGAGGAGGAGGAGGAGGAGGAGGACGAGGACCCCGTCCCCCTCCCACTCACGGTGCTGGCGGTGGAAGACACGCTCACAGAGCCCCTGCAGGTAGTCCAGGCTGGCCTCAGCAGGCCCCCCGAGCAGCCTGGGGCGGTCCCAACACACCGGCGCCGCCTCCGGCGGCACCCTTGGGGCGCTCCGCGCCCCGTGGTTGGGGTGCTGCGGCTGCCCTGGGCTACTCGGGGGACCTGCTGTGAACTGGCCAGCCAGGACTATCTGTGGAGGCCGGCTGTGCGAAACCTGAAGCCGTACTCCAGATTTCGCAATAAAGGGAGGGGGGTCTCATTTCGGGGGGGGTCTCTTCCAGGCTATCTTGGAGGGCCTGGGGGGGTCTGGGGACGACGTTTTGGAGGGTTCTCCCACGAGGGGGGGTCTGAAATGGCTCGTCTGGGAGGGTCCAGACCTCCTCCCTTTTATTACGAGATCTGGAGTACCCCGCAGGAGATGGTGGGCATGGAGTCGCGCGTGGCCACCACCGCCACAGCAGACGGCATGGTCTTGATCCCGAGGGCCAGGTACGAGTTTCGATCCGCCGCCGTCGAGCTGGAGGGCAACGACACCCTGGGGATGGACGCCCAGTTCCCGTGGGAGGGGTCCGCCCACCGCTTCCACCAGCGCCTCTTGGAGCTGGGCCCGTTCTACATCGACAGGCACCTGGTCACGAAGGGCGACTTCGCGAGGTTCCTCCACGCGACCAGGTACTCGAAGAAGGGAAAACGCCATAAGCATAAGCTGATGGCGCTCCGCACAGATCTCTTGGATCCGCGCTGGGACCCCCCTGGTGGCGCCTCCAGCGCCGCCCCTGGAGGGGGGTTTCGGCGCAGATCCAAGAAATCCGCGCGGAGGGCCAAAAGTTGATGTTTACAGCCTTTCTGTTTCCTCTCCTAGGTACGCCCCGCGCGACCCTCACAACTTCTTGGTCGGCTGGGCTCCCGCGGCGGAGGGGGGCGGCCTCGCGCCGCCGGCGGGGTCCGAGCGGCAGCCCGTCGTCTGGGTGTCCCTCGCGGAGGCCCGGCGCTACTGCGCGTGGGCCGGCAAGCGGCTACCCCACGCCTACGAGTGGCAGCTGGCGGGCCAGGGCACGGAGCGGCCGGCACGGCAGTACCCGTGGGGGGACGACGAGCTGCCCGGTCGGGGGCTCTCGGGGGCAGCGACAGGGTTCGAGGAGGAGAGCAACGCGACGAACAGAAATTGTTGGCGCTCCGCGCGGAGCCCTCGGATCTACGTTGGGCCCCCTCCCCCCGGCGGCGCCTGCGGCGCCGGCGCCCTGGCGCGCTCCGCGCGCCAGGGAGGGGGGCATGGCGCAGACCCAAGAAATTCGGCGCGGAGCAGCCGACAAAATATGTTTATTTACCAGCCTGGAACATATCCCTATCCCTATGCTGGGCACCTCCTCATCACGATGCCAATATTAGGGGTTCCCTTATTTTTTGAAGGCGAATCCCTAAGATTCTATAGGCGTGCGCCACATCCGCCGACCCCTTTGTTCGAAAAGCGTTGTGGTTTCTCTGGGGTCGCATGCAGTGTCGGCACCATTCTCCTGCAATGTTGCGTGCAGCGTGTGGTCGTGAGGAGGAGGCAGAGGAGAAGGAAGAGAAGGAGGAGGAGGAGGAGGTGATCGCGGGGATCTCTTGGGGGGCTCCTCGCGGGACTCCTGGAGGCAGTTTGGAAGCCTCTTGGGGGCCGTTTTGGGGCCGTTTGGGGCCCTCTTGGGGGCCTTTTGGTGCTTCTTAGGGGCGTCTTGGGGGCCTCTTGGGGCCTTTTGGGGCCTTCTTGGGCCGTCTTGGGGCGGAAGAAGGCTCGGATTGTCGGTTCAAGCTCCCCCTCTTGGGCCCTTCTTGGGGCCGTCTGGGGGCCCTCTTGGGCCGTCTTGGGGGCCTCTTGGGCCGTCTTGGCGCCCTCTTGGGCCGACTTGGGCGCCTCTTGGGGGCCTCTTGGGCCGTCTTGGGGCGGTCTTGGGGTGCTCTTGGGCTGTCTTCCACGCCGCAAAGGCCGACAAGTCGTATATGATGAAAATGTACGTTTCCCATGGGAATTTGACGATTTTCGGCTCTTCGGCCCTTCTGAGGACTGTTCTTGGAGGCCTCTTGGGCCGTCTTGGAGGCTTCTTGGCTCGTCTTGGGGCCATCTTCGGCGTCTTGGAAGGCTCATTTGGGCCGTCTTGGGGCGGAAGGCTCGGATTGTCGGTTCAAGCTCCCCCTCTTGGGCCCCTCTTGGGGCCGTCTGGGGCCGTCTTGGGGGCCTCTTGGGCCGTCTTGGCGCCCTCTTGGGCCGACTTGGGCGCCTCTTGGGGGCCTCTTGGGCCGTTTTGGGGCGGTCTTGGGGTGCTCTTGGACCGTCTTCAACGCCGTAAAGGCCGACGAGTCGTACATGATGAAAATGTACGTTTTCCAATGGGAATTTGATGATTTTCGGTTCTTCGGCCCTTCTGAGGACTGTTCTTGGAGGCCTCTTGGGCCGTCTTGGAGGCCTCTTGGCTCGTCTTGGGGCCATCTTCGGCGTCTTGGAACGCTTGTTTGGGCCGTCTTGGGGCGGAAGGCTCGGATTGTCGGTTTAAGCTCCACCTCTCGGGCCCCTTTTGAGGCCGTCTTGGGGCCCTCTTGGGCCGTCTTGGGGGCCTCTTGGGCCGTCTTGGCGCCCTCTTGGGCCGACTTTAGCGCCTCGTGGGGGCCTCTTGGGCCGTCTTGGGGCGGTGTTCGTGTGCTCTTGGACCTTCTTCCACGCCGTAAAGGCCGACGAGTCGTACATGATGAACATGTACGTTTTCCCATCGGAATTTGACGATTTTCGGCTCTTCGGCCCTTCTGAGGACTGCTCTTGGGGGCCTCTTGGGCCGTCTTGGAGGCCTCTTGGCTCGTCTTGGGGCCATCTTCGGCGTCTTGGGGCGCTCGTTTGGCGTCTCGGGGCCCTCGTGGGCCGTCTTGGAGACGTCTTGTGACCTGCTTGGCCCGTCTTGAGCTCCATTTGGGCCCGAAAGAGGCCCGTGAGTCGCTCGGCGTAGGCCCGGGGGGGGGGGCCGGGAGGGGGGGGGTCAAATTGTCGGTTTGGGGTCCCATGGGGGGGGGCCCTTATTTTTTGAGGGCGAATCCCTAAGATTATCATCGCCTTTTGGCGTGTCAATCTTAGGGATAGGGATACGTTCGAGGCTGGTAATTTATGGCGTTCTCTCTTCTTCTAAATTCTCGGGGGCAGCGACAGGGCGGGTCCGGCCATCGGGTCGGGGAGAGAGTCGGCTACACGTAGGAGTGACCCTTCGCCGGAGTGACCTCGGGGGCGGGCTCATCGGCCCCCCCGATCCCCTAGCGGGATGCGTTCGCGGCTGCTTGCGCGGCCGGATCTGGCCTGTTGCGCCCCCCTTTGGTCCGCGCGCCAGAGGTCACTCTTGCCCAGGGCCACTCTTGCGTGTAGCCCAGAGAGGATCGACCCCCGATCGCTCAGGCCTCTCCGATCGGGGCCCGGGCGCCCCATCGCCGCCCAGCAGCGTGCGGCTCTGCGATCGAGGGCCCATCGTGGAACTGCCGGCGGTCGTTGCGTCCCCCCTTGGCCAGAAAGTTCCCAAGGGTTTTTTTGGGGAGGAGGGTTTTCCAGGAGGGGTCCCCCAGGGTCTTCGCACCCCCTGTTCTGAGAAGGTGCCAAGGCCCCTGGGGGGCTCTCTGGAAAACCCGCTCCCCCAAACCCCCCTTTGGAACCCCCCCAGTTCTGGGCCAGTGCCACCCTGTCGCGCTCCCCCCTCAGGTTCTTCCCGCCCCCGGGCAACGGCAGCACCGTGCCAGAGCTGCCGAACGTGGGGGCGTTCTCCCCACAGGGCGACGCGCCGAGCGGCGTGGCGGATCTCGCGGGCGTGGTGTGGCAGTACACGGACGAGTTCCGGGACGAGCACACGCGCACCGTGCTCCTCAAGGGCAGCGGCCTGTACCACCCGACCGTCTCCGGCAATTTCCCCGCTCTGAGGCAGACGAGGAACTGGTACTTCCCCAGGACCGGACCCCCCGATGCGGTCGGGGAATCGCGCCGCATCGCCGATGCACCGGCGATGCGGCGCGACCTTGGGCCCGAGGTGCCCCCTTTTGACGGCGCGGACGCGCCGCCGATGCTTCCGATGCCTCGAACGGCTTGTTTCGGCCCCAGTGCTAAGAGGAGAGACTGAGACCACCGCCTCTCGAGCGCTCGCTCCCGCGGCATGCCCAAGAAAAGAGGCCACCGCCACCGAGAACCCGTCGGGGGGAGGCCCAGTCCTGGGCAATGGCGCGCCCGAGCGTGGTTCGGCACCGGGTACCGCTCGGGCGCGCCTCCGCCAAGGGGTTGGGCCACCCCCCCGACGGGTTATCCATGGCGGTGGTCTCTGTTTCTCCTCTACCCCATACTTGGGGTGGACGCCCCTCGTCGTAGATCCCCGATTTTGGCCCCAAATATGTTTGGCCCGCTCGAGGATCCCAACTCCTAGGCCTCCCAGATGGGGTCGGAGGATCGCGCCGCATCGCCGATGCATCGGCAATGCGGCTCGATGCGGAGCCCGATATTCTCCACGCCGACGTCGCCGATGCGTCGCCGATGTCGGCGGTGCATCGTCGATGCATCGCCGATGCATTGGCGATGCGGCGCGATCCTTCGACCCCATTCGCTCCGACCCCATCCAGTTAGGAGGCCTGTACCGACAGTCAGGGATCGGGGCCGCCAGACGGTGTGGGCGTCGGTCAAGGAATGTGCCCAGAAAGCTCCAGACCCTGGCGCACTCCTTATCTGTGGCCAAGCGTCAGCTGGAGTTCCACCAGCTTCCAGAGGAGGACGATGAGGAGGACGAGGAGGAGGAGGAGGAGGAGGAGGAGGAGGAGGAGGCGGAGGCGGCGGAGGCGGAGACGGAGGAGGAGGAGGAGGAGCTTGCACTCCTTGCCCAACGATTCCCTACCCGAGGCCCTCGCCGCACCCCCCCGCTCGGCTACCCGCCAGGGCCCTGGAGCTCGACAGGCACAACCGCATGATGCTGATGGACGACGCCTACGAGCGCGCCGGCACCCTCGGGTTCCGCTGCGCCGCCGACCACGCCGAGGGGCAGGCGGCGCCGTACCACTTCAGGGACCTCGGGCCGCCCGAGGGCGCCGGCTCGGCTGCGCCGCTCGTCGTCTGAGCGCAGCGGCCCCCCCCCAAAAGGCCTTGGTCCTCCTCCCTCCTCGCCCTCCGTGTCCTCGTCCTCCTCATCCTCCTCGTCCTCCTCGGCGTCGTCCTCCTCCTCCTTCGCCAACTCCTCCCTCCCCCTCCTCTCGCTCTCCTCCTCTTCCTCCCTCTCCTCCTCGTCGCGCTCAGGGCCGCCGCACTCGCCTCAGGGTACCAGAGGCCGGGGCACTGCGAGCCGGGGCTCGTGCCAATGCCACGGTGGGAGACGTCACAGCACGGAGCGCATGCACCTCGGCCCCACGGCTGCAGCCCTGCGGGGCGCGCGGAGGTGCAGATGAGAGACAGAGGCCACCGCTCCTCCTCCTCCTCCTCCTCCTCCTCCTCCTCCTGATCCTCCTCCTCCTCCTCCTCCTCCTCCTCCTCCGCCTCCTCCTCCTCCTCCTCCGCCTCCTCTCATTTTGCTGTGCGCTACCCTTGCGGCGCACGCGGCTCTGGGGGGCATCCCGACTCCTAGTGCGGGCGCTGTCCCCCAGGGGGTGCATGTGCGGAGAGGCTCTCCGGTACGATCATGCCCCTCCCAAGCGCCACAGGGAGCCCATCGGGTGGGGGGACGTGACCCCTGGGCGGCGGCACGCCCCCAGGGGCACCCACTGCCGGGTGGCGCTCGGGCGTGCCGTTGCCCATGGCCGAGTCTCTCCCGACCGAGTCTCGGTGCCGGTGGTCTCTGTCTCTCCTCTGGGCACGGGGGCCGACACGCGCGGGGTCGGAGGATCACGCCCCACTTGATGCATCGGGGAGATCGGCGGCGCACTGGCGCCGTCAAGACGGGGATCGTCGGGCTCAAGGTCGCGCCGCACTGCGCAGTTCTTTATAGTTATGTATTTATGTATGCATTTATTTATTTATTTTTTACTTATTTATGTATTTAGTTCTTTATCTATTTATTTATTTATTTATTTATATTTTTATTTATTTATTTATATTTTATAATAACTAATATTATTGTTAAAAACCTCTCTTAGCACCAAGCCCCTGATCACGGGGCCCTGGCCGCCCTCCAAGCGCACCTCCGGCGGGCTTCTGCTTATTGCCCGCCCCTGTGCTGTCGGCGGGCGCCCCGCGCGCGAGCGGATCGCCCCCGCCGCGCCGCGACGGGCCAGAAGTGTTGTTGGCGGGCGGGGCGGTGGGCTCGTCGCCCTTGGGGCTGGAGGCCCGTGCGGGTGCGCAGGGCAGCTAGGGCAAGCATGAGGAAGAGATGGAAGGGACGACTCTGGTTCAAAATTGGGGGGGGCACAGGCTCGGTGGGGGTTGCACCGACGCCCAATCGTCCACCGATCACCGACAGGGGCCCGATTGCCCCACCCCGCTCGGGAGCGTGCGGATGTGTTATCGGGGCCTATCGGGGCCTATCGTCGGCGATGGATCGCCGATTCCAGGCGGATGCCTTCCCCTGGAGCCTGTCTCCCCTTCCCCTCCCGGATGTCGCCCCTCGGCGATGGCCACACCCGTCCCGTAATCTCCATGTCCATCCACACTCCCCGCCTCCGCGTCCTGCCCCCCCCCCTCCCCCTCCATGTCGCTTGACGCAGGCAGATCTATGTCCACAGGGATCTGGCGCATGCCTTTTTGCCATCGCTTCCATGTGCTGCGCCCTGTGCCAGGGCGTGCCCGAGTGCAAGAGGTGGGGCTGGGTCAAGAGCGGCCTCGACAACAACGGCGGCAACGATAACGACTGCGGCGACGGCGGCATCGGCGACGACGACGACGACGACGACGACGACGGCGACAGCGGCATCGACGACGACGACGACGACGACGACGACGACGACGGCGACGGCGATGGCGTCGACGACGACGACGACGGCGATGGCGTCGACGACGACGACGACGGCGACGATCGTCGATCGAGCTCGACGCGGGCGCGACCCTCACCCCCTCACCCTTGCCCCACCTCGGCGTTCCGTTCCAAGACCCCCGATTCCTTGATCTTCTTAAAGCCTGGACCCCCAGAGGCCTCGACCCCCTTCGGGGCTAGACAGGAATCTGACCCTGACACGTCGATTCGTGAATTGTCCGTGTTCGGTTCTCGAGAGAGCGCCGCGGCCGTCATTTTCCAGGCTGGCGCCCGCCAGGTTTGGGCCCGAGGTCCTTTTCACTTCACCACGTTTTACTAAAGGGGGCTCTGTCCATCCCCGACCCTGCCCCCGGCCAGCGTTCCATCCGGAGCCATTTTGTCGACGGCCCCGGGGCCCAGCGACGGCCGCCAGGGGCCGAGGAATCGCCAATCCCTTCCCGTCGTGACTTTGCCACGGCGCGGCCAAGTCTGGGTCGTCACATCGGTCTCAAGCAGTGGCGAAGCGACCTGGCTCGCCTACAGGGGGAATGTTCTACGAACCTTTTGCGGTCTGCACGACATGTTCGGAGACCATCTCTCTGGCCGAGCCTGTCCTGTCCCAGCACGGCGGCCTCCTGCTCCAAGAACACCCGTGTTCGTTCTCAGAACGCTCTCTCAGAGCACTTCTCTGGCTCTATAAAGAACATGCCTTGGTAGGCCTCGAGGAATGCTACGACGGTCGCTCCCTGCTCAAAAATCTCTTCTTGAAAATAAAATTTCTATCATTTTACACATGACATTTAATTAAGAAAAGAATGAGAAAAATATGGATCCGTGTGATCTTCTCTTTGATCCCGGCCAACAGAATAAAGAAAAAGAAGCTCAAAAGACGTCTGGGCCGCTGCACCAGCCGCTGTCGCTCGAGCGGCCTGCCGCCCTCCTGCCATCCGGGCAACCGCCGCCGCCATGGCGCGCACGGGCGGCGGCGGCGGCCTGCCGGTGCTCGTCACGGGCGCCTGCGGCCACCTGGGAGGCCACGTCGTCCGCAGGCTGGCGGGCCGCGGGCAGCGCGTGCTGGCGACGGACCGGTCGGAGGCTCCGGGGAGGAAGCGGCGCCGCTGCCCTGCCTCTTGGTTTCGCCGTGCTTCGGGGGCGGGAAAGAGGGGGGGGATGACTATAGGGGGGGGTGGATATATCATGGCGGGGGCCATGATGT
Source organism: Prorocentrum cordatum (assembly GCA_963575745.1). NCBI lineage: Eukaryota > Dinophyceae > Prorocentrales > Prorocentraceae > Prorocentrum > Prorocentrum cordatum. The sequence continues at coordinate 250,047 of CAUYUJ010004224.1, forward strand.
TTCCCTAGACTTTAGGGCGCCTCTTCTTGCTTCAGTACGTCCCTGGCCCCCGCGCTGGGCCGCGCACATGCCGCCGGTCATGATTTGCATCCCCCCCTCTTGGACACCCCCGTCTTGGCCGCTCCCGAGTTCTCGGGGCCTCCTGGGAGGCCCCAGGAAAGGTCCAGGCGTGGTCTCTACTATAAGGTGTTGCCTCTGGGTCCGGAGTGGCGAGCAGAGCGCGATGCCAGAGTGCAGCGTCCTCGGTCTATCGGAGGTCCGGAGCGCATGGTCCAGAGTGCGCTCTCCCCGAAGGGGGGTTCTGAAGAGAGAGAGGCGATCCCTGCCTCCCTGGCGCGCCCAAGGCCTCCTGGGAGGCCCGCGTCGCCACGGCTCGATTCGCCTCGACGTGTCGGTCAGAACGCCTCGCTCCTTCTCCTCCTCGGCCTTCTCCTCCTCCTCCTCCTCCTCCTCCTCCTCCTCCTCCTCCTCCTCCTCCTCCTCCTCCTCCCTCCTCCCCCCTCCCTCCTGCCTCCTCCCTCCTCCCTCCTCCCCCCTCCCTCCTGCCTCCTCCTCCTCCTCCTCCTCCTCCTCCTCCTCCCTCCTCCTCCTCCTCCTCCTCCTCCTCCTCCTCCTCCTCCTCCTCCTCCTCCTCCTCCTCCGGGAGGCGGAGATGTCCGGGGAGTGGCGGCATCGGCGTTCTTCTTTGGTTCCCCCAAGAAGGCCCCCGCAGATCCGCAGGCGGCTTGGGGGCCCGAGGCAGCCCGCCTCGTCGAGTTCGTGCAGGCAGACCTGACCGACGGCTCGGCGATGCAGGACCTGGCGGCCAGATGTGGCGACGCCGTGCACGTGGGCGCCATCCCTGGGCCGACCCGGCACCTGCCACCCGGGGTGGACCCGGCCTGCCTGCAGAAGAGCGCCATCGGGCTCGAGGACCTGCCTGGTCTGGAGCTGCTCCGGCTGAACCTTCTGGGCACCGGGCTGCTTTTCGAGGCGCTTGCTGCCAGGCGCGATGGCCGCCGGGTGGTGTTCTCGTCGTCGCTATTCTCAATGGGTTACTCGCACGACCCCGCTGATTTCCGGCCGCAGTACCTGCCGCTGGACGAGGACCACCCCATGCAGCCTCTCGAGCATTATGGCCTGAGCAAGGCCATGGGCGAGGAGATGGCGCGCATGTTGGCTCGCGTTGGCGCGGTGCCCAGCAACGACGATTGCCGCGGCCCCGAAGCGAAGCGTCCGCGCACCAGCGACGCACGTGGCGTGGGACCCTCCTTCGTGTGCCTCCGCTTTTCGAACATCGTCAAGGCTGAGAGGTGGGACAAGCTCCCATGGCCGGCACCGGAGAATGGGGTCACTCCACTTCTGTGGGCATACTGCCACGAGTCCGACGTCATCGACGCGCACCTGCTGGCACTTGACGTGCCGCGTGAGGCGCTGGCATCGTCGTGCGAGAGCTTCCTCCTGGTCGCGGACGACACTCGCTACGACAAGCCCACGTCCGAGCTGATCTCTCAGCAGTGGGACCGTCCGCCGCCTCTGCGGCGGGCGCTTCCGGACCACAGCTCCATAGTCTCGAACGACAAGGCCAAGCAGGTGCTCGGCTTCAGGCCTCGCAGCGTGCGCCCGCTCGCGAGCAGCGCCGATGCTCCGCAGACCGGCCCAGGCAGAGGCGACCGCTCGTGGCACACGTTCAGGGCGCCCAGTGGCTTTGTACTGAGCAGCGGGGAGATTCTGGACGACGGCTTTCTGGCCTATCAGACGTACGGGGAGCTGAACACGGACGGCTCCAATGCGGTCCTGCACCCGACATCTTTCGATGCGGTACACTGGGAGCTGGAGTATAACATCGGCCCAGGTCGGCTGCTGGATACCAGCAAGTATTTCGTCATCGTCATTAACCTGTTGGGGAATGGGGTGTCCATGTCGCCCTCGACCTGCGAGGCCAGGGCGACATTCCCTGCCAAAGGAACGTCAATGAGCGACAACGTCCGCCTTCAAGCACTCCTCCTCGACAAGTTGGGGGTTGGGCCCCTGGCGCTCATCTACGGCTACTCCATGGGAGCCATGCAGGCTCTGCACTGGGGCGTCATGTACCCGGACCGCGTGCAGCGGATCGCTGCGGTCTGCGGCTCCGCGAGGGCGAGCGACTACAACGTGGTATTTCTCGACAGCCTGCGGGCTGCGCTGCTGGCCGACCCGCACTGCGTGGAGGGCGCCGACGGGCGCCTGCTGCTGACTGGCCCCTGCCATCGGGGCCTGAAAACCTTCGGCAGAATCTATGCTGGCTGGGGTGTGCCCATGGAGTTCTACCGGCAGGAGCTGTGGAGGAAGAGCTCCCGAGATGGGCAACCCTTCGCCAGCCGTGAGGACTTCGTCGTGCGCTCCTACGAGGGCGGCTTCGCGAGCGCGAACCCGCTCAACCTGCTCGCGCAGCTGCACACGTGGGCCACCGCCGACGTCTCCAAGGCGCACGGCATGGCGGCGGGGTGCACGCTGGCCGAGGCCCTCGGTCGCGTTAGGGCGCGGGTGTACCTCATGCCCTGCACGACCGACGCGTACTTCACGGTCGCGGAGACCAAGGTCGTGGAACAGCGCCTACGTCGGGCATGCCTCTCTACAGGAGGAATGCTCGAGAATAGTAAAACGGTAGTCTGGCGACGATATTACATGCTTTTGGTACTGTTGTGATCATGTTATGAACATGTTCAATGTTTCTTCCAAGTCCCGCCTGTAGGAGGACATGCCCGACCTGAAACAACGGCACAGACGTAGAATTGTTCGGAGCTCCGTGCGGAACTCATGGGTCGGCGCTGGGCCAGCCCTGGCAGCGCTTCCAGCCCGCACCCCTGGCGCGCGGCGGGGAGGGAGCGGTCCACAGCGCCAATCCGAGAAGTCCGCGCGGACCTCCGAGAGTTCTGTCTATGCATATGTTTGCTTTTCCTCTCCAGTCGACGAGGAAGAAACGCCATAAACATAAACTTTTGGCGCTCCGCGCGAATTTCTTAGATCCGCGCTGGGCCCTCCCGGCGGCGCCTGCCCACCGCGGATCCAGGAAACCCGCGCGGAGCGCCAAACGTTTTATGCTGATTGCATTTTTTTACAGGTGGAGGCGTCGTCGCTTCCCAACTGCAGGTTCTGGCCGCTGGAGTCCGACTGGGGGCACCGGGCAGGGGACCCCCACAGGCCTGGGCAGGAGGCCGACGCGGCCGCGCTGGCCTCGAGGGTGGCGGAGCTGCTGGCGGAGCCGACGCCCTGCTAGCCGCTGCCAGCCCGCCAGCGCACGCGCCGGACTCGCGAGCGGGTCCCAAGGGGAGCGGGTCCTGGAAGAGAAGGGGCATACAGTCAATGCGCGTAGTGAGGACGCGCGCCTTCGTCTAGGGTGCCCTGGTGTCCTTGCCTCTGCGGCCCGTCCTCTGCCCTTTTCACTGGTCGCCCGCCGCCCAAGCACAAAAGAAAACTTCGGCCTCCAGGTGCCTTTCGTCCTTACCACCCGTCCTTTCGGGCGAAGAGAACTTTGCACATGCACCCATCCTGGCAAGGCCCGTCCTTGACCCAGGATCGGTGCACGTGCCTTCCTGGCCAGGGCCGGAGGGCGCCTGCACCGACCCTGGGCTCAGGATGGGCCTGGCCAGAAGCGGCGCACGTGCACAGTTCTGGCTCCCCTGTCCTTCCCTGCACGCTTTCGCTGCACACCCGCACACTGTCGGAGCTCCGCGCGGAGTCCGGCGGAGCGGCGCCGGGCCCGCCGGGCGGCGCCCCCGGCTGCCTCCCCGCGCGCCGTATAGGGGCCGCCCTGCGCGCCACGCCCCCGCTGGCGGGGGTGGCCGGGTGCACAGGCCCGCTGCCGCCCGGGCCGCGCGGCGGGAGCTCCAGTGATCTAGCAGCAGGTCGGGCGCGTCCCTCCACAGGGAGGATGTTCGAACACAGTCCGAACATGGTCTGGGGACGATCTTTGTGGTACCATGTTTAATTATGCTAGGGTGCTTTTTTCTTGTTTTTTATGTTAAAAGATATCGGTCAGAATCTGCCTGTAGGGGGACACGCCCGACCTAATTTTACCAGTGCCGGGGCAGGGAGCTGTCGTGCAGGTCGCACGGCGGCTGGCGCTGCGCCGTGGCGACCACGGCGGCCTCCTAGATCGGCCTGGAGCGGCTGTTCCTCAGACTTGGGTCGGGGAACCAACCCCTCCGTGGCCGATGCTCGCCGCGGCCAGAAAATCACCTCTGCTCCTCGTTCCGTGCGCCTTATGGTCAGCACGACGACTGCATGCATCGCCTCGGGCCTCGAATGGAAAGCGGTCCTGCGGGAAAGGGGCCCTCAAATTTGTCGCCGTTGCCGGCGTCTCGGGAAGCTCGATGGGGGTGGCGCTGGATGGCGCCGCGTGTCGTCGTCTGCGCGGGACCATCACTTGTCACAAGGGGTCGTTGCTTCAGGACAACGCTAAACG
>CAUYUJ010004224.1:259472-261972 GCA_963575745.1 Prorocentrum cordatum
TACCCTGACACGCCCATTAAGGCATTGGCCGTTCTCGGTTCGCGAGAGGGCGTCGCGGCCGTCATTTTTGCGGGTCCAGGTCCGTCGGTTTCGGTCCCAGGCCGTTTTCACAAAGGGGAGGTCTACGAAAGGGACGTGTGTCCACCGCCGAACACTGGGGCCCCAGGACCGCGGAGGTGCGAGAGCGGCGGCTTGCGCGCTCGGGCTTGGCCCCCCCCCCCCCGCGCCCCACCACAGCCGCGCACCACAGGCCAACTCTCGCTCAGGGCCGCTCCTGCGTGCAGACGTGGCTCTGGGGCCGCGAACCTCTCCGTGCAGTCAGCCCGCACGGTGAGGACGGGCAACCCTCCCGAGGGCAATTGCCCTCGCGTCCTCGCCCCCTCGGCCCGTCCTGGGCCACTCTCGTCGGCCGCGCCCCCGCCGGCAGAGCGTCGGGGTGGGCTGCCCGAGGCCCCCCGGCCTCCCTGCCGCGCACCCGTCGGCTGCGGGCCGACTGCAGCGCGCGGGGTCCCGACGCTTCGCGCTCCCTCCGCGCCCCCCTCTCTCTCGGGAGCGAAGAAAGGAATGCACACGTCCATGAGGCCGTGTTGGCTGCGAGAGTATGCACTGCGCGGATGTTCGTTTCGCGCGGACGGCCTCGCGGATCGAGGGGCCGTGTTCGTGTGCAGTGCCGTTTTTACCTAACAGCGAGGACTGATCGGTTTCTAGTAGTGTCAAAAGAGAGCATCATGACTCACCAGGGGGGTCTGGGCAGATGCCGGACGGGTGCCCCAGGAATCCGGGGATTCCTTTTTTGCCATTTCGTGTTTTTCGAGTTCCCAGAACTCCATTCCCGGGCCACATTTTGAATGCTGAGGCAGGCTGGTGCTGAGGCTGAGGCAGGCTGAGGCTGAGGCAGGCGGAGGCTGAGGCCGAGGCTGAAGGCAGACGGAGGCTGAGGCTGAAGCAGGCTGAGGCTGAGGCTGAGGCAGGCCGAGGCTGAGGCTGAGGCAGGCTGATGCTGAGGCAGGCTGAGGCTGAGGCTGAGGCTGATGCAGGCTGAGGCTGAGGCAGGCTGAGGCTGAGGCCGAGGCTGAAGGCAGACTGAGGCTGAGGCTGAAGCAGGCTGAGGCTGAGGCTGAGGCAGGCTGAGGCTGAGGCTGAGGCAGGCTGATGCTGAGGCAGGCTGAGGCTGAGGCTGAGGCTGATGCAGGCTGAGGCTGAGGCAGGCTGAGGCTGAGGCCGAGGCTGAAGGCAGACTGAGGCTGAGGCTGAAGCAGGCTGAGGCTGAGGCTGAGGCAGGCTGAGGCTGAGGCTGAGGCAGGCTGATGCTGAGGCAGGCTGAGGCTGAGGCTGAGGCTGCAGGCTGAGGCTAAGGCAGGCGGAGGCTGAGGCCGAGGCTGAAGGCAGACTGAGGCTGAGGCTGAAGCAGGCTGAGGCTGAGGCTGAGGCAGGCTGAGGCTGAGGCTGAGGCAGGCTGATGCTGAGGCAGGCTGAGGCTGAGGCTGAGGCTGATGCAGGCTGAGGCTGAGGCAGGCTGAGGCTGAGGCCGAGGCTGAAGGCAGACTGAGGCTGAGGCTGAAGCAGGCTGAGGCTGAGGCTGAGGCAGGCTGAGGCTGAGGCTGAGGCAGGCTGAGGCTGAGGCAGGCTGAGGCTGAGGCTGAGGCTGATGCAGGCTGAGGCTGAGGCAGGCTGAGGCTGAGGCCGAGGCTGAAGGCAGACTGAGGCTGAGGCTGAAGGCAGACTGAGGCTGAGGCTGAAGCAGGCTGAGGCTGAGGCTGAGGCTGAGGCTGAGGCAGGCTGAGGCTGAGGCTGAGGCAGGCTGAGGCTGAGGCTGTGACTGCGACTGCCGTTGCCACTGCGACTGTCATCGCGAATGCGACTACGACTGCGAGAACAGCAGAATTCTACAACTGGATTCTCATCTGAATCTTAAGGGGAATGCTTCCAGATATGCTCCTACACATCGCTGTTAGGTTGCTTTGCGGGGATAATCAATACATGTTCTGCGTGCGGATCATGTACAAACAAATGCATGGTCTTACTATCAAAAACAGCGATGCGTTCATGCATACATTTATTCATACATTGATCATGTATGAGAAAAAACCTATATTCTAAAACATCTGACGCATTGAAAACTGCCCTGTACTTGGCTGGGCGCGCACGTCCTCTGTGGGCCCCTCTCCCTCTCTCTCGCGCCGTGCGGCTCCCCGCGCGCCCGCCGTGGGGGGAGAGAGAGGCCCCGCGTGCCGGCCCGTGGGCACCCCCCCCGCGGCCCGCGGCGGGCCTCCGGAGGCCCAGGAGATGCTATGGGGGATCCTATTAGGAAATATTGTAGGAATTCCCAGGAAAAAGCCCCAGGAAGTGCCAGGAAGTCACAGGAGATCCTATAGGGAGATCCGGGGAAATCTACAGGAAATTCCAGAAAAAAAGCCCCAGGAAGGGCCAGGGAAGTCCCAGGAAGTCCTGGGAGATCCTGGGAAGTCCCAGGGAGTCCCAGGGAGTCCCAGGAAGTCCT
>CAUYUJ010004224.1:264472-284472 GCA_963575745.1 Prorocentrum cordatum
GAGGAGGAGGAGGAGAGGAGGAGGAGGAGGAGGAGGAGGAGGAGGAGGAGAGGAGGAGGAGGAGGAGGAGGAGGAGGAGGAGGGGGAGGAGCAGGAGGAGAGGAGTAGGAGGAGGAGGTCAGAAGGGATTGCTCAGGCCTCCTCCGGGATAGGGTCGGAGTAGATGGGTCGGAGGATCGCGCCGCATAGCCCTTGCATGGCCGATGCGGCTCGATGTGGGACCCCCCCAGCGGGGCAACGTCAGAGGGTCTGGTTGACCCAAGAAGGGGTCCAGCGAAAAGGGGGCGGTGCAACAGATCTGGTGCAATGGATTTGTGGGGTTGCGAAGGATTCGGGGGTGTGCAGTAACACTCCAGTGCGCATCTGTATTGCTGGATTTTCTCGTGCAAAACATTCGTTACAAGACAGTGCAATCCAGTTCTCTGGCGCATTACATTCGCAATACAATTGCCCCAAATCTATTGCACCACCCCTTTCAGCTGGACCCCCCTGGGTCACGAGGAAGGGGGGGGATGGGCTCAGGGCCGAGGCTTCAGGTTTTGGGGCGCCTTCGTCGATCCTCGGTGGTGTTTCCGCCTCCAGGTGCCTTTCCAACGTCAGGGGGGGATGGGCTCAGGGTCGAGGCCTGAGGTTTGGGGACGTTTTCGTGGATCTTCGGCGGTGTTTCGGCCTCGGGGTGCCTTTCCAATGGGTGCAGGGTCGAGGCCTGAGGTTTTGGGGCGCCGTCGTCGATCCTGCAGCCTCGGGGTGTTGCAGCCTCGGGGTGTTGCAGCCTCGGGGTGCCTTTCCCACGTCAGGGGGGGGAATGAGCTCAGGGTCGAGGCCTGAGGTGTTGGACGCCTTCGCCGACAGTCGGCAGTTTTTCAGCCCTGGGGTGCCTTTCAGCAGCTGCGCCTCGCTCAGAGCGTTCCGGGAGCGCGTGGATCGGCCCGAACGGTCGCCAGAGAGCGGAGTTACGGCCCGAAGGGCCCTCACCGAAACGACTCAGGCTGCAAGTCCGCTTCGAGGCGCGACGCCGGCAGGCAGCCCAGGAACGGAAGGCCTTGGGTTGCGCAGCAGGCGCCCCAGGAAAGAGCCTTGGTACTGCAGAGGAGGAGGAGAAGGAGGAGGAAGAGGAGGAGGAGGAGGAGGAGGAGGAGGAGGTCAGAGGGGGCTTGTTTGGGCCTCCCAGTTGGGCTCCGAGTAGATGGGTCGCGCCGCATCGTCGAGGCATCCGGCGACGCGGCTCGATGCAGAGCCCGATGATCTCCACACTTAAGTCGCCGTTGCATCGCCGATGTCGCCGATGCGTCGCGGACGCATCGGCGATGGATTTAGCGCCGATGTGTCGGCGATGTGGCGCGATCTTCCCACCCCGTCTACTCCGGTCCCATCTATAGGAGGCCTCTACGATATGACTTCTTCCAGAAAGCCCCGGCGCTGTTCATAACTTTCGGCCCCTGGGGCGCGTTGCCGGGCCCCGGGGCCATCAGAGACGGGCCTGGGGCGGGAAGCAAGCCCCAGTGAAAGGGTTGGGACCACGGGGGGCGGTGATCGGCACGTTCTCGCTCCTCCAACCTCTCCTGACTGCTGCTTGCTGTTGGGTTCGGCAGGTCCCGCTGGCACTGTTCCGGGACAGCTGCTTCAAGACAGCTGCGGAGGTCGCCCTTGCATCCTTCCCCTTCGGCCATCCTTGGCCGCTTTCGCTGGCCGCGCCCCGTCCGCAAAGGGTCGGCATGGCCTTCGATGCCCCTGCGTCCTTCTCGCGCGCCCTTCTTGTGCTGGGTGGCTGTAGAGTCGGGGCGCTGAGGAAGGAACCCTTTTCGTTGGAGAGGGGCTCGGTGTTCCTTAGTTGTTTTGCAGTTCGCCTTGGGTTTTGCTTGGGGGTTCGATGGGAAATCGAAGTTTATCTCATGGGAAAAAGGGGCCTCGTTCCTTATTTGGGGTTCCTTAGGTAGCTGTAAGCGCCACCTGCTCCAAGGCAGCCGCGGCACAATTGAACCCAGACCTCCCGTTCGAGCCTCCATCCACGCAGCCCTCCGACGATCCAGCCAACCCGCACGGTAAGGATGAGAGCAACCGAGGCCGCAGCCCATCATAGAAGAGGGGTGGGCCGCGCATAACAGCAACGTCGTAAGTCAGTTACAGTCAGCTCGCACAGTAAGGATGGGCAAGCTTCCCAAGGGTACCCCTGCCTCCTTGCCCCTTCGGCCCATCCTTAGCGACTTTCGCTGGCCAGCCCCGTTCACGTTTACGTGGGGCTGGCCAGCCCCGTTCGCTGGCCAGCCCCGTGCATCCTATCGCGCATCCTTATGATACGGGTTGACGGCACTTGCACCTCATCCCCTGCCATCCTCGAACAACCATGCCCCTCCTCGTCCCCTTCCTGCTCCTCGTCGTCGTCGTCCTCCTCCTTCTCCTCCTCCTCCCCCTCCTCCTCCTCCTCCTCCTTATAATCCTCTTCTTCCCCTCCTCCTCCTCCTTCTCCTCCTCCTGTTCCTCGTCCACTGCCATCCTCGAACATCCATCAGCGCAGAACTCCGACGACCTGTCGGCTTCCAGCCTGGCGCTCCTCCTCGAGGTCGGCCCCTGTGGGGCCCGCTGTGTACCTGGACCTCCCCGGGGGGGGGCGAGAGGCTGCCCCGATAGCTCGGGGCCTCTCCCGGGGGCGCGCAAACATGGATTAGCGATCCATGGATTTGGCGCGCGGTCGCCAAATCCATGAATCGGGGGTGGTGCCCTTCCCAAAATGCGGCCAGTGCCGCCTCGCTCGGCGGCGGAAATCCGTGATTTCTCATGGAAACGGGATCCGTCGCTAATCCACGCCCCCTTAATCCATGTTTGCGATCGCCTGACTCTGGCCCCACGGGGCGAGGGGTACGGCCCCCGTGGTCGGGGCCTCCTCCCTGGGGGCGCGCTCGTTGCAAGACCACCTCGTCGGACCTGTGGGGCTGAAGGCGTCCAATGCGTGTTTTGTGTTGCTGTCGTGTTAGGTGGGGCATGTCCCCCTACAGGCGGAGCTTGGAGGAAAAATGAATAATAGTCAAAACATATCCCAAACTGGCCAACCATAATCAAAACGTGGTCTCAATTCGGTTTTTCTGGACAATTTGTCAACATTCCTCCTGTAGATGGACAGGCCCGATTTACTTGTCGTGGTACGGGGTGCCCGGAAGGCCCACCGCCAAGGGAGCGACAGCGACCCCGGTCGCAGCAGAAGCCAGCGAGGCCCCTCGACCGGGCGCCTCCCGACAGAGCGAGCGAGGAAGACCCCGAGGACGCGCGAGGAGGCTGATACCCTCGCTTACTCCAGATTTTGTAATAAGAGGGAGGGGGTCTCAACCCTCCCAGACGAGAAGTTTTAGACTCTCCCAGACCATCCATGAAAGGGCGGCCCTTTGCCCAGACCCCCCCTGAACCCTCCAAGACAGCTCAAATCAGACCTCCCCCGAATGTGATCCCCCCCACTTTGTTATGGAAACCGGAGTACGGTCGGTTCGGGTCGTGTCGACCGGCGGCGACCCCGTCATCGTCGTTCAACGTGGAACGCCGCGGGCGACCCAGAATCGTTCGATGTGGAACGATTTAGAGATTGCGGAAGCGGCCGATCGTTCAAGGTTGAACGATCCCCGCGGGGTCAGAAACCAGCGCCGAAGTCGATACGACGCGAACCTGCCGTATGCTGGTGGCGACGTGGCGCCGACCCTTTCCCCAGGGCTGGTTTCTGATCCCGAGTCGTTTTCTGATGCGTCAGGGCCCCGGCGAGGGCTGGCAGCCGAGAGCATGGCCGAGGGCCGTCCGCTGCGATGTCTCTTCGCGCTTGGCATCGCTCGGACGTGTACATTTTTTCTCGGCGAGGGCCATCGAGGAGCATCCTTGATCATTTGGCGAAAAACGCACGCACGAAATCAAACAACACACAGGGAATGGACGTCCGAGCGATGGCCGGTCGCGACGCGAGAGGGTTTGGGACTGAAGGCATCCGCGCGACGAAGGGAAACGGAGTCGACTGCGTGGACACTGGCGCGCCCAGGCTGCCTGAGCAAGGTCGTGGGTGAGCGCCCTCGTTTCCGACGTTGCGTGCCGCGCCTGCGGCCTGCGTGATCCGCCGCGCGAAGTCGCGCTGTGTCCTCTCGCGTGCCGTCAGGTTTTTTTTTCAGGAGGGGACAAACCACACAGACACAATGAATCGTCGATTCCCATAGCAAATATGCGAAAATATGGGAAGTGGAGGGGCAGACTAACGCCCAGAAGATATGCGAAAATGTTGGGAATCGTTTTATTTGTGTGTGTGCATTTATTTGTGTGTCCCATGGCCCCTTGACTTTTTGCCTGTTCGTCAGCGACAGGACGGCCGCCCGGGGGCGCTCCGACAGCCCGCCCTGGCGATGCCGCCCCCCCCGCTGGGCGGCCCGGCGCCAGAGGCGGCCCTCCGCACGCACGTCGAGGCAGCCGCGCGCAAGAGCGGACTTTCGCCAGAGCGGCCTTTTCGGCGTGGGCCACTCGCCAGAGCGTTACGTCGGGCCTGCCCCTCCTCAGTGGGAATATCCAAAAATAGTCAAACAATAGTCTGGGGACTGTGTTTTTTTGAGTTTTTGTTGGGTATCCTTTGAATCTTTTTGGGGTATCTTTTATGTTTTGTCGGAAATCCCCCTGTAGGGGGACACGCCCGACTCAACCAGAGCGGCCTCTGTCAGAGGAGAAACTCCTCGGAGGCCCTCGTCGCCACCGCTGGATTCGCTTCGAAATCCGTGTCAGAACGCACCCCCCCAGAAGAGGTCTGGGGAGTAGCTTGGTTAGGGGAACGAAAAATGACATAAACATAAAATCTTCGAGGTCCGCGCGGATTTCTGGGATCCGCGGTGGACCCCCCTCCCTGGCGCGTGGAGCGCGCCAGGGGCGGCGCTGGAGGCGCCGCCAAGGGGTCCCCAGCGCGGATCCCAGAAATCCGCGCAGACCTCCGAGTTGTTGTGTTTTTGTGGGTGCTGGCCGTCCCCAGGCCCCCTCGAGTCACGAGACAGATTTCGCCAGGAAGGTGTTCGGCCGTTTTTGGGGGCAGCAGGACCATCCAGAAACGAGTCATGATGGAGAGCCCGTCCTGGGGAAGGGGTCGAGACCTCTGGGGATCACGTCATGAACAATCATGAATCGGGTATGGCCAGGACCCCGGGTAAGGGGACCCGGTCAGTGGTAGGGCCCCGGAGCTTTCGAATTGGCCAGAATCACTAGACCAGGTTTGGCATAGCTGGTGTTTTTTCGGGTGACGGCAGTTCCGGTTAGTGGACGGGGGGGCGCCCCCGGTACTGATCATTAAACCAGGTTCCACTAAACCCAGTTCTACCAACGCCCGAATGAAGTCTGGTTTGGGACAGGGGCTACCCTGAGCTCCTGGCGTCGCTATTTCTTCTCAGCGGGCGATCTTGCCCTGGTTTTGGGCCCCGGACCTGGACCCTCACGTATAGATCGGGCTCAAAAACGGCACAGAAAGATGGGGTCCAGGTCTAGGGCTCCGGTGGTGAGCTTTCGCAATGGTGCATTATTGCTCGCAAGGTCGGGTCTCAGAGCCCACGCGAAACCCCTTTCGCCGGAGTGACCTTCCCATACCCCCATGCGTCATGACAAAACTCACGACGGAAGGTTGTTCGTAAATTTCTGCCTCCGGGGGCCCTTGCGGGGCCTCGGGAGCCCCAGACACAGAAGCAGTCGGCCCCAGTGGAGGGGTCCAGATATCCAATGCTCTATGCCCCATGCCCCCACCGTGCCTGGGTTGTTGGTATGAAGCCTATTGGATGTTCGTTGGGATCTCGTGAGAGGCCTCTCGGGGGCCTCTTGGAGGCAGTTTTGGAGCCTCTTGGGGACCGTTTTGGGGCCGTCTTGGGGCCTATTGGGGGCCTCTTGGGGGCCTCTTGGGGCCTCATGGGGGGTTTCTTGGGGCCGCCTGGGTGCCTCCTCTTAGGCCGTCGTGGGGCCCTCTGAGAGGCCTCTTAGGCTGTTTTGGGGTGGTCTTGGGAGCCTCTTGAGCCGTCTTGTAGCACGGGAAAGCAGGAAAGGCGAGAAGGCCCAAATCCTGCAACAACCTGCGTAAAATGAAAGACTTTGGCCTCTTGGGGCTTTCTCGGGAGGCCTCTTAAAGGCCTCTTGGAGGCCTCTTGGGGCGTCTTGGAGGCCTCTTGGGCCGTCTTGGGGCCATCTTGGTCGTCTTGGAGACATCATTGGGCGTGTCGGGTCCCTCTTGGACCGTGTTGGCGGCCTCTGGGAGCCCTCCAGGCCCGTCTTGGGGCCTTTGTAGGCCCCCAAAACATCACGCCGGGAGACGCGGGGGAGCCCATGGACTTGCTCGCTTGGACTTGGATTCCCCCTGGCGGCGCCTGGCGGCTCCCTGGAGCTGTTTGTGCGCGCGCCGCGGGTCCCTCCTGCCTGCAGGCTCGCTCTTGCGTGCAGCCTGGTCGAGGCAGCCTCGTCAGCCCTCCGCGCGCCCAAGCGGCCCCGCGCTCCCAGCCACATGTCCACAGCGGCCGCCCGGGGCGGCTCCAGCCACCAAGGCACCGTCGACGGCCTCGCGGAGTCCCGCGCGCCCCGGTCCCTGGCGGAGAGCCGCGCGCGCGGCTACGGCTCCTCGGGCGTCTCGAGCTCGTCGACCCCGCACCTGCGGGACCCCCGCGCCAGGAAGCGGCGCAGGCAGCTCGGCAGCTCGGCCGGGCCCCCCAGCGCGGAGGGGGCTCGTTGACCCCCCCGCGTCGCGGAAAAGAAAACGCGGCGCAAGGTTTTTCAGAGCTGTCGGTCCCTGGGGGCCCGCACCGGGCCGAAGGGCCGTCAAGGGACGACTCAGGACGGAGAGCCTGTCCTGGGGAAGGGTTCCAGACATCTGGGGCCCGCGTGAAAGTTTCGGGCGACGGGATCTATACGTATCCACTGCTCCCTGGCCAGGCCCATCCAGAAACCAGGAGCTGTGTATACGCCCTCCTGGCCACGCGAGGAGGGCGTGTCGTATACACAGCTGCTGGGTTCAGGATGGACCTGGCCAGGGAGCAGCGGATATGTGTAAACATCGTTGCCCTTTTTTGTTGTGTGTGTGTGTGCGTGTGTGTGTGTGTGTGTGTGTGTGTGTGTGTGTGTGTGTGTGTGTGTGTGCGTGTGTGTGTGTGTGTGTATGTGTGTGTGTGTGTGTGTGCGTGTGCGTGTGTGTGCGCGTGTGTGTGTGTGTGTGTGTGTTATAAAAGCAGTAGTATAAACATGAAAAGAGGGCTACGTCGGGGGCCTGGGCGGAGCGAACGGCGGCTCCCCCGCCGGGCCCACCTCCGCGGAAGAGGAGCGCGTCCCCGGGGACCTCCTCCTGCGGGCCCTCCCCGGGCCCACCCTGGCCCGTGCTTTCCGAGGCGAATCCAGCCGTGGCATCGAGTCGCCTCGACGCCACGGCTGGACCCCCATCCCCACCCCCATCCCCATCCCCGGCCCCTTCGAGACCCCCACCAAATTACCCCCATCCCCACCCCCATTCCTTTCGAGACCCCCATCCCCACCACCTTCGAGACCCCATTCCCATTCCCTTCGAGACCCCCATCCCCACCCCCATCCCCATCCCCAGCCCCTGCGAGACCCCCACCAAATTACCCGCCCCCAGCTGGGGATGCACCCCTCGAAGCCCGAAGGGGAAGACCCATATCCCCAGCCAGGGGGGGAAATCGGCCAGTGGGGCCCAGGCCACGCCGCCGGGGATGGGGATCGGTTAAACTATACCCATCAAGAAACGGAAAAAACAGGAATGGCCGCCAGCCCTTACATACTCCTCGATGCCTCGTAAATGGGGTCGGTGTAGATGTGGTCGGAGGATCGCGCCGCATCGCCCGTGCATCGCCGATGCGGCTCGATGTGAATTCCGATTTGCTTGACGTCGACGTCGCCGATGCATTGCCGACGTCGACGATGCCTCGCAGGTGCATCGCCGATGCATCGCCGATGCATTGCCGATGTATCGGCGATTCGGCGCGATCCTCCGACCCCGTTCCGTCTACTCGGACCCCATCTAGGAGGCCTCTAGCTTCGTCGCCATTTTTTACAACGTGGACCCCAGAAGCCCCAACCTTGTCCTCAGGGCTGGGTGTTCATCCCGCGTTGTATTTTGATGATCCTGGTCATGGCGAGGGGCCCCAGGGGCCGAAAACAGCAGAACATCATCCTTCGTGAGTCTTGCACGGCGCGAGCATGAATTGGGTTGTCTCGACTGACCCTGAGATCAGCCGTGCTAATACACAGAAAGATCGCAGACATTGTTTTGCTTCGAGCGATCCCCTTCGAAATGTTCGGTGTTTGTTCCCGACGGTGCGCACGCCTACCGGAACGATGTGCGCGGGGCCCGGTGGTCTTGGCCAGCGTGGCGGCCGAGGGAGGTCGCAAGATGCCGTTGCCCAGAATTCTCACGGCCCCCCAAAGCCCCGGACGAAAGACAGCGACACAAGCACTGGGGCGAAACATCAGGCTCCCAAAACGCGGGCAGCGAGACACCATAACTGTTAGGAGGAGCAGGAGTTCGTCGTCTTTTTTGTGTTTCTCTTCCGTTGGAGTGTGCTCTGGTATGCTCACCTCTGGCACAGTATGATTTGTTACTTACGCCGGACGAAAGATTCTCTTCTTGAGGTGAAAATGGCCATGGGGAGTTCGCGAGACAACGTCGGCGCCGCCGAACGGACGGCGACCAGACGAGCTGTTTGCAGCAAGCGGGGTGAGAGGGATGTATGTATTGATGTAGAATGGGGCCCGCTCGCGCGGGGAGTTGATGGGAACGCGCGAGACGACGCAGCGCCCATCGTGGAAAATTGATTACAGAACCCCCCGTCCCCTGTAGAATCTTAACACGGGCGGTTTGCGGGGTCCGCGGATCTGATTTCTGTCGGCTTTTTTCCCTTTAATAATATAAGTGAAAACAGGGTAGAAATCGGATCCGCCGTGGAAAATATGACCGGACACGGATCCAGCACATCCGAAATCGGATCCGCGCGGACGGAAATCGGATCCACAGAAGCACAAACCAAAACCAAAATTGGATCTGCGCGAACTTCATTGGATCCGACTTAAAGCAGAGAAACATCGGATCCGCCGTGAAAAATAGGACCGAACACGGATCCAGCAAATCCGAAATCGGATCCGCCCGGACGGAAATCGGATTCACCGAAGCACAAACCAAAACCAACATTGGATCCGCGCGAACTTCATTGGATCCGACGGCGGGTATCTCACACGCGTCTGCTTGAGACTTCAAACCTCCGCTCCGGGCCCAAGAGGACAAACTTTCGTTCTGGGGATGTATGTTCTGATGCGCCCTGCTCTGTGGCATCCAGTTGTGACCTGATCTGGTCTGTCAGGCTACGTTATAATATGCTCCGTTCAATTTCAATGTTTCCGCTATGTGCAGTTCATTCACATAACGTTTTGTAGTTTGTGCTGCTATGTTCTACTCTGGTATGTTATGTCGTGTTGTTTCTGTTGGAAGCTGGCCTGCTGTATAGGACTGTATTCAAACACGTTCCGTGCAGTCATGTTCTATGATGTTATGCTGTCTTATGGCCTGTTCTGTTCTCGACGGGCTGGCGTCACGCCGTGTCGGCTGTCACTTCATATACGTCGTCCAACCGGTCGTTGTTGCGCCTGTTGTTTCCTGTGGCCAGTCTGACTTCGGCGCGCACGTCGCTTTTGATTCCATGATCGTGCGGTCTATCATGGTTTGATGTTCCTCTTCCTTTGTTTGTTCTTTGTCGATGCACGGGTGCTCTGCTATGTTCACTTTTGTCACAGTACGCGTTTTTATATGACGATTTGCTCTGTAGCACTACGCTAGGACACTAAATGTTCTGTCGGATCATTTCTGCTGTGTGCGTGATGCTGTCGACGGTACGCGCGGGTCCGTGTGGTATATTACGATCTGCTGTTTTGTGATATGTTGTGTTCTGTTCTGTCGTGATTGTTCTTTTCAATGCTGTCGTTGCTTTATTCAACAGTATGCAGCTGTGTTCCATGTAGTCATGGTTTATGATGGTATGCTGTCTTATGACCTGTTCTGTTCCCGATGGGCCGGCGTGACGCCGTGACACCTGTCACGTCAGATACGTCGTCCAATCGGTCGTTGTTGCGCCTCTTCCTTCATGTGGCCAGCCTGACTTCGGCGCGCACGTCTTCACTTTGTTAGTTCGCTTGCTTTGAAAGGGTGCTATATTGGGATTGCTTTTCTCTGATTGGAAATATTATACGTAACGCTGTGGCACAACGTGAAGACAATATATGTGTTGTCATGCTGTGGGATGTTTGATCTGTTCAGTGGTGCTGCTGATGCGAGAACAAGCTCTTCATGCTATAGCATGATATGATCTGTTAAGGTATACCTCTACATTGCAGCACTTCTAGAATTAACGTCTATTCTATGATATTGTGTCAAGCTCGCTGTCGTAGTGGTAGCAAGTCTATCAGTTCTGGTTTGTTATGCGGGATTGGTTCTGCTGTGTGCAGTATATGATGTTATGTTATGTTCTGTCATGATGTGCATCTGCATTCGGTTAAAGTCTGTTGTGTTCAAGTCGAGTCGTTGCCGTGGTGTCAGCAATATCTTACACCATAGAAAAATAACAAATCAGTGGATGGCTTGTAACTTTGTAGTATGGATACGGAGATCGACTATGATATCGATAATAGGACGATCGTAAGGTCGATCGTGAGACCGATCGTGAAATCGATTCAGTGAGATCGATCGTGAGATCGATCGTGAGATCGCTCGTGTGATCTATAGTGGGCTCGATTGTGAGATCAATACAGAGGTGGGTCGTGAGATCGATGGTGAGACCGATCGACAAGGAGATTGTCCAATAACCCAGGGACCCGGAAACCCGGGAACCCCGCCGCCCACCGAAATCGGTCCGGAACTAGAAACTCGGGATCCCGGAACTGGCTGCAGTGTGCCGTCCTGCTCTGTTCCGCCATTGCATATAATATTGTAGATTGTTCTGCGATTTTGTGTTTTATCCTTAGATGATATGGTATGCCGCGATCTGTCAGGTATGCTTTGCCATGGGTTGGAAAGTGTTGAATTGTAGTGCAGTTTTAGATTGCGCTATAGTCTGTCATGGTATGCTTTGGTTTGCCGTCATACGATATATGATTGTATGATTTGTTGTGTATGGCCAACCCTACCATTGCATGCGCTCTTATGGTGTGTTCGTGTATCATACCTTATGTCATGTTATGGTTCGTCATTACATGTTATGCTATGGTAGTATGCTATGCTATCTGTCTGGCTACTGTATGATATGCCATGTTGCTCATTGCCATGGTATGTTGTGGTATCGTATGTAATGGTCGGTGATGTGATTCGGTGTTAGGGTATGCTCTGCTCTGCGATGGTTTGCTATGGTATGCTATGTCTTGGTATGCTAGGATATGATGTATGTTCTGATGTGTTTTGTTACGGTGTGTTATGCATGCTCCGATCTGTCATTGCAAGCGTGTATGTGTGGTGCGATGCCATGGTATTACCACTGTTTGTCTTGATTTATGCGAAGTCATTATGATATATCACGCTCCGTTAACTCATCATACGTTATGCTGTTCTCTTTTATGTTATGCTTCGCCATGGCACGCAATTGTACAGTATTATCTGTGCTGTTCCACTGCGTCATGATCTGTTTTGTCGTCGTATTCTCGGGGGTGCCACGTTTATGTGATGTCATGATGTGTGGTGTCATGCTCAGTTCTGTCAGGTTCTGTCGTGTTCGTCGAAGGGGAGAAGCGGGGGTCTCGGAGGATTCTGGGTGGACCTGTCGATCTGGGTGCCGCGGTATGCAGAGTGGGCGGGTCGGCGCGAGGCGGGGGTCTCGGGGGATTCTCGGTGGACCTGGGGATCTGGCTGCCGCAGTATGCAGGGAGGTTGGCGGGCCGGGAGGTCCGCTTTTGAAACTTAACGCCCCCAACCTGTCAGGTGGGAGAAAGCACAAGTGAAACCTTGGGCCCTACCTCTTCGCAGCATTCTTTCCTCGAGCCAGAGCGATCTGTGATGGCCCCCCGGCCCTACATGAGGCGAAGTCGCTCGCTGTGAAGAAAATGCGGCGCAAGGGTTTCGGGGAAGGGCGACAACGGACCTCAGGATGGCCGCGGGTGTCTCGTCTGCCCTGACTTCGGATCCGCCGTACCCTGGGCGATGTCGTAAGTAGGGTGGAAGCTTCCGCCCTGCTGTTCAAGCCCTGCTTTGATGTCGATGTCCGCCCAACTTAGCCGTCACTGTTTCCGCCATGCCCTTTTTTTATCTGAAGCGGACATTTGCGCCATCTTTTGTTCGCTTCGTTTGGTTCGCACCTCCGACATAACTTTCAGCCAGACAAGCGACCAACGCACCGCGGATCTGACGCCAAGGCTTCTGGGAAGGACCAAAGCAAAACAATGGATGGCCGCCGCTGCTTCTCGGGCATCGAGATAACGCCCACCCAGACACGCCGACCGCGGGAACCTGCTTTGGTTCACTCGACAAAGGCATCCGAGCGTACCGATCGGTCCAGACCCGGTCCAAATTTGGTACCAGATGTGTTCCAAATCTGGTCGGGGGCGGCAAAGAGGGGGGTGATGACCAGATTTTATGGCGCCCCTTCTTATTTCATTACTTCCCTGGCCCCCCTGCTGGGCCGCGCACATGCCGCCGGTCATGATTTGCACCCCCCCTCTTGGACACCCCCCTCTTGGCGGCTCCCGATGTTCCAAATCTGGTCATCATCAGGCCGACATCGGACAGCGCTTGGGGGCACGTGGGCTTGCTCCCATGGAACAGACATCGAGTACACGTAAGAGTGACCCTTCGCCAGGGTGACCTTCGGTCCCCGCCCACTGGGGCCCCCCGATCGCCCAGCGCAAGGCGGCAGTGGCGTCTTGCGCGCTCGTGTTTGGCCATCCCCCGCGGCCACCATCAAAAGGCCGTGCACCAAAGGCCACTCTTGCCCAGCGTCACCCCTGCGTGTAGCCGGAGACACCGAACCTCTTCCGGTCTCGACGAGCCTTCCTCCGCTCAGCGGCTTCCACCTGGGCCAGGCGGGCGCCCTGAGCACCTGCGGGTCGCAGACCCGCCGCCGCGGGGACAGCTGTGACCTCCAGGCCGCGGTGCCCGACGAGACGGGCTCCATCTAGCTAGGCGCGCGCGGGCCTGGAACGCCGGGCGCGCGGAGCGGGACCCTGAGTTTCCTCCTCCTTCTCCTCCTCCTCCTTCTCCTCGTCCTCCTTCCTCTCCTCCTCCCTCTCCTCCTCCTCCTCCTCCTCCTCCTCCTCCTCGTCCTCCCTCCTCCTCCTCCTCCCTCCCCCTCCTCCTCCTCCTCCTCCTCCCTCCTCCTCCTCCTCCTCTCCTCCTGCTCCTCCTGCTCCTCCTCCTCCTTCTCCTCCGCCTCCTCCTCTTCCTCCTCCTCCTCCTCCTCCTCCTCCTCCTCCTCCTTCAGCCCTTCCAAGAACAGGATGCGGGGCCGACGCGTGGTCTCATGTCGCTGTTGTGGTGCTGCCTCTCGGCCAGTGCAGTGCACTGTCAAAACGAGGGGCCTGGGCGCTGCGGCCAAAAAAATAACTCCTCCACCGCGCCAGGAGCCACGCCGCGGCGCGGGCGATGGCGGCCGCTTTTCAGGCGGCGACGGCATGGGATCCAGACTGCAGCGAAAGGAGGGTTGGTCATAGAGTCTGGCTGGGGCCCTGGAGCATTGACTAATTCATCGGTTGGGTGCAGGCTTCTCTGGGGGAGGCGCGTGAATCGAACATATGTACGACGAGTACACGCCACGCCCGCCCCCCTCCAAGTCAGAGTCTTGGCAGCCAGATGCAATAGTGGATTCATGGATATCACGGCAATTGCGATGTATTCTCCGCCGAAGCCAAAGTCAGCCAAGGCAGGAACACATTACCGAGAGATCTGCGCACAAATGACAGGACCACGTGCTGCTGAACACCCTGCATTCCTCGTTGCCGCTTATTTGCGCGGAGTGGCGGCGTCGGCATCGGGGCACAGAAGGATCAAGGTTACATCGGAAGGGGGGGCATCAGCGAAGCGCACGCGACGAAGGAGTTCATGAAGGGAGCAGGCGAGATGACACGCGACGTATTGCGACGTCACCACCTCGTCGTCTTCAACGACTCGTTGCTGCCCACCTGACGCGGACATACAGGAGAGACCTCAAGGCTCGGCTACACCATCGGCCCGTTGGCATGGAAGGATGTGGGCTGGGCACGAGGTCGCAGCACATTCCTGATCGAGCGTTGCGGGACCATGTAAAATTTCACGCTAAGTTACTTATGACCGCCTGGCAACCTGTGGCGACCAGAGAGATGAACCTGTCCAGGAGAAGTGGGACAGAGATGCACCAGTGTACGCTCTTCGACACGAGGATCGCAAGCACGTCTTCTTGCAGAGGCTTCATCAACATTTGCAGCTTCATATGTCAGAATGGGTCGGCGCTTGGTTTGCAGTCCACCCCAGACGCGATGCTCACGTACATTGAGCAGCAGATGGTGGACTATGGTAAGCAACTGCTTCTGGAACCTATTCGCGTGGACGAAAGTTACCGGCACCTTCGGCAAGCACGGCTCCAGATTCTTTGGCAGAGGCGAGACCTCAGAGAGGCGACGTGGGCATCGGCGTGGGCATCGGCCGCGACGGAACAGGAGGTAGTGGCGCAGCTTGCATTAACATCGCGGGAGCGTGGCAAAGTCAGAAAATGGACACGGCAACGGACTCCAGAGGCAATATCGCGGGACATATAGGAGCATTCGGATTCTAAACGCTGTGCGCATGCGCATCGGGCTACGATCAGGCTGGGCAGCAATCGGGCGGGCACAGCATGGCGGGACCTTCGAGCTCTTCCCCGGGCGCACCCGACGAAGACCGAGTGGGCGAGCGCGCTCGAGACGCCAGGGCGCGAGGGAGGCATGAGCGCGGTGGAGATCACACATCACCCACGAGTTACAGGGGTTGAGGTTGAAAACGAAAAAGTGCCAGGCGACTTGCCCAGTATGCCCGGCCCGTGGGACCACATGCTGGAAGAGTGCCCTGGTCAGATCCCCGTTTTTGACAACGACCGCGCGACGGGTACTTCCCTGGAGAGTCAGAGGGACACTAAGAGGCCCAAAGCGCAGGTGCAAGGCGTGCCCAGCACAATCGCCACCCGCGTAGCTCTGCTGGATGACCTTACGCCCTGTTCGCGATGCTACACAGAAGGGGCATGGCTTCGACCCCGCAGACACGGGCTACAGTTACATCGAGGCGGCCCTGCATTCGGCTGTCTACAACCTGCGCAACCACCGGCTCACGCCGAAGGACTGGCACATCAGTGAATGCTATGCTGCCCAGAAAAGCGAGGCACCAGGGGCAAAAGGCATGACATCTTTGCACATCTTTCGCGTCTTGGGCAAAGGCTTCCTTGCGACGCGCATCGGAGCGCGACGACCTGGGCTCCTCCCGCCAGAACCGCCAGAACATCGCGGGCATGCTCATGGGCGGCGACGAGAGACTGCTAGCATGGCATCCATGGCGACGGCGCACAGGCCACGGCAGCCTCAGTGCTCCCACGTCGACAGTTTCAAGGATTGGCCGGATGGCACTGCATGGAGAAGGCTGCAGCGGAGCTCGTTCGCCCGCGCGACCTACGACTGGACCTGTTCATGGCGCGCTGCTTCCCCCGCGCCTGCCCCCTCGCCATTTTGCCGTTGATTGAGCAGTGGCGGGCAAAGGATGCTGCTGATCGGGCGTTGGTGGTAGAGCGCCCGAGTGCGATGCGCCAAGCGGACCCCAGCGCGCACCTGCACGCAGATGACCTCATTCAGGAGATCTTGCAGCATCCGCCTGCGCGCGAGGAGGATGTTGATTTGGAAAAATTACGAAGCAAGCTGCAAGGCAGCGACAGCATAGTGGACGCCTGTCTTCTGGGCACCGGGCTCGCGCAGAACGAGAGCAAGCAGGCGACCGCCATGGCCATCCATGGACTTGCGGGCGGGATTGCGAGAAGGGGTTTGCGACGGCGGCACGCGCGGCGGCAATGGGAGGGGCGGCTAGTGGACAAAGCCAAGCACCTCGGCCCCACCATCAACGGCGCGCAGAGCTTCGGAGTGGAACTGACGAAGGGATTGCAAGCAGCCAGGGCAGCATTTTTCCGATGGGGTCGTTCTGGGGCGCGGCTAGAATTCTGCGGAGGTGGCGCCGCGCAGCACTGCTGGTGCGAGTGGTAAACGCGGCGCCCTCTGCAGTGCAGGCGTCCTGCCCACTAGGCGGCCGTGCGACGGCATAGATGGAGCGGCCGCTTCTTTGGCGGGGATCGCACTGATAGAGAGAGCGTGCTCGTGGAATTAAGATGGTGCAGGGCGCTCATTCGAGAACGCGGAGATCGTGGCTCGCTGGAAGATAGCAAGGGCTGAAGTGGAACTGCGCGCGAGGAGGCTACGGTGGCTGCAACCGGCAGCAGAGGATCGCAACGACAGCGCGCCGTTATTCTGGGCGCTTTTTGGCACCATCAGTGGCCAGACGACAAACGCGGTGGCAGATTATGGAAGTATTTCAGGCCGTGCCGACCCTTGGGTCAGACGTGTCCAGGAGGTGGACCAGCCATCTCTCGCCGGGCCTGCGAGGGATGGCTGGTCCGCGTGCAGTGGTTGGCAAAGAAAGATCCTGCATGGCGCTCCCAGTTCTGCTCCGTCGACGTCACTATCCCTCTAGCCCGTGATTTCAAACGCAACGCAGCACCCCCAGCACGTCGCCCCCCCCCCCCCCCCCCCCCCCCCCCCCAGCCTTGGAGCAGCAGGGGGAGGAGCTAATGACTCACGAGGTGGAGGAGGTTCAAGAGTGCCTGGCGGATGTGGAGGTGAGGACCTGCGGAGGGACTTTCTATTCAACGCGCCCTTCGTGCTCACGTTCGGACGGCAGTGCGCAACACCGTGAACTTGCGCTCGCTCTACGACCCCGCGAACGAGTGCACCGCCTGCCAGAGTGCATCCGCGTCGCCCGTCACGGTTCGGCGGCACCTCGCTCGACCTATCACGCGAGGCCATTGCGTTGCTGGGCTCGCCTGTGCTTTCGCGCAGCCCTTCGAGCTTGGATCCCTGGTGCGTGCTGGATGCGATTGCGCGGCAGGTGGCTCGAGCTTCGTAGGCATCTAGCACGGCATCTCCCATGTCTTCCTGATAGTCACGCGCCCGCCACAGCGGGCAATAGTCGTCGGCGTGGCGGCGGACGTCGGTGCGCCGCAGTGGGCGCAGGACGAAGCGGGCGCTGCCCAAAGGCGAGCGCGGCGCAGGCGAGAGCAACATGGAGGAGGGGCCCAAGCCCAAGTCTCTGAAGGGGGACGAGGTCGCGGCAGAGGCCAGGGCTGGCGCGGGCAAAGGCGCCAGCAAGGCGCAGATCGCGCAGGCCCTCGTCGCAATCCCCGGCAAGCTGGTGCCCAGCATGGCGGGGGCTCTGCGCGCGGTCATCATCGCGGTCTTCGTCGCGGCGCTCACCCCGGCGGCGACCCCGCGCATCGCGGCGGTGATCCATGCGGGCAGGGCCGGGCAGGGGCTACCGCGAGGCGGCGATGCTGCCGCGCGGGGAGGGCAGGAACGACGACGCGGCGGGCGCGGGCAAGCTGGGCAGCCCTCATCCACGCGCGTGGAAGGACTTCATCTGCGCGCCCCTCGCGAGCACAGAGGAAGGCAAGCCAAGAGAGATTATGACGGACTACTGGCGCAATCACATCATGATGCGCGAACTAAACGACATGGCGGTGGGAACGAAGTGTCATAGAGCGCGAGCCTCGCAGGGCAGGGGGGAAGAAGAGCGAGCGCATGGGGGGCAAGGTGCGCCCGCAGTGGGCGCTGGCGATCCACGACAAGACCATGAACGACATCGACGGGGCGCCGCGCTCAGTGCTCGTTCGCCAGGGCGGGGGGGTCACCATAGGGGCAGCGCCTCGCGGGGCTGTTGGAGGGGGGCGCCAGGGCGCCCTGGAACTTGCTCGCGGGGGGCTCCCAGAAGTAGAAGTGAGGAGGGTGGGTCGATTGTCTAGTGGCGCCCGCCCAGAGGAGCTAATTCGGAGGGGACTCGTCAGTCGTGAAGCGGCCCTCGCTTCATATACTTCGGTTTTGGCCCCAGAGGTTTCTGCGGATTCCCAAGGCCGCTTCGTGCCCGTCGCAAAAAGTCAGCCGTGCCCTAGAGGGCGGGGTAGGGGTAGGGGGAGACAATGTCGCCCCTCGGGGCGTGGGAGAGAGTAGGCTCTGCTGCGGCGCTGTGCTCTGCAGTGGGGGGCGCCGCGTGGGGCCCCCTGCCGCGGGACATAGGCGCCCAGTCGGACGCGCTCCCTTCAGTGAACCTATGGGTCGCCACCTCCACGCCATGTGCTCGCACCTCATGGGTTGTGGATGGGGCCCGCAAGATTTTCCCACCAGTGCCAGCGCGTGAGCCCGGCTGCAGCCGCGCAGGCATGCCGCCCAGCGAATTCAACAGCCGGATAACTCTGCTTGTCTTCGCCAAGAGATGTCCAAGTCTAAGTCTCGCCCTCCCTCTCCCCCTCCTCCCCCGTAGCCATTTTGGCTCAAGGGGGCAACCAGTGGGGCTGTTCAGCCTCCTGGCAGCAGGGATGCCGCTAGTCCGCGGCCAGTCCCCAAACTGTTCCCCACTCACCGTCGAGTTTGGCCTTCTGCGGGTGGCGTCGGGGCCTCGCGGCGAACTGCAGTGCGAGGGATAGCGCCGAAGGCGCATGCAGATGCGGCTGGCGCGTGGCAGCGCGAATGGCGCAAGGACAAGTGGTCAGGTGCAAAGCTGGTCAACCACGCCCATCGGGAGAGTTGCTTCGGGTGCGGAGTGGCCAATGACAGTGCATGCGCAGGCCCGCCGTCAACGTCTCCATCGGTACCTAGTGTCTCGCTGGACGCAGCACCATGGCACAAGGAGGCGCTGGCGATGCAGCAGCAACCCAGCATCCTCGAGAAGCGGATCAACGAGTCAGATGCGAAGTGGCAGAATTTGGAAAGCGGCGGCGAGAATAATATGGAAGTGGAGTCCCAGCCTGCCGGAGCAGGTTGCGACAGAGACCCGAAGTTGGGGATCCAGAGGCTTGCCAAGCTCATCGGGTCGACCAGCGGAATGGACGATGAAGCCATCAAAGTGCGTCGCGAAGAGGCCATGCAAGAACGTGAAGTGTGGCGTGGCATGGACCTGGACCAGACGCCGTTGCAGGCGCGGATCACGCGCGCCGAGCAGAAGACCAAGGCCTGCCAGCACAGCCAAACTCACAGGCACCATCAGGAGGCCAATACCAGGACCCAGATCGAGGTGCTCGAGCAGCAAGCGGAGGAGGCGCATGAACAGTACGTGGCCAAAGGCATGGAGTTGCTGGAGCTGGATCAGCAAACGCAGCAGCTCGTGGGCCATGCAGCTCGTCCTCCTGTCGTGTCTGCTGATCGCAAAGAAGAGTCCAAAACTACGTTGGTGAGCCTCACTGCTGACTGCCGAGCTCTCGGTCGGAGCGCTGGGAGACATGCCGCTGGCTGTGGGGAGGAGCCGATGTGTTTCCACGCTTGCTCCGCCCTGTCGCAAGCTGGACTCATGTGTTTGTGCGGTTATTCCGCTCTGGGGCGGGATGTACCGAGTGGTTTCGCGCTTGTTCCACGTGTGTTCGCTCTTGTTCCAGCCTGGCGCGATAAGGACCCATGTCTTCTACGATTCCCCCCCCCCTTCTGGCGTGAAGGGACCCACGTGTGTTCACGCTTGTTCCGCCCTGGTACGACAGGGGCGCACGTGTTTTCTCGCTTGCCCCGCTCTGGCACGAAAAGGGGCCCACGTGTGTTCACGCTTGTTCCGATCTGGCACGAATGTGACGCACGTGTTTTCACGCTTGTTCCGCTCTGGCGCAAAAAGGGACCCACGTGGGTTCATGATTGTTCCGCCGCGGGCGAACGGGACCCACGTATTTTCATGTGTCCAAGCCACCCAGGGGGGATCTCTAACATGCGGCCGTCTGGCCCCCAATCGCGTGTCGTTGCTCGTGCCTCGGCGT
>CAUYUJ010004224.1:289472-296972 GCA_963575745.1 Prorocentrum cordatum
GCCCTTGTCGCCACCGCTGGATTCGCCTCGAAATCCTAGTCAGAGCGCACCCTGGGAGAGGTCCGGGGAGTAGCGATATCGGTACCTTTGGGTTTCCCCAGATTTTCTTGCTGTTGCATTCGAGGTGCGAGGCTGTCGGGCAGTCTCCTGGGTTCTCGGCGGCTGTCTTCCAGCCTCGGGATGCGTTCCAGCGGCTGCGCCTCGCCAAGAGCGTTCCGGGGGTGCCCGGGTCGCCCCGAGCTGCCGCGGCAGACCATATGTATGACCATTGGGCGGGATAGACTCAGGGAGGGATGCATCGACCTGCAATCGCCCGTGCATCGCCTATCTCAGCTCGATGTACCCCCACCCCCCCACTGGGCAGGTTCCCCCTTGGACGTTCCTCTCAGATGAGGGTGAAGGGGGGGGAGGAGGAGGGTGAACCGCAGGAGAACGGCGAGGTGGGGAACCTGACATCTCTTCGCCGTGGAGCAAAATCAACTCCAAGTAAGAGTGACCCTTCGCCGGAGTGGCCGTTGGTGCGGGCCCATTGGGGTCCCCCGATCGCCGAACGCGATGCGATGGTAGCGTCTTGAGAGACGGGGTTTGGTTCCCACACAAGTCCGCGCACCTGAGGTCACTCTTGCCCAGGGTCGCCTCTTGCGTTCAGCCGACGGTAGCACGACCGAAGGTTTTGGGTAGTCTTCGGGCTGTCAGAAAGCGCGGCCCGGGACTACGCGCGGGTCCCCAGGGAGGATGTGTGTGGCTTTCGGGAGCCACGCTGCGCCATGGCTCACGACGTCAGAGGTTTGGAGATAGAGGAGGAGTGAGAGAGGAGGAGGAAGAGGAGGAGGAGGAGGAGGAGGAGCAGGAGGAGGAGGCTTGGCTACGCCCGAGGAGGAGGAGGAGAAGGAGGAGGAGGAGGAGGAGGAGAAAGAGGAGGAGGAAGAGGAGGAGGAGGAGGACAAGGAGGAGAGTGGAAGGAAGAATGCGGACAGAGTGCAGAGTGCAGAGGCTGTCGACGGTTCATACAGCCGGGCGGAGGCGTCACGCAAATGCTCTACAGTCTTGCGACCTGCGGGAGAAAGAATGCGAGCGGGAGAGAGGGAGAGCGCGAGCGAACCAGGGAAAGAGCGAGAAGAAGAGAGCAGACCCACCCGCAGATGATGTGATGCTGCCCTCTCGCCCAGTCGAAGGGGACAGCCCACATGCCCATCAATGGGGGTGTATAGCGGCCGGTGGGGCCCCGGCCACGCCAGTGGGCCTCGGGAGCGGTTCTCGGCTCCCTCATCGGGAGCCCTGGCCCTCGCGGGCGAGGCGCGCGCGTGCAGGGCCGCCGCGCGTGTGCCCCTCGTGGTGCGCCGTGCGCTGCCCGTGGGACGCGGGCCGCCGGAGGTCCGCCTTCCCCCCGCCCTCCGTGCCCCCCCGCCCGCCTCCTTTCGGAGGCGCGGAAATGCAGTCTCGCGCTGTGGGAGGACTGATTCCTACATGTTCCACAGATCGGGCCGGACGAAAGGGGGGAAGCGGGAAAGAGGGGTTGCGAAATTTGCTGCATGCAGCTGGTTTCGGCCCCACCGAGGGGCCCATTCCTCGATACATAGTCGCCTCCGGCCCCGGGAGGCGCCGGAAAAATCAGCTAATTACGTGAGCTGATTCTCACCCCCCTCTTTGCTATCCCCCCCTTTCGCCCGACCCGAACAGATCCGCGATCCCACGATGTTGTCCAATCAAGTTTTTCGCATCCATCGCGGGTCTGCTTTTCCACGATGCGAGATCCTTCCATCCCGCATGGGGATCACACAGTGCTACGGACAAGCGTGCTTAGAGCTTGAGGTTGTTTCTTTGTTTGGTGGTGCTTCTCACTTAATACAAACATTCATTCCTTACCTTCCGATCGCCACCAATCCTCCTATTCACTCACGTCCGCACACGGAAGGCGAGAGGGAGGGAGAGAGTGATACAGAGAGAGATCAGAGAGAGAGGGAGAGAGAAATGCAGAGAGAGAGAGAGAGAGAGAAAAGCAAAGGGGGGGATAGAGAGAGAGAGGGGAAGGGAGGGCGAGGGGGAGGGAAGGCGATGGAAAGAGAGAGAGAGAGAGAGAGTCAGAGAGAAAGAGAGAGAGAGAGAGAACAAGAAAGGGCGAGAGGGAGAGAGAGAGAGAGAGGGAAAGAAAGAGAGAGAGGGCAACCCGGAGGACTGCTCCGCCACGTGCGGGCAGGGCCAGGCGGCGCGCAAGCGCAGCGTCGCAGGCCCGGCCTCCCCGGGAGCCGCCGGCGCAGAGGGCCCATGAGGGTGAGAGGGCGAGGGCTCCGGGGACGAGGGACGAGTTGGGAATTCATGGCTCTCAGGGCCTCCGGGGATGGAAGAGGGCCCCTCCCAGCTCCAGGGGGGCCCCGGGCTCCGGGCACGCGGGCGGGCTGCTGCGTGTGGGGTCCGCCGGCCGCGCCCTCTGCCGGGGCGGGCGCGGCGGCTCGTTCCCGGGGACTGTGGGGCCGCCGGTGGCGCGCTGGGGCCCGCCTCGGGGCGCTGCCCGCGCGCCCAGTTGTGCTAGGCTTGGGAGGAGGAGGAGGAGGAGGAGGAGGAGGAGGAGGAGGAGGAGGAGGAGGAGGAGGAGGAGGAGGGGAGGAGGGGGAGGAGGAGGAGGAGGAGGAGGAGGAGGAGGAGGGAGGAGGAGGAGGAGGAGGAGGAGGAGGAGGAGAGGAGGAGGAACAGGAGGAAAATGACAAGAGAGGAGGAGGAGGAGGAGGCGAAGGAGGAGGAGGAGGAGGAGGAGGAGGCGGAGGAGGAGGAGGAGGAGGAGGGAGGAGGAGGAGGAGGAGGAGGAGGAGGAGGGAGGAGGGGGAGGAGGAGGAGGAGGGGAGGGGGAGGGGGAGGGGAGGGGGAGGGGAGGGGAGGAGGAGGAGGAGGAGGAGGAGGAGGAGGAGGAGGAGGAGGAGGAGGAGGAGGAGGAGGAGGAGGAGGAGGAGGAGGAGGAGGAGGAGGAGGAGGAGGAGGAGGAGGAGGAGGCGGAGGAGGAGGAGGAGGAGGAGGAGGAGGAGGAGGAGGAGGAGGAGGAGGGGGGGGGGGGGAGGAGGAGGAGGAGGAGGAGGAGGAGGAGGGGAGGAGGAGGAGGAGGAGGAGGAGGAGGAGGAGGAGGAGGAGAGGAGGAAGGAGGAGGAGGAGGAGGAGGAGGAGGAGGAGGAGGAGGAGGAGGAGGAGGAGGAGGAGGAGGAGGAGGGGGAGGAGGGGAGGGGGAGGAGGAGGGGGAGGGGGAGGGGGAGGAGGAGGAGGAGGAGGAGGAGGAGGAGGAGGGGGAGGGGGAGGTGGAGGGGGAGGAGGAGGGGGGAGGGGGAGGGGGAGGAGGAGGAGAGGAGGAGGAGGAGGAGGAGGAGGAGGAGGAGGAGGAGGAGGAGCCAGACTGCCCACCCGCCCGCCTGCTCGCCTGCTCGCCCGGCCCGGGTGCGGTTCTCATCGGTTGCGCCTCTCTCGCCAAGAAGCTCTGCGGGGGGCGCCCGTGCCGCAGCGAGCGTCTTCTTCGTCCTTCCCCACTCCTTCTCCTCGCCCCTGGCCCGCTTACCTCCTACTCCACCTCCTTGTCCTCTCTCCTTCCCCGTTCTCCACATGGTCCATGTATCTACCTTGGCACTCGTCCGCGGTAGCATCGTATATCCACCAAGTAAGTACCCTGCTCCACTAGGTTGCCGAGCAGGGGAGTAGCACTCAAGTTCACGAACACCGTCACTGTCACGATGTCGAAGTAATACTCAGCAAAACATGGCAACGTGAGCCTAGGGTGTTCCCACGCATTCGGGGCTTCCCTAGGACTTGCGTTCTGCCAGCAAGACATGGCAACATGGTCTGAGGTATTCCCACGCATTCGGGGCTTCCTCGAGATCCGTACTCTGTAGTGATCGGGCCTTCCACGGCCCACTCTTTTCCAGGATAATATTCATATTTGTCCACACCCTGCGTAGTATTCACGAGGCTGCAGTAAGTATAAGATTATGCCATCACCCTGTGTACGTGTGATGAGCTATCGTCCAGTGCAGATGGCTGCACAGAACTCGAAATACTTCCGTTTGGCTGACTTTTTGGAACACTTCATGCACTCGAGCTCCTGGCCAACTCGTGCTGGTCGAAAGGAAAGTAGGACGTGGCATCGGTTGCCTGGCTTCTCCGTGCGTATGTTGTGCTCCAAGATAAGTTTGTCATAGTCCTCTGGCGTTCGTTTTTGTCCACACTGGTGCGGCCCTGACGGCAGGACCCCTGGTGTGCATAGTAGTCGTGGCCATGTGCTGAAGCGTCCAATCCCCGGCGTAGTGAACTTGCACTGTATGCAGAGCAGGTGCGGGTCTTGGTCTCGCTTGGCTCCAGTGAGCGGGCCAAGCACATGGTATCCTTGCTGGCGGGCCTCTCCATTGTGTAGAAGACGCTTCTGCTCATCAATAAGAGCACGTCCTTGAAGACCCTGAAATTCTCGTTCTTCGTCTGTCGTCCATGTGATCACATTGCGCAACTTCTGGACGGAGACAACGTTCCTGGTGTGGGTACCCCTCTCTGAGAGTGATGCCACTGATTGCATTGCTCGTGAAGAAAGGTCACTGTCTCGTACTGTCTTGACTATGTTCTCCTTGAGGCAAGGGACGCTCCATATCGGCTTCGGCGGCGAGGACCAGTCTGGACATACGTCGAGGCTGCCCCTGCGGTCAGTAGAGGCGAGGGCCAACGCGTACATCACCTTCATCGTGTGCTGGTGAGCCACAAAAGACGCTCGGCATTTAAATCCTGGGGCCTTGCGGAGACCAAGTGGTATCAAGGCGCTTATCTCAGCATGGGTCTCTCGTGGAGCCAATTTACATTTGCATAGCTGTGCCATCCTCGTAGCTGCAGTGCTGAAGTATCTGGCCATGCGCACGATCTTTGCCTCACTAGCGCTCTCCTGCGGCGTGACAAGGGAGAGGCCCGTTACAATAGTGAAGTCGATGGCAAGCTCTACCCAGGATACAGACATAGGCGCTCGTACCGTGTCATCGGCCTCCCATTGTAGCTGTGAGAAGTACCATACCACTGCAGGAAATAACGCCTGCTGGTAGTACCAGGCTCGATTGGCCACCGTCTCAGGTAGTATTGGTTTGAACTTCCAATCATAAATATTTGGTTGGATTGGTTCCCACTGATAGCCAGGAAATGCTGCCTTCGGGGTCCAATTTGTCGGGTTCGTAGTAGCTTGGTCCAGTGCTAGTCCAGTGCGCGTCTCCTGCGGTCTCGAGCTCGATGACGAGCTAGGTTCCTCGAGGATGGTGGCTGGTGGATCTGCTTCTGGAGCTGCTTTGCGTAGTAGTCGGCGCCTTGGTGCAGGTGGGGCCGTCGGTGTTGGCTGGGGTGGTGTCGAGGAGGTCCGTTGTGGCGGTAGCTGGGGTAGCTCGTCATCCGAGTCCATGCCCAGATGCGCCCACGGGTCCTCCTCGTTGTCTTCATCAAGCTGTGCATGTTGTTGACCATCCAACTCAGCACGTTCCATAGCTTGGGCCTGCTCGCATCTGTCATGATGTGAATCTCGACCCATCTCTTTCAGCTCTTTTGCTCGGTGCATGAGGATGACCGTTGCCGTGTGCTGAAGAAGATAACATAATTCCTGCTCCTGCCGATGCTGCTGGCGAATGGTGTCTGGTAGGCCATGTGACCTTGCCGCACGTACAGCTCCTGCATCTGCCTGGCGATTCATCTCCCACAAGAGTCGTTCATCTGCTGGGATGTCACGCTCACTCGTGTGGGCTTTGACCTTCTGTATTCGAAATAGATCTCGTCCCTTGGCATTGAGTCCTGTCTCGATGGCCTGCCAGAGGTCGGTGTGCTGCTTGGTGTTCAGCGCTTCCCCTCGGAGGAGTGCTGAGAAGTTGCGAACGCAGTAGCTGCTGTCCGTCAGGTAGATCTGTTTGCCCCAGCTCCACGCGACAAAGTGCCGCAGTGCTGCAACCTCTGCTCTCTGAGCTCCCTGTGCGACACTGCGCAGGGGTACTTCAACATTGCATGGGTGACCTCTGCCGTAGTACAATGAGTAGCCCGACCTGCGTAGACGTAAGTCCGACGCCTGGCCAGGACATGAACCGTCACCAGCTACGACAGTGTAGTCATCGATCTTTGTGAGAATGTCCTCCTCGTGTCCTCCCACCTCGTACTCACCGTCAGCATGATGCGGCGGTGCATGTACTGGAGGATCATCTGGCAGTAGTTCACATGCGAAGGCATCATATTCTGGCTTGTCTGGCAACTGTCCACAGCACAAGAGGCACGTCGGTAGCGCAAGAAGCTCTTCCTTCGTGTAGCTGTCCAGTAATGCTTTTCTTTGCAATTCCCATCTGGGGCAGTCCAATAAGATATGCTGCATAGTCTCGTCAAGGGCAAGGCAAAATGGGCACTTCTTGTGGGCTGGATTCTTGGTGATGTAGTGCAGTCTATGTCCTGTGATGGTGCCTCCCTGGAGGTAGGCACGCAAGAAAGGGACCTGCTTGGAAGTGAGTTTAGGTACTGGTATGTCCGTGGATCCAAGAAGCAACGGGGGCTGCTCCTTCGGCTCGTCGTCCACGTCCTCGTCATCAGGCTTGGTGGTACGATCAGCTTTGCGCAGGATGGCCGTGGTGACGTGATAGTTCAGGCCGACAGCACAGCCCTTCATGTCCTTGCGCTCCTGTAGCTGAAGATCGGTACGCCACACAAATCGTCGAAGATCTTCTCTCAATGTATGTTGCCACCAACCCATTGGGTGCTTGGTGAGGTAGATTCGTTGGTGGTTCGCCCTCTCAAAGTAGTCGAAGGCTGGCCATGTCCATTGTAGGTCCTTCAAAACAGAGCGTATCCTGTTGATGGGACCTGTGTCGTTGTCCTTCACGGTGAATGTTACTCGATGCTGCAGGATGTCCCAGCACTGCTTCGCACGTCGTAGTAGTCGTGCTGCGCTTGGGCTGGAGAAGAGCCTTCTCGCAATCACCAGTGGTTGTGCAGTAGCAATCTGCACGGGGTCCAGCAGATGACCTCGAGTAACAAGAGTAAGTGTCATTGCTGGGGATCGATATGCTCTCCCTCTTTGCCACATGCTTTTTATCACTGCCGATCTAAAGTTAAGATGATTGTGTTTCGGCAGTCGTCGGTATTCTAATCCTGGCGCAAGTCGTGGTAAGGCTGCTGTTGCCAAAAGACGCTGCTTTCCTTGGAGTCCGAGTGGGGCGGCACCGGTACGCTGAGTCACGCGATATGCTGAGGTATACCTTCGGCGTCGCTCCGCCTGTGGGCACATTCCCAGCGTACATATCTCTCCACCCACCAGAGTAAAATTCCGCACAATCGATGCTTGGACGTGTCCTTGAGCGTGTAGATGGTGCCTTAGCTCCTTCTCAGCCTTGATCGATGTGGCGAAGTGCTTCGTTTTCTCAACATTGGTCTGAGTACCTGAATGCTGATCAAATTCAACCGAAATAGTTGTTGCTTTGGCAGTCCGAATGGCATGCTGAGGTCCTTCGGCTCTGAAGTTGCCGTCGTCGATGA
>CAUYUJ010004224.1:301972-384472 GCA_963575745.1 Prorocentrum cordatum
AACTTTCCAGCCTCCAGGGTGTGAGCACCCATGGCATCGTGTCAGTGGATACCCTCAAATGGTGCAAGAAGGTTCACGGCCAGCTGCACAAACTACATAATGTTGCGCTCCCACCAAAGCCCCCTGGAGGCCTGACGTTACCATAGGTCTTTAACAAAAAACCCAGGGATCGAGAGAGACAGAGGGGAAACGACAGAGAGGGGGATAGAG
Organism: Prorocentrum cordatum; assembly: GCA_963575745.1. Taxonomy (NCBI): domain Eukaryota; class Dinophyceae; order Prorocentrales; family Prorocentraceae; genus Prorocentrum; species Prorocentrum cordatum. The sequence continues at coordinate 302,183 of CAUYUJ010004224.1, forward strand.
TGTCTCTTCGTTCTCGTATAACACGTCCTGCCCTGAAGTTAGTTCAACAGCTATTGGCCCCAACGAGGCAGCAATGAACAAGCAACGTCCAGGTAGCGAGCAGGAGGAGGACAAGGGTAGCAGGCCAGAGAAAGACAAGACAAACGAGTATTGTGAAGAAGCTCTGTGTAGGACATGGGCAACCCCCGCACTGGGGTGGACTCACAATCCATGCTGCCAAGGCTGGGAGTCCCTCTCCTGCGGCGATGGGGTCAATGGAGGATGAACAGGAGAATGTGGCGGAAGGTGATGCGGGGGAAGAGGAGGAGGAGGAGAAGGAGGAGGAGATGGGTAATTATGATGATGGCGATGACGACGATGATGCCGATGACGATGACGATGACGATGATGATGATGTTGTTGATGATGGTGGTGATGTTGGTGGTGGTGATGGTGTTGTTGATGGTGGGGATGCTGCTGTTGGTGATGATGATGGTGATGATGATGGTACGGATGATTATGTTGAATATGACGCTCATGCTGATGATGATACTGATGATGAGGTTGACGACGATTATGATGATGACGATGGTGATCATGAGCACGCTGATCAGGCTGATGATGATGACGAAGATGAGCATGAGGATCAGGAGGATGATGATGATGGTGGTGATGCTGATGATAATGACGTACATGATGCTGCTGTTGCTGCTGCTGATCATGGTGCTACTGATGCTGATGATGATAATGATGCTGATGATGATAGTGATGCTGCTGCTGCTGCTGCTGATCATGATGATGCTTATGATGATGGTGATGGCGATGGCAGACGACTGCGACGAGACGACATGGCGAGAAGTATTGGGCCAAGGATCTCGCCCCCCAGGGCAGGCAGTGGGGGCTCCAAGGACGCTTGAAATGTGCAGCCCCAGCGCGAGAGCCCTCCTCCCACCCCGGAGCCGCACGACCGCGACGGGGGAGGGACAAGACCCCCAGAGGCCCCAGAGAGGGGGAGGCAGGCCCTGTCCAGCCACCAGAGGCCACGGCGCCCAGGCGGGAGGAGCAGGACGACGAGCGGCAGGCCTGCGCCGTTGGGCCGTGGGGGGCTGCGGCCCAGCCCCATCCACCGACGGTTGCCGCTCGCCCGAGCCCGGCTCGTGGCGCGCTGCAGTGCCACAGGGGGAGCATCGAGGGCCAGCCATCGCCGCGCCCCGCCGGGCCACGGAGGCCGCCGCCGCCCGGGGAGCGGCGGGGCAGAGAGGCGGCCCTCCTCGGGAGGACCGAGGCCCGGGGGGAGCGCTCCCGAGCCCCCAGCTCACGCCCCGCCTCGGGAGCGGAGAAGAGGGGGGTGATGACTAGGGGCGGGGGGATCTCATGGCGCGGGCCGTGATGTTTCCCCAGATTTCAAGGCGCCTCTTCTCGTTTCATTGCGTCCCAGGCCCCCCCGCTGGGCCGCGCACATGCCGCCGGTCATGATTGGCCCCCCCCCTCCTGGACACCCCCCTCTTGGCCGCTCCCGACCGCTCGGGGTGCGGCAGCAGACAAGGAGCTACAGTGGGGGCCCGCAGCAAGACACCAGATGCTCTTCGCCAGGGCACCCTGGGTCTCTTCGCTCCGCGCGCAAGGGCGGTGACTTCCCGCGGCCGTGGAAGGAGCTGCTGCGCTCTGGGTGCTCTGGGCTTCTCGCCTCAGGTGCACCTCGCGGGCGGGTTCTCAGGGTTGGGTGGCTTGCAAGGGTTTCTTGCGGCCGCGCCCGCATTGTAAATCTGAGCAGCAGTGCATCATCAATCCCGGCGCGATCCAAACACATTGGGATGCTGCAGTGAAGCCTGATTGTGAGGATTGTGATGATGGGGATGGGGCCAGTGAAGAGGGGCGCGGGTCAGGCTACCGTGGATGGAGCTTTCTTTTTGCCCTCGATGGCACGTTGACGGGTCCCCGAATCGCCTTTCATTCCTTGCTTCTTCCGCGTCTCCCTCCACCTCGGCGGTTTCTTCCTCGGTCTCCGCCTCTATCCTCTATCCGTTTCCCGTGTGGTTCAGGCTCCTTCTGGTTCCTGACTTTGCCGGCCATCTGTCCGATAGGATGGACGACGTCTTCGTGACGCGGCACGGCGCCCGACTAGACAATGGCCCAGACCGGCAGGCGGGCTGGATGCAGAAGTTCGGGCTGCCACGGGACGACGCGCCCCTCTCTCCGCATGGGGAGACAGCGGCGATGGAGCTGGCGGCACGGATGGCCGAGCACAACGAGGAGATCCCAATCGCGCATGTAGTGTCGTCCCCCTTCATCAGGTGCAGATGACCGCCAGCACATTTCTGCTCCTACCCGGATGAAGTGCCAGAGTAAGGGTGCAGACCCACGCTGCTGTCTGCGCGTGGTCCACATGTGAGTTCGCCACCTCCTGAGGCTTATTGTGGGTCCACGCGTCTGGCATCCTTGTGCTACACCCTTACTCCTGGTGGATCTTCACTGTGCTCCTCAGCCGAGGTGCGTCCAGACTGCAAGCATCGTGGCGCAGACCCTCAGCCTGAGCGTCAAGGTCGAGCCAGGGATCTGCGAGATCCTGTCCACGTTCCCTCCAGGCTTCATGCGGCCAGAGGAGGCGAAGGAGAGGTTCGGCGCCGCGATCGACCTCGAGTACGAGCCCGTGGTGGATGCCGGCAGCCTGAGCCCCGAGTTCAGCGACGGCCAGGCAGCGACGCGCGCGGCGCGTGCGGCCAGCAAGGTGCGGGAAAATCTGGGCGGGCGCATCCTGGACGTCTACGAGTTGGCACCAGCGCCAGCAGCAGCGGCGGGCCGCGTCGGGAGAGGGCGAGCACTCCTCTTCGGGTGGGCGGCAATTTCTGGGGCCTTCCAGGGTGGGCCTCGCCTTCGCCGTCTCCTCGCCCTCGGCGGAAGCTGGCGCAAGGCCGGCGAACCGCGGCGGACGGACGGCGGGTCCGCTGGCGAATGCTCGGTGGAAGGCGGTGGGAGCATCACCGAGCAACATATCTGGATGCAGCTCAGCAGCTCAGAGGAGGGAGAGGTACCCCTACCTCTACCCCTCCCTCGTTTCCCCCGCTGTGGGGCTCCTGGGAGGACCTCGTCGCCACCGCAGGATTCGCCTCGAAATCATTGTCGGAACGCACCCCGGGAGAGGTCCGGGGAGTCGCGGTATCGGTACTTCTTGGATTTCCTCATCAGCGCTTCCAGAGTTGGGCATGTGGACAACCGAAGTGGCCTGACTGTTGACACCGCTGTCATCGGGACGTCGATGGAGGAGACCCCCGACTCTGGATGATGGTGTCAATGATGTAGGCGTCCTGGCATCCTCTTCTGTGGTCATGGCGCCTCCTGCCTGGGCATCGTGGAGGCCTTTGGGGGCTGCGGCTACATCGGGTACTGCTCCCTGTCCCGCTTTGCGCGGCAGGTGGAGGGGCGGCAGTGGAGCTGCGTGGGCGAGCAGGGGGACGTGTCGCACTTATCGGACAAGCGGACCTCGCTGAACAGCGCGTTCTGAGTGGGCTCAGGGCTCCCCCCGCCCTCGCCCCTGGTTCTCGCCATAGCGAACCCTGCCCCCCGTCCTCTCCGCCCTGCCAGTGGCTTTGGCACGGCCTCCTTCGCGCTCGACGCGAGCGGCAGGCAGCGCCAGGTACGGTGGTGGCGTCGAGCACGGGCCGTCTCCTAGTACGCAGGCGGCCTTGACAGCGCCGGGTGGCGAAGATGTAGACAGGGCCCTCTGGTGGCGAGATGGTGCAGCACGACCTACACCTTCACGTGCTAGAAGCCTCAGTGCGGGGGGCCTAGTTGAGAAAATAATGTGGGCCGCCATGCGTCTGCACAGACCAACACTGTGGCTGGCGGGTGGTAGGATGATTGGCAGTTCCGCTCATGGAGCACACTCTTCTCCTCTGCCACGTGAGCGGGCAGTTTGCTGACTCGAGTGGGCGTCGATATCTTGCAGACGTGGGCCCATCGATCTTCCCACCGTGCACTGGTTCCAGCTATGAGTGGACACAGTCAGTTAGTTGTTCGAGGGTAGTAGGCTGGTAGCACCAACACGTCGAGCAGCGAGGGGTGATGCCACAAAGGTCGTTCCAACGGCAGGGGGGCACAGGCCAGGTTTTGGCCACGATGGCCAATGACCAACCACCTGGACGACCACATTGTAAGGGTGTTCGCCATCATCAGGGACGTAGGCGGGGACGAGGACGTATGTCACGACTCGTACGAGTGGGTTCAGATGCGGCCAAACGCAATATACGGTCGTGGGATGTCGCATCGCATGCCGCAGAATCGGTCGAGACTAGCAGCGCGTTGTAATGGTGGCAGTAGGGAATGAACGCCCTCAAGCAGAGTAGAGATTTCTAGTGGATAGAAGATGGGAGAATATAACGAAGGCATATTAAATGTTGTGTGTGATGCTGAAATGCTTCGTGGACGCTTATACAGCGTAAATATCTCAATTCACTTGGTCCGAATGGCCTGAACAAGGCAAGGTCGAGAGCAACATCAGCAAATGGTAATCAAGTAACTCCTTTAATCACGGAAGTCTTGAACTTATTTTCAACAGCACCAGGATCCATCTCGATCGCATGAATTTCGAATGATGAAGCAACCCGGTCTACTCCACGCTTGGACGATCCATCACCGTTCTATCCTTCTTAGAGCGAAACAAACAATTGCAAGCACAAGCTCTGAACCACCAAACTCCATCATCAGTGTGATCGGCATCATTGCCTTTATCTGTGCGATCGGCATCATCGAACAGGGAAGGAAGGCGCGTCCGAATAGGAGGAAGAGGGAAGCTGGTATGGATACGCATGGAGTTGCCCTTGCGTGACTGGAACATCCTGCAATACTCCAGCCTATAGCAGCCTTTAGCCTGCTCTACGCTCTTAGCCCATGTGCGCGTTCAGTCCCACCGTTACCACATTCAAGATTGGCATCTGATCGACATCATCCAGGCGAGCGTGCTGCCAGGCATCATCGGCGGCGAGCGATGGGGGGAGGTGAGAAGGAGAGGGCCTTCTCGGAATGCGGCGGGACTTCTCAGAAGCACACTCGCGCCCTCTGAGAAGTTTTCGGTGTCTTCGAGGAAGGCTTAGAAAGCTTCTCAGAAGGCCTTGGGGCTTCCGGGCCTTCTGCCAAGGCCTTCTCATTCTCACTTCCCCAGGGCTCGTCGCCAAGTCGTTCTCATCGTCCCCCGGTGCCCCCTGCCTGGTCGCTGGCCCGCGGCGGGAGCCTCCAGGCCCCGTGGAGCCGTGGAAGCCGGGGTGCACGGGCGCGCTGGAGGAGGTGCGGAATTGCTCCGCCAGGGCCAGCTGCGTGGATGCGGACCGCGGCTGGAAAAGGGGGGGATCCAGTAGCAAATCATGGGAGCCTGGCGTCCCCTCTGATCTCCGTCTTTAGCGTGGTCTAGCGTCGATGAGCGTCTGGGAGTCGATGAGGCAGCGCCGATTTAGCGTCGGCCAGCGTCGATTGGCGTTGCAACGCAAGAGCCGACAAGATGGCAGAGGCTCCCATGAGTTGCCGCCGAAACATGGGGAAGCGGGAGGGCAGCGCTCGATCAGCGGCGGAGTGCCCTGGTGCGCCTGCGTCCGCAGCAGGGAGGTGGCCTGGCACTGTCTTCGGGAGTCGTGCTCTCGCCGGAACGCTGGCTGCACTCGTGGTTCGGACGGCCATGACCTCTCTGGATACAACAAGTCAAGCAGGTGCACAGGGCCGTGCCCTCACGACTGTCTCGCATGTGGGCTTCCCCAGGGATCCCCAGGGATGCCCAGGCATGCGCGTTCGACCTCCGTTGTCACCAGCCGGCGTTCTGCTCCCCGACCCGCCTCCTCGGCTGTGCTGCTATCGGGGTGCTTTGCTCGGATCGTTGACATCGCTGTTGATTCCCAGATTCACATCTCATCGCCCCCAGTCATGGAATGCTCGGTCGGTGTGAGCGCTCCTTGCCCGCCGCCTCTCGGGGGGACCGAAATGGATACGGAACTGATGGGTATAACGCCCAACAGCAGTGTTGTTCATTGTGTGAACCGGGTTCGCTGTCGGCGGGCTGGCGGTTGTTGTTGATTTGATACACAAGCTCCCCTGGCCAACAGCGGCCGCTGTCGGTGTTGGACAGCATTTGTTGACGGGCATCGTACCCCTTTTCTTCGTACCCCTTTTCGGGCGCTTTTCGGGCGTCTCCCCACCCCCACCCTTCCACGATTTCTGAGGGGGGGGAGGTTCACTTCGTGCGGGAGCTCCCGAGCGGAGCGAACCCCCACCCCCCTCTGTAGATAGAAGTCGTGGGGGGCGGGGGTACAGTGCCGTTTTTTATACATGCTCCGCGTGCGGATCATGCATTAGAAATGCAGGGATTTAGTACTAAAAGCAACGATGAGTTCATGCATGCATTTATTCATCAATCAATCATGTATTGAACATCCTACATGTTAAAACATCCAATGTATTATAAACTGCACTGTAGGGTTCACGTGTGGCCACCCAGGTGGGCAAGCTCGCCCTTTCAAAGCCTCTGCTCACCTCTGCCGGGCTCGGCAATCCCCACTGAGAGCCGTTCCGGCGAGCCCTCGGGACGAGGGGGGTCTGCAGGGCGCTCCGTGTGAGCGTCACCTGTTTCGGAGCAGCTTCTGCAGCACCACCTGCGGCAGGCGGTCTGCGAGTCTGCACTGCTGTCACACGATCAGAAGTCCTACGAAGAAGCGTGCCTTCCTGTGGAGATCAAGTGTCGCTCAAGAGAGCCAAGTATCTGGACTGGACTCTGTGTTTTTCTCAATCAACCTGTGTTGCTGGGTCCTCGTTTTGAAGAGACGGTTCCCGCGTTACTCTTCTCCTCTCCTCCTCCTCCCCCTCCTGCCCCTCCTGGCCTCCCTCCTCCTTCTTCCATGCGTTTAACCCACCCAACACAGCGCTTCGTGGCCCCATAGGGAGCTTCACCGAAGCCCCCAGTGGCACCGCCCGCATGCGTCCGCCACCACCCAGCACAGCCCTTGCTCCCTGCGTTTCACCCACCCAGTGCAGCGCTTCGTGGAACCATAGGGAGCTCCATCGAAGCCGCCAGTGGCACCGCCCGCATGCGTCCGCCACTACCCAGCACAGCCCTTCGTCCTTGCGTTTCACCCACCCAGTACAGCGCTGCGTGGCCCCATAAGGGGGCTCCATCGAAGGTCCCAGTGGCATCGCCCGCATGCGCCCGCCACCACCCAGCACAGCCCTTGCTCCCTGCGTTTCACCCACCCACTACAGCGTTTCGTGGCCCCATAAAAGGGAGCTTCACCGATGGTCCCAGTGGCACCGCCCGCATGCGTCCGCCACCACCCAGCACAGCCCTTTGCTCCCTGCGTTTCACCCACCCTGTACAGCGCTTCATGGTCCCATGGGGAGCTCCACGGAAGGTCCCAGTGGTACCGCCCGAATGCGTCCGCCACCAGCCAACACAACCCTTAATCCCTGCGTTTCACCCACCCAATACAGCGTTTCATGGCCCCATATGGAGCTCCACCGAAGCCGCCAGTGGCACAGCCCGCATGCGTCCGCCACTACCCAGCACAGCCCTTCGTCCTTGCGTTTCACCCACCCAGTACAGCGCTGCGTGGCCCCATAAGGGGGCTCCATCGAAGGTCCCAGTGGCATCGCCCGCATGCGCCCGCCACCACCCAGCACAGCCATTGCTTTCTGCGTTTCGCCCACCCACTACAGCGTTTCGTGGCCCCATAGGGGGCTCCACCGAGGGTGCCAGTGGCACCGCCCGCATGCGTTCGCCACCACCCAGCACAGCCGGTGCTCCCTGCGTTTCACCCACCCAGTACAACGCTTCGTGGTCCCATAGGGAGCTCCACGGAAGGTCCCAGTGGCACCGCCCGCATGCGCCCGCCACCACCCAACACGGCCCTTGCTCCTTGCGTTTCACCCACCCAGTACAGCGTCTCGTGGCCCCATAGGGAGCGCCACCGAAGAAGATATTCACAATTGCGGTACTCACAACTGCATCTGGTTGGGTTTTTCGCCAGGCTAATTTTTCTTGGATCTTCTGTTCCTCGTGGAATGTCTGTGCTTCTTGACCTGCGCCACTTTCTAGGAGAACGCCTGGAGCGAAGTTGATCATATCAGCGCCGAGTTGTCGTAACTCTAAGCCAGGGTGGTCTGCGAATCCCACCGACCATCCCAAACACCTGCCCTCCAGGAGCGCCACGCCCCCAGCCCAGCGGCTGCTCTGGCCACTGGCTGTCCGATGCTGCGTACGCGACGCCCGATTTGTGTGAGCGCTCCTGCTTGCCCTCGGGCGTCGCGGGCGGGGCTCTCTCTCTCGGGCAGCACCACGGTTGGTGTCGCTCGGGCGTGGGCTTTTTTCCTCGGCGAGGGCCATCGAGGACTATTTGAGGTCCTCTTGCGAAGCAATGCGCGCGCGAAGCCGAACAAAATACGAAGAATTCAGGAGGGGAACGCACACAGACACAATCAACCGTCGATCCCCAGGAAAAACTTGAAAACAGATGGGCAGTGGGGGGGATGAAGAAAATCCAGAACATATGAGAAAATATAGGAAATCCTGGAGTTTGTGTGTCGATTTGTTCATGTGTCCCAGGCGCGCTTGCCAATGTGCCGCCCACGATCCGATTCGATGCGATTCGATTCCCTGGCTGGGGCCGCAATTCCCATTCGATGCGATCGGGCTCTGTTGCCAGCGTAGGGCCAGGGCCTGCCGGAAGAGGGGCTGGTCGATCCGATACCGATCCGAGATTCGGGACGATTCGCTGGCGGTTCGAGCCGCTCCCGATCCGGTCCGATGTCGCGATCTGATCCAGCGCAGACCTGCCACTTCCTCGAGATAGATGGCGCTTATCCTCAAAGAGGTGGCGACCCCCCCCCCAGTGGCGACCCGCCCCCCCCCAGTGGCGACTCTTAAAGAGGATGCGACCCCCCCCACCCCCACCCCGTGGTGAGACCCGCGGGAAAAGGGCTGGCTCCCCGGAGTGGTTCTCCGGGGCTGGACTTCTGGATCCTCATGATTTTGGGCTTCCGAGGCAAGGGCTGCTTTTCTCCGGGGGAGGCCCCGCCTTCCCGGGGAACCGGCCCTTGTCCCGGAGAACCGTTTCCTCTCGTGGTGAGCCTCCTTGACGGGCGCGGCTATAGGACGAGGATAAATCGGTTCCAGAGCGCTCCGGGACGCGCACAGAGCGTTTCGGAACGCACTGAGACGGCCGCGGCGCCCGAGACATCCTCCAGAGCCGCCGGATTTTGGAGATTCCCGATGCATCCTCACCCGATTTGAATCTCGTCCTGGCGTCGTCTTGCCACAGCAGCTGTTCCCTGAACCACGGCCAGGCCCGCGGCCCGCGAGCCGCAGGCCTCGAGTGGGCTCCCCGCTCGGAGTGCCGCCCCCGCCTCCTGCGCGATCGCAGCCGCCGGTCGGGCGCAGGCACGCAGCTGAGGCGCATCGTCGAGAAGAAGGCCAGCTTGCCAGCATCCCAGCAGGTCATCCTCACCCGATCGTGTCGCATCGTCCTGGCGCCGGCTTACCTCGGCACTGCCGCCCCCTCGCTGCGGCGACCCTCCCCCGCCCGGCTCCCGGGCCCGACCCCCCCCCGCCGAGGACTGCGAGTGGGGCGACTGGGGCGCCTGGGGCGCCTGCAGCGCCACGTGTGGTGGCGGGGCGAAGAGGCGCGCGCGCCGTCGTGGTGGTTGTGGTCGTCTTCGTCGTCGTCGTCGTGATCGTGGTCGTCGTCGTCCTCGTCGTCGTCGTTGTGGTGGTCGTCGCCGTCGTCGTCGTCGTCGTCGTCGTTGTGGTCGTCGTCGTCGTTGTCGTCGTCGTCGTCGTGGTCATCGGCGTCGTGGTCGTCGTCGTTGTCGTTGTCGTCGGCGTGGTCGTCGTCGTCGTCGTCATCATCGTCGTCGTCGTCGTCGTCGTCGTCGTGGTCGTCGTGGTGGTTGCGGTACTTTTTGCTGCTTCACCCAGTTGCGCTACCTATCTATGCCCGCCGCTGCGAATGTGACTGCGCCGCCTCGCGGAAATTCGAGAAGGCCGCCGCGTCGCAGGGGTGCAGCGCTGCCTCAGGGAGGCCGTTTTGTGGCTTGTTGGTGGCATCTCAGATTTTTTCGGAGGGGGGATCGAGATTGCTGATGTCGGATGGGCGTCAACAAAAAGGTGCGGAGGATGAGGAGGAGGGAGGATGGAGGAGGGAGGAGGGAGGAGGGAGGAGTAGAGGGAGGAGGGGGGGCGCTGGTGGTCCAGCGGCCTCTCGAGATCCCCTTGGGGTCCCCCTGCATTTTTCGCGGCACTGTGCTCTGAGGGGGATTCGGCCCGAACCCCCACCATTTAGTACAGTCCCCCTTACCAGCCCTGATACAACCCCCAAACATTTGACCGCTTCGGAGCTCTTTGGAGGCCCCCGCCCAACCCTGCCCCAGGACATGTACGTACTGGATGCCATCCTGTGAAGGAGTGGGACGAGGAGGGGGAGGCGGCAGCGGCGGAGGAGGATGATAGATGAAGAAGTAGAGGGAAGACAGAGGATGGAGACAAGCTAGGTGCGCTCGCGCCTCATCTTACCAGCCTCGCACGTATCCCTATCCTTAAGATTGACACGCCAAAAGGCGATGACCATCTTAGGGATCCACCCTCAAAAAATAAGGGACCCCCTAAGATTGGCATCGTGATGAGGAGGTGTCCAGCATAGGGATAGGGATATGTTCCAAGCTGGTAATCATGTAACATCCTAACCCTCCCTCCCATCCCTTCCCATGGCGCGGTTTTTAGTCAATCCGCGGACGCGTGGCATAGCCGACCTGTGACTCCCACATAAAGACAATTGCGTGGTACGCGCAATCGGAAAAAAGGTTGAAAGCAGAAAGATCGGGAGGAAAAGGAGGACCAGGGGAAGGCGGAGGGAAAATGAGGGGGGCGACAACGAGAACGAACGAGTCGGATTCAGAAACGTGGCCCTCGCTGGGACGAGACGAACAGCAGCAGGAATTGGAGTGGAAGGAGCGGGAGGAGCGAGATGACCAGGGGAAGTGGAGGGGCGAAATGAGGGGGGACCACGATGAAGCAAGACTCGGATCCAGAAGAGTGGCCAGCGCTGGGGCGAGGGCGCCATTCTGAACGATAGCGGCAAAGCGCCAATCCGAAAATGAGGCCCACGCCTGCAGAGGGAACACCAGGTTGAAACTACGAAACACGAAACCAAGAACGTTCGAAGTCCAGCGTGCAAGATAAAAAAAAAAAAAAAGCACGTGGAGAGGGCGGGATGTCTCCGGTCAGCTTCAGGGGGGAGGAGGGACTTGGAGACGGAGGGAGGGGAGGGGTACAGGGAGAGGGAGGAGAGAGAACGCAGATGAGGAGGAGGAGGAGGAGGAGGAGGAGGAGGAGGAGGAGGAGGTGCGAGATGAGCCAGAGGATCCCGCAGATCCTGCTGCCGCTGCTGCTCATCATCTCCCCTCGCTCCGCCCCTCCCCCCCCAACGATCCCCCTCCCCCGCCTCCTCCTCCTCCCCCGCCTCCTTCTCCGACCCTCCCCCTTTTCTTGCCCCTCCCCTCGCGGGCGGGAAAGACATTCATCCTCCCCCCCCTTGGACGGCGATCCCCTGCGGACGGGGCGTGCTCTCGCGGGTGCCCCTCGTGCGGCCGCGCATCCGCAGGCTTGCGCCCCGGAGCCCAGACCGCGAGGGCGTGTCGAGGCTCGTGCAAGGCCGGGTCAGCGTGCACGGAGGCCAGCCAGTCCCCTCTGGCCGACCCGGGTCAGGGAGCCACGGGCCGACCCCCCCCCCCCCTGTCCGCCCTGCGCCGACCCGGGTGGGGGAAGCTACTGAGCGGCCGTCCAGGCTTCGCGATGGGGCCCCAGCCGCCCCGGGGTCTGTGCGCACCCGGGTCATAGTCGAGATCCATTGCAAGAGCGCCGCTGCTGCATCAAGGCTCTCCTTGCATCTCTGCTTCTTCGGCCCATCCGGAGGGTGAAGTGGACGGGGGGCTTCCAGGGGTCCTGCATTCTTGCCTTGCGTGCTGACCATGGATGTAGACTCTGGTGCGTCCACGAGCGTGTTGATCGGCACGCTCACACGCATACGGGGGGCTTCCAGGGGTCTTGCATCCTGACCTTGCGTCCTCATTCTGGATTTGGATTGTTTACCAGCCTGGAACATATCCCTATCCCTATGCTGGGCACCTCCTCATCACGATGCCAATCTTAGGGATTCCCTGATTTTTTGAGGGCGAATCCCATAAGATTGTCATCGCCTTTTGGCGTGTCAATCTTAGGGATAGGGATACGTTCGAGGCTGGTAAATTGTAGTGCGCCCACGAGCGTGTTTATGGATATGGTCGTGGTCCTCCCCCCTCGCCTCCCGCCACCCCCCCCCCCCTTCTTCGACTCGGGCGCTGCGGTCCCGGCCAGGGGCGGTCGCCCGCGAGGCGAGACCGCGTGATCCGGACGCAGCAGAGCGGCAAGGGCGCCGCCTGCAGCGCGAAGGCCCCCGTTGGGCGGCTGCGGCGGCGGCGGCCCGCGGCGGCGACGACGGCGACGACGACGACGACGTCGGCGGCGACGACGACGACGACGTCGACGATGACGCCGACGACGACGGCGACTTGCACCAATCTCGATCCTCGGACCTTTCAAATCAATCCGTTCAGAATCTGTCCCTGGACCCCTCCACGGCCAGAAGCCCCTCCCGGCCAGTTGCTCGAGCCACGTCCAGCCCCGGCAGCGCGAACCCTTCGGCCCGAAGGCCGGCGCCGCCGAACCGGAAGGGAGACGACGACGGCGGCGGCGGCGGTGGCGACGACGCTGACGTGGGCCAGAGGGACGCCTCGTCGGGTCTCTGCGGGAGGCTCTCGGAAGCTCCCCCCCCCCGTTCGCTCTTGCTCCTTTGCGCCCTCTTCCTCCACGCCGCTCTTGAAGGAGGAGGAGGAGGAAAAGGAGGAGGAGGAGGAGGAGGAGGAGGAGGAGAGGAGGAGGGGGGGAGGAGGAGGAGGAGGAGGAGGAGGAGGTGGAGGAGGAGGAGGAGGAGGAGGAGGGGGCCTCTTGGGGTCCCCATTGGGGGGCCTCCCCGCGGGCCGGCAGGTGCCCCCCGCGGAGAGCTTCCATGCCCCCCGGGGGCCCAGTGGGCCCCCTGGAGGAGCTGGGACACCTCGGGAAGCGAAACGGGCGACGGCAGGAGAGGGGGGGAGGATCGGCAGGAGGGGGAGGAGGAGGTGGAGGAGGAGGGGGAGGAGGAGGAGGGGGAGGAGGAGGGGGAGGAGGAGGAGGAGGAGGAGGAGGAGGAGGAGGAGGAGGATATGTCCACAGATTTGTTTGTTTTCGCGGCACGCCTCGGCGGTGCCTGCCCTGTGCGCGCTCGTCGCTTCCGCACGGGCTCCGCGCACACAAGCAAATCTTGTGGTATGAGCAGCGTGGCGGGCGTGCTCTGGCCATGCCGCTTGTTGAGGACGTACCGGTCGCACGAGCGCCTCCGAGGGGGTCGCGCAGCAGTGGTACGGCTTTCCCCAGACATCCGACGTTGCGTTTTTCTGTTTTGTTCACAACGTGGCTCCCCAGAGTTCCGGACCCATCTCCGGGGACCGGCTTGCCATCCTGAGAAGTTGTTTGATCGTCCTGGGGCCCAGCATGGACCCCCAGAGACATAAATTTGCGATTCGCCATCCGTCGTGTTTTTTTTGGTTCACGACGCGAGGATGCCAGAGTCTGCGCTCCAATTTACCCCAGTTATGCTGTAGCCGTTTCGCCGCGCAGGTAAAGTCGGAGGTTGCGCCCTGCAGCACGCGGCCGTGCGAGGACCGCCGCTGTCTTGTTTGTGGCCGCCCGCACGGGAGAGGGTGGAGGAAGCCATGGGGGCCCGCGAGACCAGCCAGGCTGCCCAGCTTTCGCCCCCGAAGATGAAGGGAAGGAGGAGGGAGGAGGGTGGGGGTAACGAGGGAGGAGGAGGAGGAGGAGGAGGAGGAGGAGGAGGAGGAATAATAATATAAATAATAACAAGAACATGAAGAAGACGAATAATAATAATAATAATAATACTAATACTAATAATAATAATAATCTTAATAATAATAATACGAAGAAGAATAATAAGTATATGAAGAAGAAGAAGCAGAACACGAAGAGGAATAATAATAATAAGAAGAAGAATAAGGAGAATACTAAGAATAATAAGAATAATGATAATAATACGAATAAGAAGAAGAATAATAATAAGAATAAGAATAATAATACGAAGAAGAAGAAGAGGAGGAGGAGGAGGAGGGAGGAGGAGGGTGGAGGAGGAGGAGGAGGAGGAGGAGAAGGAGGAGGAGGAGGAGGAGGAGGAGGAGGAGGAGGAGCAGGAGAGAGGCGGGATACGGGAGTAGGGAGGGAGGGAGGCGGTAGGGGGGAGAATGGAGGGAGGGCAAGGGGGAGGGGAGGGGCAGCGGGATTGCACCGTGGATTGCGCTGGGTACACGGCCCACCCACGTGGAGGGGCGGGGTCCCCGGTTGGGTGGGGAAGGGGGGCAGAGGCGGGCTAGTTTCGGGGTCTGGGCTCTTCAACAAATTCACCGGTACGACATGCTCCGGGTTGCATTTTTGGTGTTGTTTGGCCGAAGTCGTTTGACGCTGTCCCGTAGATCAAAACTACGGGACAATTTTTGAGCATCGCATGACCCCAGCGCTTGAGTGCGCTCGAAGAACCTTTTGGCGCTGATGTAGAGGTTGAAGAATCTATTGGTTATTGAAGGCGTATTCGAGAAACCAGTTGGTAGTTTTTTTATGCGTTGACGAAACATTATGGTTGCTCACCGTCCCTCTCCTCTGGGCTGCCTCTGGCCCCTCGTCTGAGCGCCCAGCTTGAAGGTTTTTTTTCTGGACGGCGTTATGGGATGGCGGGGTGTGTTGGTGTTCGGCGGGCGCGGGTTCGTGAGGAAGCGGCCGGCCTCTGGCCCCCTGAGGGGGGGGCTCCCGCCACGGCATGCGGGGTAGCCGCCCCTGTCTGGGGAGTGGTCTGTTGCCACCTAGTGGCCCCGAGTGCGCCAGGGCGCTGAGCCGCCAATTGCAGCCATCGTTTTGCTGGAGCTCGCTGTCTTGTTTGAGGGGTGGGAGGGAAGGAGGGGAAGGAGCAGGAGGAGGAGGAGGAGGAGGAGGAGGAGGAGGAGGAGCAGGAGGAGGAGGAGGAGGAGGAGGAGGAGGAGGAGGGAGGAGGAGAAGGAGGAGGAGGAGGAGGAGGAAGAGAAGTTTCCTCCTTCTGCTCGTCCTCGTGAATATTATTATTATTATTATTATTATTATTATTATTATTCTTCTTCTTCTTCCTCCTACCCCTCGTGATCCCTATCCCTCCCTCCCTCGCGATGGACCATGGAACCTCCCCAGGGCCTTCGGGGACTTCCGGGTGCCAGCTGGGACCTCCTGGAGGCCTCCTGGAGCCTTCTGGGGCCTCCTGGGGCCTCCTGGTGCATCCTGCGGTCTTCTGGGACTTCCTGGGTCTTCCCTGCACGAACCTCTCGCGGCGCTTCGAATCGTCCCTGGGCCTCCTGGGATCTGCCAGTAGCGCTTCCTGCAATCTCGCGGGGGCCTGCTGGCCCCTCCTGGGCCCTCCGGGGGCCTCCGATAGGCCTGCTATAGGGCCTCCTGCGACCTCCTGGGCCTGCCGAGGCTTCCCGGGGCCTCCCGGGGCCCGCCTGGGCGGTCGAGGGGCCCCTCGAGAGAGAGTCCGCTCCAGGGAAGCGGCCCCTCCCCCGGCGGGCCCTCTATCGCAGGCCTGCCTGGGGCCTCCACAGTGACGGACCGTCTCGAGCATGGGAGCCCTTCCGTGGAAAGAGGGGGCCCAAGTGAAAGTTCCAGAAGTAACGGCAACGTCGCACGTGAGGCCCCAGACCGTCTCGGGCGCCCCGCGGCGCAAAGCTCTATCCCCCACGGCACGGTCTGATCAGCCCTCCCCCTGGGATGGTGTTTTTTTTCCGTTTCCGCTGATGGGAAAGACGTCTCCTCCTTCTCGGCGGTAACGGAGGGCATGCCGGGGGGGTGGGCGGGTGGGCGGGTGGGCGGGTGCGCGGGGTGGCTGGTTGGGACGGTTGGCTGGTTGGGTTGCTTGGGCTGGCAGGTTGAGCTGGCCAGGGCGACCCCAGTCCGATCCCGGATCTTGGATCCCTCCATCCTCCGTCTGTTTTCTTCGCCGCAGCACTTCTTGGAGCTCAGGGCCAGGCCAGCCAGGCCAGGCAGGAGTCAGGGGACACGCCCGACTCGTTCTTGGATTGTCGATTCATTCTCGATTTGTGGTTGACCATTCTCGTCGGTCGGTTCATGTGGGACCCATTCCGGCAGAATGTGCGTTTATTTGTCCAGCCATTTCGAGTTAGTTCGATTATTTTGGGTTGCTGGATTGTTTGTTCAGCGGCTTGACTTTTGTCCTGGGTGTTCCGACAACTCGCTTGACTGTTACCCGGAGTGTTCTGGCAAAACATGTCGGACGAGTGTGACTCTCCGTGTGGGGGTTGACTCTTCACTCGGGTGTTCCGGCAAACCAGCGGGCCATGCTGTAGAGCGGGGCGGTCGGTTAAGTCAAAGCCAAGTACCCTAGCCAGCTCCACTTGTCAACCCAATCAACCCATACAGCCCCACCAGCCACCCAGCCATCTCGTCAGCATACAGTCGGGGTCCTGAAGAAGGAACCCTTTTTGTTGGGTAGGGGCTCCGCGTTCCTTAAGTGTTTCGCAGCTTGCCTCAGGTGTTCCTTATGGTTTCGATCGGAAATCGAAGTTTAACTCATGTAAAAAAGGGGCCTCGTTCCTTGTTTAGGGTTCCTTAGGTCAAGCCCCCGACTGTATCAGCCCAACCAGCTCTACGCCACCCAGCCAGCCCGATCACCCGCCCGCCCCCGCCGCCTGCCCTTCGGGCAATGTCCTCACTGGCGAGAACGGGAAAACCCACCGTAGCATAAGGGGATCGGGCTTTGCGCCACGGGTGCCCGAGACGGTTTGGGGCCTCAAGTGCGACGTTGCCGTCACCTTTTGAGTTTTCACCGGGCCCCCCTTTTCAAGTACACCTTCGCAGAAGAAACACAGCGTGATGACGAAGCAGGTGGGAAACGAGCAGAGAGGATAGCAACGAAGAAGCATCACGACGCCATCCCTAGTACCTTTGATCGCACGACGGGCTGGAGCATCGAAACTCACGAGTTTAGGTCCTCAGATATTCCTGGCAACTCTTCGGCCTTCCGAGAGCCTTCTGGGAACTTCCTGGAGCCTCGGGGCTGAACCTCCGGCGCGGGGACGTGAGAGGAGGATGAGGGGACAGGGGCGTCACAGGGTACTGCGCGGGCATTGCAGGTTGTTGCGCGGGGTATTACAGGGTTTTGCCTTCCGCCCCATATTATTACAAGTCTTCACGCTTCGCGTATCCCCACCAGCCCCTCCCCCTGGTGCGCAATTCGCTCGTAGCCCGTTGCTGCGACCTTTGACGGCGTTCGGCTATCCCAGCGCGCTCGCGATCAAGTATTCCCACCAGCCCATTCAGAAACACTGCCCATGAGAGCTGTCGGGAAAAGGTACGAAGAGACACGTATAGTGAAGCAAAGCGGGCAACCAGGGTGAACAGAGGAATCTTTGGGGACAAGGGGGTGGCCTTGGAGGGCCTCTTCGGGCATGCCTTGGGCCCGCGTGGGGGCGAGGGAAGGATGAGTAGGAGGAGGGGGAGGTATAGGAGGCTTTGGAGGAGGAGGAGGGGGAGAAGGAGGAGGAGGAGGAGGAGGAGCAGGATGAGGATGACGACAACGACGACGACGACGATGAAGAGGAGGAACAGGAAACGGAAGACGATGAGGGGAAGGACAAGGACGAGGAGGAGGAGGACAACGAGGACAACGAAGAAAGGACGAGGAGGAGGACAACGAGGAGGATGAGGAGGAGGAGGAGGAGGAAGACAACGAGAGCCTGCACGAGTCGTCGATATCTCTCTTTGTGTGTTCGAAGGACTTGGGCCTCTTCGGGGGGGGGGTCCTGTGGGGGCTCCGAGGGCACTCGGAGCCGTCCTGCTGCCCCACGTCGGGCCTCTTGGAGGCGTGGCGGAAGTCATCGTGGGCCAGCGTCGGTCCAGCTGGAGCCGCTTCGGGGGCTGCCTTGGAGCGTCGGAGGCCCTCTTGTGCGGGACGGGAACATGACCACAGCCACTGCTTCTTGTTTGCGCCGTCTTCCAGCCGGCCCAAAAAGAAGCAGTGGTTGTGGTCATTTCCCTGGTGCCAAGCTCAACGAAAATGACCACAACCACTGCGTTGCTTCTGCGGGCTGGAAGGCGGCAACAAAAGAAAAGCAGTGGTTGTGGTCGTTTTTTTCGCCCCGCATCTTGGAGCCATCCTGGACCGCCTTGGACACTCGAACCCCTCGCGGCCCCGCGAGCCCCCCCAACAACAAGCCTCGGGGAGGGGAGGGGGAGGGTGCCCCTCCCCGAAGGATTGTGACTGCCCAAGGTGCCCCCCAAAAAACCTCGCCGATTGCTCCCAGGGACCCCCCCTGGCCCCCTGCCGCATGCCCTGAGCACCCCCCCTATCACCCCGATGATGTTGTACTCAAGCAGCCCCACACCCCTCGTGTGGATGCCAGACGGGCCCTTGCCACCTCCCATCCATGTGCTCCCAAACAAAAAAAGCGATGGGACGAGGATGGCGGAAGAGGGGAGGGAGGAAGGGGAGGGCGGGAGCAGGGCTTGGGGAGGGCCATCTGGGGCCGAGGCCTGGGGGGGAGGAGGGAAACGGATGACGAGGAGAATGACATGCGGAATGAAAGTCGAGGGGGGTGACGATGAAGCAGTTTGGGGGGGGCTCAGATCCATGAACCATGAGAGCGGAGATGAGGAGTAGGCGGAGGAGGACAAATGTCAGAGTCGGTGGAGGGTGATGGGTGAGGATGGGGAGGCAGGGGGAGGAGGAGGAGGACGGGCCTGACGCTATGATCACATGGCAAGAGTCTGACAGGCGAAGTGGTCGTGCGCCTGTGTGTTGTCCTTGGCCCTCGTCCCCTCCAGCCTTTACAGTCGGGGCCCTGAAGAAGGAACCCTTTTCGTTGGGGAGGGGCTCCGCGTTCCTTAAGGGTTTCGCAGCTTGCCTCAGGTTTTCCTTATGTTTTCGATCGGAAATCGAAGTTTAACTTATGGAAAAAAGGGGCCTCGTTCCTTATCTTGGGTTGCTTAGGTCAAGGCCCCGACTGTAGTGCGTAGTGTGCCTGCTGGGCTCCTGGTCCGGCCACCGTTCTCCGCCTGAATGTTGATCGCTTGCCGCAGCTGCCCATGTGGCTGCCGTCCCTCGCTCGGCATGCCTACCTGTAGACCTGATCGCATAGTTCGGGCCCCTCTAACTTTTCCCAGCGAGGCCAGCGGCATTTCGGTACAGTATATGACTGCTGCGTTGAGGTGGCGGTGGTTGTTGGGGGTGGTGGCCAATCCACGGCAACCTTTCAGTAGTCGTGACGTCAGCGAGTCGGGTTTGCCTAGGGCCTCGGACAACGCTGATCAACGTGTAATCGGAGCGGGCGGGTGGGGGGGGGGCATCGCGGCGGGCGCGGTAAGGGGACGCGTTAGAACTATTGAAATCCCAATTTCTTAGCTTATGCAGGCTTCGGCGGCAACGATGGGCATCTGAAGTCACGACATTGCGCTGGCAACGTTCAAGTCTACGATCATTTTGCTTGATGGCTGTCTCATGTCAGTCAATTATGTTTGCGCCTCTGGTTCCTTCTAACGACTGCATATTGCGGGCCTACTCTTGTTGCGAATGCTGTTGGTCGACCCGTTTGTTTGAGCGATAATTTTAGGCGGGTGATTTGTCGGTTGGACATTGCCGTTGAATGTGCAAGCTCGAGTCGTTGTTGTCGAGTATGTTGGTTTGATGGTTCTTTGGTTGACGATTGTCTTTGTCACGGCCGATTCGTTTGGCTGATCAGATCTGGTGACTTGCTCCAGCTCGGCAACAAACGAACAACGCTCCACGTGTGCAACTCAGGACAAGCCGTCCCCTGAGACGGGGCCGAGAGCTCCGTGGACCCTTCTATCGTCCCTACCTCCCATCTTCCTCCGCCACTCACTCGACCACCCTCTTCCCCTCCCGTTCCTCCTACCTCCCTCTTACTCCTCCTTCCCTCCGTCCTCCCTCCCTCCTGCTTCTCCTCCTCGTCCTCCTCCTCCTCCCTCCTCCTCCTTCCTCCTCCTTCCTCCTAACTCCCTCTTCCCCTTCCCTTCCGCCCCCCCTGGGCTCTGTCCTCCCCTCGCCTTCCCTCCTCCCCCGTCTCTCCTCCTCCCCGCCCCTCGCCGCTCCCTTCCCCCTCCCCCGTGGCGTTGCAGCGTCGGGCGTGTAGCTGCGCACGCTCTGGTCCTCTCCCCCCCCCATTTCCCCCCCTCCTGGTCCTGCTCCCCCCCCCCCGCTCTTCCGCCCCTTGCCGCGCCCTTCCTGCCCTTCCCTCCCCCACCTCCTCCCCATCCATCCATCCACCCCCCCTCCTCTCCTTCCCTCGGCCGGTTCGCCATTGATGCAAGTCAGGCCCGAGGGGTAACTTGTTTGGTTGGCTCCCTGCTCCATCCTTTCTTCTCCTCCCCTCTCCCTTCCCCCTCCTTCGTCGCCGCCGCTGCCGCGGCCGCCGCCGCTGCCGCCGCCACCGCCTCCCCTCTCCCTTCCACCTCATTCGTCGCCGCCGCTGCAGCTACCGCCGCTGCTGCCGCCGCCGCCGCCGCCGCCGCCGTCGTCGTCGTCGTCGTCGTCGTCGTCGTCGTCGTCGTCGTCGTCGTCGTCGTCGTCGTCCTCGTCGTCGTCCTCGTCGTCCTCGTCGTCTTCCTCCTCCTCGTCGTCCTGGTCCTCGTCCTGGTCCTCGTCGTCCTCGTCGTCCTCGTCGTCCTCGTCGTCCTCGTCCTGGTCCCCGCCGTCGGCTTCCGAACGACCCGTGCCGCGCCAGGACTGCGTGGACGGGGACTGGGGAGGCTGGGACGAGTGGTCACCGTGCACAGGAACCCGTCTTCCTTTGGCGCCTCTCGCTCTCTGCCTCGGCCGCGGGGTGTGATGGGCCGATCTCCCACCACCACTGCCTCGGCCGTGGGGTGTGATAGGTAGGAGGAAGGCGGAGGAGGAGGAGGAGGAGGAGGAGGAGGAGGAGGAGGAGGAGGAGGAGGAGGAGGAAGAGGAGGAGGAGGAGGAGGAGGAGGAGAGGAGGAGGAGGCTGGGCTCGCAGCGTGCACCGCACAGGCCCCCCGCACGCCGCGAGGAGGGCACGGCAAACGGCTTTCGTGCACGCTCGGCCTCCCCCAGAGGAGGAGGAGGAGGAGGAGGAGGGGAGGAGGAGGAGGATGGAGGAGGAGGAGGGGAGGAGGAGGAGGAGGAGGAGGAGGGAGGCGAGAGGAGGAGGAGGAGGAGGAGGAGGAGGAGGAGGGAGGAGGGAGGAGGGAGGAGAAGGAGGGAGGAGGGAGGAGGAAGGAGAAAGGAGGACGGAGGAAGGAGGAAGGAAAAAGGAGGAAGGAGGACGGATGGGGAGAAAGAGACCTGGGCCTGGGCAGGTCCCGCCAGACTGCCCTCTCCTGGCCTTCGCTTCCCAGGGGAGCCCCATGGGGACAAGGCAGGGTGCAAACAGGGGTCCCCAGACAGGGCCCGCCTGAGTGCGAGCGCTGGATGGGAAGTGGGGAGGGTCGAAGAAGGAACAACCACATCAGCAGAAACTTTGGGCGCTCCGCGCGGTTTCTCGGATCCGCGCCTGTGCCCCCCGGCGGCGCCTCCGGCGCCGCCACCGGCGCGCTCCGCGTGCCAGGGAGGGGGGTCCAGCGCGAATCCAAGAAATCCGCGCGGAGCGCCAAATATTTATGTTTATGAGTTTTCGTTCTTCTTCTAGAGGGGCGTCGTCGTCTTCGTCATTCCTACCTCCTTTCCTCCCTCCTCCCCTTCAGGGTAGCAGCAGGAGGGAGGGACCAGGTGCCGCAGGGCGCGCAGAGAGTACGGACGATGCGAGAGATCTACCGCATACCGCTGCCCTTCTCCCTCGTCGCCAGGGCTGAATTCGCTTCGGAAGTATTACTAATGGTCAGATCGCACACCAAGAGAGGTCCATGGAGCAGCGGTATGGGTATCGTCTTGTTTCTCGCCACTTACGGGGCCCTGGGGCCATCAAAAGACGGCTCGGAACGAGAAGCTGGCCCCGGGGCCGGGGCCCCACCTCCGGGGGTCCACGCTGTGAGAAAGATCACGGCGTCGCCAGGCCCTGGGCTTTCAAAGACTGCGACCTCCCAGCCCGAGGGACAGGGCGATGGCCCGACAGATGCCAAGAGCAAGCTTCAGCGGAGGCAGGATTGGAGGAGGTGGGGCGACAGGGTGGGATGAGATGAGGAAGGGGAGGGGAGGGGGCAGTGGAGAGGGGGGAGGGGATGGGAGGGGGTGACCGGACAGAACCCAGGCGGTCCAGGAGGGAAGTTACTACGCACGGGGTCGCCGACCAGCCAGGCGGCAGCAGGTATTGGCGCCACCACGTATCTCCCTTCGCCCCTCTCAGCCTTTGCACTCCCGCCTAATCTTGTGGATTTCCCTCGTCGGGTGCGTGCCAGTCGTGGCCAGCGGGGCATAGAGTCCCCCCACGATGGGGCGCGGCGCACCTCTTTCTTAGCCCCCTCTGCTCCCTGGAGATGTGAGGACTGCCGCAATAGTGTGCATCAGACGGTCCGCGGCTGTCTCCGAGGGCCAGGGGACTTCTACCACCGTGGGGCGCGCTCGAAGGGGTCCCCTGCTGCTGTGCCTCTCATCGCTGATGGATCTGGAAGCAGGAGCTGGCATGTGCGGCCCTGTCACTTCAATGATTAAGTCAGGAAGCCAATTTTCGGGTCGGGAGGATGGGGTTGGGAGACGTGAGGAGACCCTTGCCCGCAGGCGGCCGGATGTATCGTTCCTTGCACCTGGATGCTGTTGCTCGTGCCCTTCCTCCTCCCAACACGGCAGTTGCCCTCCTTCTCGTGCCACCTCGACAAGACGCCTCCCGGCCCACGCTGCCCCCTCCCCCAGCTCCTCGGCCCCCCCCCGCTCTCCGTGGCCCTCGCCCTCCACCCCACCTCCTCGGGCTGCGCGCCTCCCCGGCCGCGCGCTGCAGGTGGACGAGCTCTCGGGCGCTCCATGGCCTGCCTCCCATCGGCCTGCGCTCGCAGCCAAAGACGCTCCGCTCCCAGCCACCTGCGGCCCGGCCTTCCGCGTGCGGCACCGGGAGGTGGCCAAGTACGCGAACGCGTGCGGCGACCCGCCCGCCCGAAGCACCGCGCGCGCCCTCGCGCCCTCGCGCCCTCGCCCGGGCCGAGAGGGGGGTGCCGCGGCTGCGGGCCCGCCGTGCTCTGGGCGATTTTCAGGAGGGGAAAAAACTCACAGACACAATGAATCGACGATCCCCAGGAAAACATGGGAAAATATAGGAAATGGGCGGGAAGACAAAAACCCAGAAAATATGGGAAAACATGGGGAATCCTTCTATTTGTGTGTATTTATTCGTGTGTCCTGGGGCCCCTTTAGATTTCGGGAGCAGGGCGGAGAGTTCCGCCCTGCTGTCGAGCTCCTTCGATTCCGGCGTCCGCCCTACTTTCCCGTCGCCGTCGCTCTGCTCCCGCCGCACCTGCGCGGACGTGTCTGCCCTCCTTCTCCTGAGGCGGACTTCTCCACCCCAACGTTCGTGTGCCTCGTTTGTTTGCGGCGCATGTCCGATGCAGGTGTAAGCCGGAAGATGCGATGTCTGTTCGTGGGAGCCTCGGGCGGCGACATTGACAGCAGTGTTGGCCACATGTGGGCCGCATCTGGGCCGCACGTGGCCCTTCCCCCTGCTCCGCCTCGCCCTCCCTGTTCTCCCCCGCCTCGTTCGTCTCGTCTCCCTTTGTGAAGGGAGCGCCTCCGGTCCAAGTCGGGTCCCAATCCAGTCCCAGATGTGCACATGTGTTCCAATTCGGGTCCAAATCAGGCCCAATTCGGACAGCGCTGGCTGGGGCCAGGTATGCTCCCATGAACGGGAACACCAAGCTGTTGTCGCATGTGTATAGGTCTGTTTCCTCTGAGGGAATCTGCACTGACTAAGTAAGTCTGCACTGACTCACTCGACATTGGCGTACGAGTGTGCTGGTGCAGTCCCTGGTCGGTTTCGCTAATCGACGTGCGCTTCCCTGGAGACATTAGGTTGTTTGGGGATGTTAGCTACCCCGCTGGGGTCCACTCGGAATGCGGTGCCGGGCGAACTTGTAGTTTACGGGGCCCTGGAAAAGACAGGGCCGTTTTCCATCTGGCCATTTTGTTACTGGTTCCGGCACGGTTTGTTTTTCCAGTTCCGTCGCGGTTTTTCGATTCCGGCTCGGGTTCCAATTCCCGTGTCCGTTGTAACCTTTTCCATCTTCACCAGCCATTTTTCGGAAACGGTACACAAACGGCCCTGCCGTTTCTGGCGCCCTTTGAAGACGTGGAGTGTACCCTGGCAATTTTCATTACAGGCTATTCTGCTAAAGGGGATTCTGTCCACCCCCGAAAGAGTAGCGGGGGGAACGGGGATGAGAGAACGGAGGGGGAGGGAGGGGAGCGAAACAAGATCGCCATGGATGCAAGGAATACTCATGAAGAGCCCATTTTCGCTCTTTCGGGGCCTGGGGCCTCAAGGGGGCCTCGTGGGCTCTCTTGGTGGCCTCTTGGGCCTCCTGGGGACCTCTTGGGGCGGAAGGCTCGACTTGGAGGTTCGTGTTCCCCCTCTACGGCCCTGGGGCCGTTTTGGGACTCTCTTGGGCGATCTTGGGCGCCTGTTGGGCCGTTTTGGGACCCTCTTTGACCGTCTTTGTGCCTTCTTGGGGGCCTCTTGGGCCGTCTTGGGGCGGTCTTGGGGGCCCCTGGGGTCATCTTGGAGCGTCGGAAGCCCGAAAACGCGAGAACGCGGAACAGATCGAAAAACATTCTGAACATCAGCGATGTTTGCTTCTTTGGGCCCTCTTGGGGATCCTTTTGGAGCGCTCTTGGGGCTTCTTGGGGCCTCTTGCGCCGTCTTAGGGCCATATTGGATGCTTGGAGCGCTCTTGGGCTGTCTTGGAGGCCTCTTGGACCCTCTTGGGCGCTTCCTGGGGCCCTCCTGGCACGTCTTGGGGCCCTCTGGCTGCGGGAAAAATCACGTGGGGATGCCCGAGAGCGCGCGGGAACGGCCAGACCGTTTGAGATTCTTGAGGCCCCAGCCCCTAGAATACCGGAGTCCCGGAGTCCGGAGCACGGAGCACAGGGAACCCTCACGAACCCGAGGACGCTCCGCTTCGTGCCTCGAGGCACGGCGGCGGATATAGGCCACGGCCTAGACTCGGCGGCGAGCGAGGGGGGGAATTGAGAAGGAGAGGGCCTTCTCAGAAGGCGGCTGGACTTCTCAGAAGCCCTCGCGCCTTCTGAGAAGCTTTTTCTGTCTTCGGGGAAGGCTCAGAAAACTTCTCAGAAGTCCGGGGGACTTCCGAGCCTTCTGAGAGGGCACGCCCCTTCTCACTTCCCCCCGTGGCTCGCCGCCTATAGACGTCTCAGATGCTCACGAAGGGGGGGCTGCGCTCCCTTGCAGCCACAGGGCGGCGAGGCTCCCCGAGGGGCCGAGGGAGCTCCTCTCGGCTGGGCCGGGGGGGCGGACGCCGGAGGGCGGTCGGAGGAAGGAGAGGCGACACCACCACCACCACCAGGGGGACCACCTCTCGGGCCGAGGCACGAGACGCATCAGATCGGGGTCGTCTCGGGAAGGGTACCCTGAGATTTGTCGTGCTCGCTGGATGTTCTTGTGACTGGTGCATCCCTGGGGAGGGTACCCATGGATGTGTCGCGTGCTTTTGCCGGCGGAGGGTCTCGTGTTCCTTGGAGGATGCCTCTCTGCCTCAGGCCCGACCGCCAGTGGCGCGATCGTGCTTAGGCTTGGAGGCCTGCAGCTGCCCCCCCCATCCCACCCACGTGCTGGTGCTCGCGCGCACCCCGTCGCGATCGCCGCGCACCCCGCCCCGACGCTTCACCTCGGGCCCCAGCCCCTCTCCCTCCCGGCCCGGGCACGAAGCACCAAGCACGCCCGCAAATACGGGCACCGTCTGCTGGCCACGCGCAGAAGGGGGTAGGGGGAGGGGGGAAGGCTTCTTAGAAGCACCCCTGCTTCTTAGAAGGCGCGGGCCTTCTGTGTAGATGTAAGGCCGGCGCCTTCTAAGAAGCAGCCTCCTTCTAAGAAGCCTTCCCCCCTCCCCCTACCACCTTCTGCGCGTGGCCAAGTCTGGGGTGCTGCGGGTGCGGCGCTCGGGCGCCGGTGCACGAGGAGGGAAGGGGGCCCGATCGGACATCCTGCTCGATCTCGTTCTAAAGCTCCGTTGCCGTAAGCGACGGCTCCTGGAAACAAGTGGCACGCATGCTTCGGCCCTTGCACGAGGGGAGGTGTCCTCTGGGCGCCATCATGCGCAATCAGGGGTAATTAGGAGGGCCCGTGGGCCGAGGGCGACGAGCGAGCGCACGAACGAACGACGAGAATAACAAGGGCTCCGAGCTCGAGCACACGGCGGTGCAAGATACAGTGGATGCCCATGCCAAAAAAAAACACCCTGCTTGCCTCCAGGGTGCCCTGGGCTCAATTATTGGGCTTCGATGGATCTGCGGTGGAGAGCGCGACGTCCCCACACCAGCAATCCATGGACGCCCTGGTGCCTCAGGGTTGGGTTTCTTCTGGAAGGTTTCTTGTGGGCTGGCCTCCACTGTAATCAGAAGCGGTATCTGTATATGTGGCCATGGTGCGCGGTGCCGCCCCATCCCTGCTCCCGGGCGGCGGCCAAGGGCTCCCGTGGCCCCGCCGCGCTCTCGCCAGCCCGCGGCCCCCCTCCTCCTCCCCCTCCCCCTCCCCCTCCCCCTCCTCCTCTTCCTCCTCCTCCTCCTCCTCCTCCTCCTCCTCCCCCTCCTCCTCCTCCTCCTCCTCCTCCTCCTCCTCCTTCTTCTCCTCCTCCGCGCAGCCCGCGCGCGCCCGCCCGCCCGCGGCGGAGGCAAGCCCGCCAGCGGGGTGATGGACCAGCCCTGGGCCCAGCGCCGCTGATCTGCACGAGCGAGATGGGCACGGAAAGAATGGGTACAATGCCCAGCAGCAGTTCCTGTTCATTTTGAACAGGACTCGCTGTCCGCGCCGCCGCGGCCTGTGTTCATTCGAGACAGAGGGCCGCCTGCCCAACAGCGGCCGCTGTTGGTTTGCGACAACATTTGCTGTTGGGCATTGTGCCCATTCTTGCCGTGCCCATTTCGGGCGTCCAAAGCTGAGGGCCTCGGACCGGCAAGATCGACATGGGCACGGAAGGACGGCCTCGGCTGGCCCTGGGGCCGGCCAAGACCAGATCCGAGGTGAAAAGAAAACTGCATCAGCATCGGGAGAAGAGAAGACCACACGGACATAAGCTTCTGGCGCTCTGCGCGGATTTCTTGGATCCGCGCTGGTCCCCCCTGGAGGCGCCTCCGGCGCCGCCCCTGGCGCGCTCCGCGCGCCAGGGAGGGGGGCCCAGCGCAGATCCAAGAAATGCGCGCTCAGCGCCACAAGCTTATGTCGGTGTGGTTTGTTCCTTCTTCTATTCATGTGGCCCCCGGGCCACAGGCTGAAGTCGGGCGTGTCCCTCTACAGGAGGAACGTTGAAGCACTGTTTTAAACAACAAATAATGTCAAAACAATCTTGCAACCATTTTTACATATATGTGTGGTGCGTTTTTTGGGGGTATGTTTGAAACATGTTCCGCCCAACATCCCCCTGGATAGGAGGACATGCCCGACCCGACCCCAGCGCGGCCGCGCGCGGAGGGGGGCGCCACTGGAGGGAGGGGCGGCCCCTGCCCGGCCGGCCGGCGGCCCGGCCGCTCGAGCCGGGCGGTGCCCCCCCCCCCTCCCCCTCGGGGCGGGGGGGAGGCACGCCGCGCCGCGTGCGGCTGCGCGCAGGCGTCGGGGGCCTGCCAACCTCGGGCGCCCCGTGGGATCAGAGCGTGGATTGCCTGCCCCGCTTTCGCCTCCGGGCAAGACCGAGTCACACCGCGCGCCTCCTCGTCAAGCGGCCCGGCCAGTACAGGCCGCAGTTTGGCATCGCTCGGTATCTCTTGGAAGCGAGGGTGGTCAAAAGCGAAGCGTAGGCTTGTTCTCCCCCCAGTATAGCCTCGTGATGTGCATCTTTCGGGTCGAGGAGCGTCGATTCGCGGCTGGAGTCGATGAGACAGCGCCGATCTAGCGCCTGTCTTCCACCACCACCACCACCACCACCATAAGTTGAAGGGGGGGAGGGGGCGGAGGAGGAGGAGGAGGAGGAGGAGGAGAAGGAGGAGGAGGAGGAGAAGGGGAAGGACGAGGCGGAGGAGGAGGAGGAGGAGGAGGAGGAGGACCCCCTCCCCCTCCAACTTATGGGGGTGGTGGTGGTGGAAGCAGGCCCCTCAGGGGTGCTCCGCGAGCGCCGCCGTCCCTGAAGCGCCTGCGGTGCCTCTCCGCTCGGCCGCCTCCGCCGGCGGCGAGCAGCGCGCGCGGCCGCGGCGCGGGGAGGGGGCCGCGGCCGGAGCGGCCGCCGAGGTTCGCGCTGTGCGTGGACCTGGGCCCGTGCTCCCCGCCGCAGGACTGCGAGGCCGGCTGCCCATGTCGGGAGACACAGAGGGGCTTGATCGATGGGACTTTCAAAAACCGTTGTGGTTGGAGGAGGAGGAGGAGGAGGAGGAGGAGGAGGAGGAGGAGGGACCCCTCCATCTTCCAGGACGAGGAGGAGGAGGAGGAGGAGGAGGAGGAGGAGGAGGAGGAGGAGGAGAGTCGCCACAAACGTGCACGAATCATGGACGTTGGATGTCTCAGACACACATATATATATATATACATATACATACATACATCTGTACGTGTGTTGTGTATGTCTGTGGGGCAGCGATCGTGCATCGCTAGCTAGCAGCCACTTCGGGGCGCACGGCCGCCCCTCACTCTCGGCGCCCAGACTCGCACTGCATGCTCGCACTTCGCACTCGCACCCCGCACTCGCGCCCGCAAATCGCCCCCCGCACTGTGCGCCCACACTCGCACTTCATACTCGCACCCCGCACTCGCGCCCACACTCACCACGCTTTGCGCCCACACGACACGAGCGCGAGACGCGGGTCAACTCGGCGCACTAAGTCGGGGACGCCCACCCCACGGTCAATTCGCGTTTCGCACTCGAGGAATCAGCTCGGACGACCAACTCACGAAATCCTTTCGGCACCTCCAATCGCGAAACCAAGGCGGCAACTCAACCTCGCACATCAACTCGCGAACTCAACTCGGCAGGCCGCCCCGCGAAATCAACTCTAAACCAATCCTCTAAATCAACTCTAATAAATCAACTCGGCAAATCAACTCGGGAAATCAACTCGGCAATCCCAGTCGGGAAATCAACCTGGGAAATCAACTCGGGAAATCGACTCGTGGAACCAGTGTGGGGTGCGAGAGTGAGCGTAGACTGTGGGCGTAGAGTGTGGGCGCGAGTGTGAGAGGCGAGTGTGGAATGCGAGTGTCGGCATGGAGTGTGGGCGCGAGTGTGTTCGGCGAGTGTGGGCGTCGAGTGTGGTACGTTTCTGGCCTCGAGCTCGTGCTGGCCCCTCAGACACACACAATACGTGTGTACATCTATATGTATTCCTGGAACGTGTTGGAAATGGAGGGGCAGAGGAATGTCCAGGAAAGTTGGAGGAAGATAGGATATCCTGGGAGCTGTGCCGATTAGTTTGTGTTCCCCTGGGTTCCTTTAGTGCGCCCCCCCGCAGCGGCGCCCCGAAGACGGTGGACGGAGGACCACGAGCGGCCAGCGACGGCCACGAACGACGGCGACGAGCGACGGGCGACGAACGCCACCGAGCAGGCGACGCCGAGCGACGACGACGAACCCGTACGCACGACGACGATGCACGAACGGCGACCTCGCGACGACGGTGACCACCTCGGCGACGACCACCACTCTGGCGGAGACGACGACGACGTGCCATCGTCGGGGGACCAAGGGGCCCCCCTCCTTCCCGCTCCCCCCTGATGGATCCAGCAAGGCACGAGGGGGCAGCTCTTGCTTGTCTGGCAGACGCTTCGAGGGCGGCCCGTGCTCGGGGGAGGCCGCCGCCCCGCTCGACGATGCGCTGTCAACCAGAGCCGCAGGGTCTCCATTGTTCTGTGCACCTCAGCTTTGTCGTTGGCTGCAGCTGCGGGTGCGCTGCGAAGCTCCCTCGGGCCGGCTCACACGAGTCGGTTTTCCCCGCCCGCACGTCGCATGGGTGCCTCTCCCTCGGGGGGGAGGAGGGGGAGAAGGAGGAGGAGGGGGAGGGGGAGGAGGAGGAGGAGGAGGAGGAGGAGGAGGAGGAGGAGGAGGAGGAGGGGAGGAGGAGGATGAGGAGGATGGCGGAGAAGGAGGAGGCGGAGGAGGGCGGAGGAGGAATAGGAGGAGGAGGAGGAGGAGGAAGACGAATAATAATCATATCAAAAGGAAGGGGAGGAGAGGAGGAGGAGGAGGAGGAGGAGGAGGAGGAGGTGGAGGAGGAGAAGTAAGAGGAGGACGATGAGGAGGAGGAGGAGAAGGAGGAGGAGAAGGAGGAGGATGAGGAGGGTGGGGGAGGGAGAGGAGGAGAAGGGTCCCTCCCCCTTCCCCCTGTCCCCGCCCCTGTTTTGCCTTAAGGGGGGCCAAGCCTCGGGACGTGCGGGCCCTGGGAACAAGCGGGGGATCGGGACGGCGTCAGCCCGGGAGGGCTCCTGGAGCGTCGGTGCTGAGCGGATCCCCCTCTCCACCTCCTCCCCGTCCCCGCGGGGGCGTCCAAGAGGGGGGTGCGCACTGCGGGGGGGAAGGCATGCCATGGCTGGGGCGATGCGATCTCCCAGATGCCATGCTCGTGTCCTTGCAGGTGCGCCACCGTGCCCCCCTGTCACGCTGCGGCGTGCTACTAGTGCCGAGTGCTGCCTGGCAGGGCCTCTGTGATTTCCTATGTGGCCCCCCCCGTCTGCCCGCACCGGCCTGCATGCCTCGCGCCCCCTCCCGAGGCCCCACAGTTATTTTTTGTTTTTAGAAAAATGCGACAGGGTCGCGCGCCCGAGGCCGCAAGCCGTATGCACAGTCACGTGCGGCAGACGTGCGCTCCCGAGGCCGAGCTGCCTCTCACACGGCATGGCTCCAAGACGGCCTCCGCGGGAAAAACACACACACACACACGCACACACACGCACACACACACACACACACACGAAAAAAAGACACGCACGTGGGAACACACACACACACACACACACGCACACACGCACACACGCACACACGCACACACGCACACACGCACACACGCACACACGCACACACGCACACACGCACACACGCACACACGCACACACGCACACACGCACACACGCACACACGCACACACGCACACACGCACACACGCACACACGCACACACGCACACACTCACACACGCACACACACACACACACGCACACGCACGCACACGCACGCACACGCACACACACACACGCACACACACACGCACACGCACACGCACACGCACACACGCACGCACGCACGCACCCACCCACACACACACATACATACACACACACGTGTGTGTGTGTGTTTTCCCACGTCTGTGTGTGTGTGTGTGTTTGTGTTTTTTGTGTGTGTGTCTGTGTGTGTGTGTGTTTTGTGTGTGTGTTTCCCACAGCCTCAAGACGAGTCAAGCTGGCTTCAAGACGGCCCAGAGGTTCTCCCGTGGGACCCAAGACGGCCAACTAGAGGGCCGTTCGATGGACCCAGACGGCGCCAAGACGGCCCCACAACGGCCCCCAGGCACCCACCGTACGCAAATATATCCTTGAGACGGCCCCAGAGGGCCCCCAGAGGGCCCCAAACAGACTAAGGGGCCTCGAGACGGCCTCAGCACTCCAAGACAGCCCAAGATGGTCCCCAAACTGCACACGAAGGCCCCCAGGGGCCCCCAAGACTGCCTCGCAGGAGGTCAAGACTCTAGACAACCACAAGGCGACCCGAACAAGTTTCATGAGAGCTGGTCCACTTGTGAAGACGAACGGTGTCACCTGTGACGGCCTTCCCATTCCTCCAGCTCCTCCTCCTCCTCCTCCTCCGGCTTCTCCAGCTCATCCAGCTCCCCCTCCTCATCATCATCATCATCATCATCATCCGCATCCTCCTCACCCTCCTCCTTCACGTCAGCCTCATCATCACCACCACCACCTTCATCATCATCATCAGCAGCGTCATCCTCATCTTCTTCATCATCACCATCCTCATCCTCTTCCTCATCCTCGTCCTCGCCCTCGTCCTCATCCTCATCCTCATCCTCTTCATCGTCGACGTCGCCGTCGTCGTCGTCATCGTTATCATCAGCATACGCATCAGCATCAGCATCAGCATCAGCATCGGCACCATCATCACCACCATCATCATCACCATCATCCATGTCGTCATCGTCATCATCATACTCATACTCATAATCGCCATCATTATCATCATCCATATCACCGTCATCTTAAGTTCCACCACCATCGTCATCACAGTCACCATCCACACCGTCATCATCACCATCACCATCATCTTCGTTATCATCATCAGCATCGCCATCATCAGCATCGCCATCGGCATCATACGTATCAGCATCATCATCCTCACTACCATCACCATCAGCAGCATCATTATCATCACCATCCCAGCATCTTCATCATCATTATCATCACCATCATCATCAGTATCATCATCACCAGCATCAGCAACATCACGATTTCGGGCGTTGCCCGTATTCGGTTCTCGCGAGGTAGACTGCACTGAATTGAAGTGGACTGGACTGAACTGACTGGTCGCAGCCGATACGCGACGGGCTTATTCTCGGCCGCCATGAGCGCAACCTATGGCGCAACCGATAGGAGACGTCTTTATTCTCGGCCGCCGAGGGCGCAACCTATGGCGCAACCGATAGGAGACGGTTTTAGCCTCGGCCGCCGAGGGCGCAACCTATGGCGCAACCGGTAGGAGACGGTTTTAGCCTCGGCCGCCGAGGGCGCAATTGATGGCGCAACCGATCGGACACGGTTTTATTCTCAGCCGCCGAGGGCGAAGCCTATGGCGCAACCGATAGGAGTCGGTTTTATTCTCAGCCGCCGAGGGCGCAACCTAGCCGAGGGCACAACCTATGGCGCAACAGCTAGGAGGACGAGGAGGAGCACCACGACGACGATCAGGACGGGGAGGAGGACGGGGTGGAACACGAGTGGTACGAGGACGAAGTGTGGACATTCGAATACGTGCGGGGCTACGCCAGATTTATGCTCGCCGTTTGGGCTGGCGGTGGGGCCCACGCGGCGAGTTGCCTTGTGATTATTATGTGTTGCTTGTTTTCCGTATGGTTCTGAGGAGGTGCGTTCTCGACCCGCGAAGCAAAAAGTGTTCCGCATGCTTATGAGTACTGTTAGTATCATGGATCATGGATCCCCCAAGCCTGGGGGCGCGAAGCGTCACACGTGACGGCCTCCCGTGCCCTCTCGAACAGTCGCCACCCACAATGCTGGGCTGGCACGGTGGAGGGACTTGCTGCAGGTAGTTGGATACCCCGACGACGGCAGCGCAAGACAGAAAGTCTAGCGGCCTGCGGCCAGTCCGACCACGGTGTCTGGAGGCCTCTCGGATGCTCGAGTCCTCTCGGAGGCCTCTTGGAGGCAATGTTGTGGGAATGTCTTTGGGCCTCCTGGGGGCCTCCTCGGGGCCTCCTGGGGACTGATTGGAAGGTCTTGGGCGCCTCTTGGAGCGTCTGGGGGTCCCCTTCGGGAGCCAGTTTGGGGCGCAGCGCGAAACGTCAGTTCGAGTTCCCCCTATGTGGGCCCTCCTGGGTCCCTATTGGGCCGTCGTGTGCCCCTCTTGGTCCGTCTGGGGGCCCTCTTAGGCTGTCTTCGGGCGACCTTGGAGGCCTCTGAGGCGATTTGGATCGTCGGACGCGCGAGATGAGGAAGGCGAGAACGCTAATCTCTTTCAACAGCCCACGGGACATGCATGGGTTTTGCCTCTCGGAGCCCTCTCGTCGGGAGCGTCTTGGAGCTCTGTTGGGGCGTCTTGGGGGCCGGTCGGGTCGTCTCGAGGCAATTCTGGGGCATTTTTAGGAGGAGGAGGAGGAGGAGGAAAATGAGAAGGAGGAGGAGGAGGAGGAGGAGGAGGAGGAGGAGGAGGAGGAGGAGGAGGAGAGGAGGAGAAGGAGGAGGGGGCTCTCTTGGGTTCTCTTGGTGGTTTCTGGAGCCTTCCTGTCGTGGCCCGTTTCGGAGCCCCCTGGCCCTGGAGAGGCTCGCCCGAGCGTTCGCTGGCACACCCAGAGCGGGCCCCTTCGAGTCCTATAGACCGGGAGTCGTTGCACGACGCGCAATTGCAGGAGCCCTGCGACACTCCACTGCGTGCTGAAGCCACGGTGGCGGATAAGCACCGCACATGAGTGAGAAGCTCTCCCTGTGCAAACGCTTGTGAGGTCTGGAGAGGCTCACAGGCGTCGCGACGGAAGTGGTGAATTGCAACAGCGTGCGGAGCCTCGGTGCTGACGTCTTCTCCGGGAAGGTGCGCTATGCGTGAGCAGATCCCCCCGACGCGGGGGGAGCTGTGACGCGCGGGGAGGGAGCCTCGCGGGGCCTCCTGGGCCGACTCACCGCCGACGCTCGGGCTCGCTCCGCCCGCCCGCCCCTTTTCCAACGGAACATTTGTTTTATCCGACCTGTTGCCCAGTTGCCACTCTGCCGGAGGAGGAGGAGGAGGAGGAGGAGGAGGAGGAGGAGGAGGAGGAGGAGGAAAAAGGGGAGGAAGGAGGAGAGGAGGATGAGGAGGAGGAGGAGGAAGGAGGAGGAGGAGGAGATGGGGAGGAGGAGGACGAGGAGCACAGGAGGAAAGGAGGACTGGAGGAGGAGGAGGAAAAGGAGAAGGAGGAAGGAGGAGGAGGAGGAGGAGGAGGAGGAGAAGGAGGAGGAGGAGGAGGAGGAGGAGGAGAGGGAAAGGAGGAAAGAAGGAGGAGCAGGAGGATGAGGATAGGAGGAACGGAGGAGGAGGAGGAGGAGGAGGAGGAGGAGGAGGAGGAGGAGGAAATGATGATGATGAGGAGGAGGAGGACGAGGAGCACAGGAGGAAAGGAGGACTGGAGGAGGAGGAGGAGGAGGAGGAGGAGGAGGAAAAGGAGGAGGAGGAAAGGAGGATGAGGACAGGAGGAGGAGGAGGAGCAGGAGGAGGAGGAGCAGGAGGAGGAGGAGGAGCAGGAGGAGGGGGAGGGAGGAGGAGGAGGAGGAGGAGGAGGAGGAGGAGGAGGAGGAGGAGGAGGAGGAGGATAATGAGGACATGGAGAGGACGATGAGGAGGAGGACTAGGACGAGGAGGACAGGAGGAAAGGAGGAAAGGAGGATGAGGAGGAGGAGGAGGAGGAGGAGGAGGACAAGGAGGATGAAAGGAGGAGGAGGAGCAGGAGGAGGAGGAGGAGCAGGAGCAGGAGCAGGAGGAGGATGAGGAGGCCAGTGGAGACAACTACGGCTCCCCCCCCGGCTTGGCTCAAGCCCGCTCGGACTCGGCCCCCAGAGTGGTTGCCCGGGTCCACCCTGACCCATCCTTCGACCAGCGGCGAACCCAGTCTTGGCGACGAGAAGCCTCTAGTTGGCCTTAAGTCGGGCCTGTCCCTCCACTGGAAGAATATTCAGAAATAGTCAAGCAATAGTCTGGGGACGATCTCCTGGGCCTGGTTTAGCTATGTTGAGGAGGGGACAATTTCTGAGCCTTTTTTTCTGAGCCTCTGGGGACGATTTTCGGAGGAATTGGTAGGATTGTGTTTTTTTGTTCGCTCAACATCCCCCTGTAGGGGGACACGCCCGACCCAAAGTTGGCCCGACACGACTGCAAGCGCTGGGCAGCGGCGTCGCACCGAGGAGGGCAAGCGGGAGGGGGCACGCCCTCTCTCAGAGAGGGTGGCGGGGCCTCTCGGGAGCCCTCGGGCCTCCTGACAGGGCACCCTGCGGCTTCGGAGGCTGGTTTTTCGAATTCCCAAAACCAGTCCTTTGGATTCAAAGCTCGGTTATCTTTGGGTTCCCAAACCAGCTTCGGGAAGCTCCTCCGAATGTTTGAGGCGTGCTGAGGCTTCTGGAAGGCCCGCCTCCCTTCTCTCGGGAGGGCAAAAAACACACGGACACAATCAATCGTCGATCCCCCAGAAAATAGGGGAACATATGGGAAGTGGGGGACATATGGGAACTGCTTTATTTGTGTGCAATTATTTGTGTGTCCTGGGGCCCCTCCCTTCTCCCCTCGCTCCACCCCCCCAGAGCGCGCCGCCGAGGGCAGGGCCGCCACCAGCTGGGGGGGGCCCAGCGCGTCGGCGTCCTAGGACTCCAGGGCGCCCTCGTGCGACTCGAGGGCGCCCTCGAGGCCGCGAAGTAGTTATTCGCGCTTCGCGGTTCGGCTCCGCTTCCTCCTCGTCCTCCTCTTCTCCCCCGGGAGGCGGCGCGAGAGCGCGAAGCTATTCGCGTGTCGCGCTTCGCGCAGCGCGAAGTGCGAAGGCGGGAGCCCTTGACGACTGGCCCTTCTCCGATTCTCCCCGCTGCCTCTGTCTCGCCGCTGCCCCTCGCCCGCCGGCGAGGTCTCGGACTGGGGCGCGTGGTCCTCTTGCGGCAGCAAGTGCTACGGCGTCAGCGAGCGCAGCAGGAGCAGGGGGGGGGGCGCCGCCCTCGTGCCCAGCCCATGCCCCCCCCCCCTCCCATTCCATCTCGCGGTCGGATGCATTCGACCTCTTCCCCTCGAGGGCTCTGTGCACGACGGGGGGGCCCCTGGGCCACCTTCGGCAACTGGGGGGGCCCCTGCCGCGCCGGGCCCGGGGGCCGTCGAGAGCAACGACTCGGGATGAAGAGAGCTGGCCCCTGGAGCGAGGGGGGGGGGCCTCGACCTGCGCCCTCCGCAACTGCCGCGCGGCAGGTGCCGGTGCTCCCGCGGCCGCATCGCGGCAACATCTTCCGCGCGAAGGGTGCTGACGGAAGGTGCGGGTCTCTGGACACCCGGAATGGGCACGGAAAGAATGGGTACAATGCCCAGCAGCAGTTCTTGTTCATTTTGAGCAGGACTCGCTGTCCACGCCGCCGCGGCCTGTATCAATTCGAGACAGAAGGCCGCCTGCCCAACAGCGGCCGCTGTTGGTTTGCGACAACATTTGCTGTTGGGCATTGTACCATTTTTTCCGTACCCATTTCGGGCGTCCAAAAGGTCGAGGGTCGGGCCGAACGAAAGGGGGGGATGGGGAAAGGGGGGGCTACGACATTTGCCGCACGCAGCTGGTTTCGGCCCCACCGAGGGGCCCATTCCTCGACACATGGCCGCCTCTGGCGCCGGGAGGCGCCGGGAAAATCAGCTACGCGAGCTGATTCTCAAACCCCCCCGTTGCTGTCCCCCCCGTTCGCCCGGCGCGGGCGAGGGAGCGCGGGCCGCGAGGTAGCTGTGATGGGTCGAAATGGGTACGGGCAGAATGGTGACGCACACCGACAGCAAATTCTGCCCACTTTGAAGCGGAGTCTTATGACGTTCCAACCTACTTTAGCCTTGATCACCAGAATGAATTTCGAGCACCAGGAAAACAACCCCTAACATCGAGGGCTTTCAAGTGTCGGGCCCTGGGAGACACTCTTTCGACACTGCTTCGATACCCTTTTCGACACTTCTCTGGGTGCTCGAAATTATTTCTGGGATGCGGTCCTTAAGTAGGATGAGAGCAACATAAGCGGAGTCGCCGTGGGTGTATCCGCGGACGGAATCCACTTGAGGCAAGAGGCTGCCTGCCCAACAGCGGTGAGTGGGTCGAGGCATCTGGGGGTCCACGCTGCGAGATCATCACGACACCGGGGGGGCCTGGGGACGAGGCCCATCCACAAGGAGAGGGCACCCGGCCCACCCGCGCCCTGAGAGCGGAAGCCAGGGAGCAGGCGTGGGCCAAGGACCCCCCGTGGTCGCGGGTCGGACGAAGAGGGGCCGGGGATGGGGGGGTTTCGCAATCTGCTGCGTGCAGCTTGTTTCGGCCCCGCCGCCGGACGCTTTGCTCGATGCACGGGCGCCGCCAGCGCGCAGGGAGGCGCCGGGAGAATCAGCCAGGTGAGCTGATCCGCTGAACCCCCCGCCTTTGACTATCCCGCGACCAGGTGCCTCCGCCGCGCCTCCCGGGGCGGGGAGGGAGGGCGCTCGACAGGGCCCGCGGGGGGCGGAGGAGGGGGGGGAGAGGTGGGCTGCTGAAGAAGGTGGGGGAGACAGATTGGCTTGGGAGGGAGGTTGGGGGGGGGAAGGCGGCTTCTGGGGAAGGAGGGGAGGAGGAGCCGGAGGGAGAGGAGGGGGGCGCGGTCGAGGGAGAAGCAGAGGCCCGAGGCGAAGCTCTGGGAGGGCCGCGAGGCCCGCCCAGAGAGAGTTCGTGCTTCTGCACTTGCCTGTTCCTCCATGGGGGGGAGAGGATGAAGGGCCTGACCTGAAGTCGGGCCTGTCCCTCTACAGGAGGAGTACTCGAACATAGTTAGAAAACGGTTTTAGGACGTTTATTGTTGTTGTTGTTGTTTTGTTGGTTTAGAATCATTTTGGAGGATGTTGTCGGTACTCTGCATTGTTCGTAGAGGATTTGCCTGTAGGGGAACATGCCTGACCTACGCCTGACCCCTGATCCGCCATACTTTGGGCGAGCTTATAAGTGTGACGAACATGTGCGCCCTACTGTTCGAGCTCCTTTGATGCCGGTTTCCGCCCCACGTTGCCGTCGATGTTTGCACCATACCTTTGTGGAAGCATCCGCCCTATTTCTCTGAGGCGGAAGTTTCCCCTCCTTTCTTGCATCGTTTCGGGTGCATTTCCGACACATGTTGAAGCCGTAGAATCAAAGGGAACACGGCGGATCCCAAGTCACGGAGGGAACGCATGGAATTGGGGAGGGACGCGCGGGCTTCCCGAGGAAGATCGTCAGCGATGCCGCCTACGGGGGCGCGCAGTGCGGCAACGAGTCCCTCAGGACTCCAGGGACGGGGTGCCTGTTTCCCCCCCCCCCCCCCCCTGGTATCCTTGGTTGTGCCCGAGTTGGTCTGGAGACTCTGTGCGGTATGTGGTTTGGTCCAGTGAGCTTCTACGTGCCCGCTGGCTTTCGAGATGCACTTAGACCGCTTATGGTTTTGCCCCGCAGCGTGTTTTTCTGTGTTGGCGCGAAGAGGGATCTTGTCTAGAACGACCTCAGTCGGCGGCATCCCAACTACAGCACGCGCAACGAGAAATCTTATAGTATATGCGTCGTGGCGTGGCATTTCTGGCCGTACCGCTCGGACAACAATATACCACACAATGGTTTATACTAGATGTCCGGGTCGGACGCGCGCCTCCGAGGAGGACTCATAGTACTAGTATGTCCTTCTGCGTCCCATGTGGTTTTGGCCGACCTCAGGCTCAGGGGAGTCCATCAGGACTCCCCCCTCCTTGTTTCGGGTATCCCCAAACGGGTTGGCGAGCTGGTGCTGGGTTTTCGTGCGTTCGTAGGTTCTCGAGGGTTTTCCTGCCTCGGGATACCTTCCTGCGGCTGCGCCTCGCTGAGAGCGTTCTGGGGGTGGCAGGATGATTTCGAACGACCGCTGGAGACCAGAGTCTTGGCCCGGTAACTAAACATTCGGGGTCACGCGCTGTTGAAGCCTCCAGTAGCACTCCCGAGAGGATCCCAAGAGGCCAAATTCATTGATTTCCCGATGGTTGTTTTAAGATTTGGGCGTTCTCGCCTTTCCAATTTCCCGCCGCTCCAATACGGGACGGCGCAAGAGACCCCCAAGATCGCTCCAAGTCGGCCCAAGAAGCCTCCTAGATGGCCCCGACAGCCCAAGATCGGAAACTGGAGCATATACATTACCAGTGGCGGGCTGTCATTCAATCTCCGGTTTTTCATTGTCGGGGGCGACATCGGGGTGGTGTGATGTATACTTGTTCCCCGCTTTCCAGGGGAAACGACGAAACATGTATACACCAGGATCCCGTATACACCAGTATCCGCTTTCCTGTGCGAATTTCAGTGCGGGGCTGGAGCAAGCGCCGCTGTATAGAGTTCGGCTCCTTACAAGAGAACCCCAAGACAGCCCAACACGCTTCCAAGATGCCCAAAAGGCCCCCAAGACGGCTCCAAGGGCGTGGCCAGACGGGAGACCCGAACGGACATTTCGAGCCCTCGGCCCCGAGAGGCTCCCAGGAGTTCCCAAGAGGTTCCCAAGAGGCCCCAAGAGGCCTACAAGAGGTCCCGAGAAAGCCCGAAGAGGCCCCCAACAGGCTCCCAAGAGGCCCCCAAGTTGAGGACTCTTGCCCACGTCAGCGTCGTCGTCGTTGCCGCCGCCGCCGCCGTCGTCGTCGCCCTCGCCGTCGTCGTCGCCGTCGTCGTCGTCGTCGTCGTCGTCGTCGTCGTCGTCGTCGTCGTCGTCGTCGTCTCCCCTCAGGGTTGGCAGCACCGACCGTAAGGGCTTCGCAATCAGTAGGTCAGCCGTCACATATTTTAACCACGCACAGCTGTTATGGAGCTCATTGCAGCTGTCGTGTGCGTGTGTGGGTATCATGTGGTGCAGCCCTTGGAGCACCTTGGGGCTTCGTCGGAGCGTCGTCTCGCCGTATCGCATGGCTATGACGAAGCACTTGGGGACCGTCGTTGGGCTGTCTTGGCGCCGTTTCCGTCGAAACCTTGCTGACGCCGTAGTGGGTCCCGCAAGGACCCTCGTGGGCCATCTTAGGGCCGTCTTGGATGCGTCTTCGGCCCTCGTGGTACCTGTTGGGCCATCTTGGAGCACAGTTTGGGGCTCTCTTGGAGGCGCATCGTGGGCCGTCTTGAAGCAAGATTCGGCCATCTCGGTGTCATTGGTTGCTTGCGCGGGCGGTCTTGGAAGCACGGGGTGCGTATCCATTGTTTTAAGGAGCGATCGTCGTGGCTTGGGAGGCCACGGAGCCCTTGGGAGCAGCACCCGGGAACGCGGGACATTCACGATCCTCGAGCGGGTGCGCGTGAACGAGAATTCTAAGAGGGAGCAGCCATGCGGGAAGTGCGCAATCCTCGTGCTGTTGGGCATGGAATGAGAGTACACGCATTCGTCTCCATGCGGGAAGGGTACCATCCTCGAGCGGACACGCGTCGAACGGTGGATCAAGCATTAACTGCCGTGCGCGAAGTGCGCAATCCTCTAGCGGGCGCGCGTGGAAGGATGGCTCAGGCATTAGTCGCCATGCGTGAAGTGCACCATCCTCGAGTGGGCACGCGTGGAATGGAGGATTATGCGTTAGTTGTCATGCTGGGAGCGCGCCATCTTCGAGCGGGCACGAGTGAAGTGGCGGCCTCGGTGAGCAGGGGGATGCACGCGACAGTCCGAAGGAGAGGGGTTTCCTGATCAGAGTTCAAAAACCTACCAGACAGCCTTTGGCATCCTGCCACGCCTCATCGGGCCAGGAAACACGGTAGCGGACT
Organism: Prorocentrum cordatum; assembly: GCA_963575745.1. Taxonomy (NCBI): domain Eukaryota; class Dinophyceae; order Prorocentrales; family Prorocentraceae; genus Prorocentrum; species Prorocentrum cordatum. The sequence goes on from CAUYUJ010004224.1 coordinate 343,581, forward strand.
TGAACGTATTAGCGTCCGATTTCGTTGTTGACAAAATGAGCGTGTGTGTGTGTATGTGTGTGTGCGCGTGAGTGGTATTGCTCAATTTTTTTTGAAGCGCGTTTGTTCCATCGCGTCGATGGCGGACAAATATATGAGAGTGGACCATAGCCATTTGTTTCAAGCCGTCTTGCTTCGGGATTTGATCTCCGCTGCGGGAGCGTGGCTGACGCTGAGACCGCCGCGAGGAGAGATGCCAAGCCGCAGCGGTCGCCCGCTCCGTCGCATTGCCCTTGCCGTGGTGTCGCTCGCGCTGGTGGCGCTCTGGAGGCAGCCAGGTTCGGTTGCCAGCGTGGACGCCAAGGACGTCCTGCGCTACCCCGTCGGACTGCGTCACTCCGTGACCGCGGACAACGGGCAGTTCTCGGTGCACGGCATCTCGCAGGGGGAGGACCAGTGGGCCCTGGCCCTCTCTGAGAAGGGCGGGCTGGCTGCACCTTCGCCCCTGGCGGTAGTGCAAAAGCTGAAGGGCGCCACCAGGTACGCCGTGTCCTACGACACGGACAAGTTCAGCTTCAAGCCCAGGCTCGCCGCGGGCGTGGAGGGGATCCGGTTCTCAGCCACCGGCTCGGAGGGGGACAAGCTAGAGAGCGCCGACTGGGCGCTGCGGGTGCGCGGACAGAACGGCAACCACTTCTCCGCGACCACAGACAACGGCGAGCTGGTCTACGAGGGGTCCTACACCCACGAGGAACCCCTCGCCGAGGGCCTGAGCGCACTGTACGCGGTGGATATGAAGAGGCGAGCGGGATCTGAGCTGCCATGGGGCGGGCCGAACTGGATCCGCCACGGTGTGGGCCTGCGGTACGCTTCGGAGCTCGGGGAGTTCAAGGCGAACGTGCACCAGCCCAGCCCTGACGGCCCGCACGACGGCCTGGAGTTCGAGGCCATCTACAGCGGGGACCTCGCGGGGCCCCCAGGCTCCCCGTCGTACTCCCTGGTCGCCTCGCGCGCGATGGGGGACAGCGTCGCGTACAAGGGCCGCGTGAGGCTGCAGGGTCCGGAGGGGCTCTCGGCCGGGCTTTCCGTGGGGCTCAAGGATCGGAGGTTGTCAAAGGTGCCCCTGGCCCAAGGTGCCCCCAGCTTTTCGCTCCAGTTTGGAGCCCCTCGGGCCTCCTGGGCCTCGTGAGGGGTGCTCTGGAGGCCGTCGGGGCCTCCTTGGAAAATCCTGGGGGCACCCTGGGCCACGGGCACGTCTAGCAACACCCGAAAGGATGGGAAGAGCAACGTCACCGGCTTCACCGACCTCTCCACCAGCCGGGCAGTGGCCGACGGCCTTGAGCTGAGCGCCTCCACCAGGGTGGTGGCGTCGCCGGGCGCGGTGGACCTGCGGCCCCTCGACTTCAGGGCCACCGCCGACCTCTCTGCCCTGGCGCCCGGGTACCTGGGCCAGGGCTCCGAGGTCTCCGCCAGCGCGCGCTACAAGCTCGGAGAAGAGAGGCCCCAGCTCAGCGCCAGCGCCACCCTCAAGCCCGAGCCGCTGGGTCCCCTGAAGCTCAGCGCGTCGGGCCGGGTCACGGACGGCGGGCTGACAGGCTCGGTCGCGGCCGCGGCGCGAGTGATGGACGTGGACGCCACGTACACCGCCAGCAAGACGGGGAAGGGCACGCGCCACGTGGGGCAAGCCGTGTTCCCGGCAGAGGCGGCGACGGACAAGGGCGGGCAGCCGTTGCCGCAGGCGTATGCGCGCTTCACGCAGAGCTCCGAGGATCGGGGGAAAGGCTGTCGTTAATGTTTTGGAGCTCCGCGCAGATTTCCTGCGTCGGCGCTGGATCCTCCTTCCTGGCGCGCGGAGCGCGCCAGGGGCGGCCACGGAGGCGTCGCCAGGGGGTCCGGAGCCTATTCAAGGCATCCGCGCGGAGCTCCGAAGGTGTATGTTTCATATTTCTCTCTCTCTCTCTCTCTCTCTCTCTCTCTCTCTCTCTCTATATATATGTATCTTGCTCCACCAACGACAGGACCACGACGGCAAGCCGCGCCTGCAGGTCGGCATGATGTACGATTTCAACGCGCATGGCACGAGGTTCACCGGACAGAGCAACCTATACGACAACGGCGACCAGCTCGTGGACGAGGCGGGCAGGCCCTGGCCCAGCGTTATGTACAACCAGGCGAAGAACACTGCGGACGTGCTCCGCAAGCGCATCGGCGGGGACTCTGCCGAAGGCACGCAGTGGCTTCGGAAGAGCTTCTGAGCACAAGCTCGTGCACTGCCGACGTGTGTTGCCAAAAGTGTCCATGGCCCAAGGTGCCCCCCAGGATTTTGAAGGAGGCCCCCACGGCCTCCAGAGCTCTCCATCACGAGGCCCAGTGGGCGACAGGGGCTTCAACATGGAGCGAGAAGTTGGGGACATCTTTCGCCAGGGACACCTTTAGCACCCCACGAACTATTGTCACGGGCCAGGTCACACCCGGATGGCGTGCCTCAGGCAGCAGCCGGATCACATTTAAACGCTTTTAAATTGTTTGGACAGCTCTCGCGAGGTTGCCCGCGCGGAGGAGTGGAGCTCGGAGCGCGGTGTGATTGTGGCTAGCCGATGCTGTCGACGGCTTTGCGCTTGCTTCCTCCTCCCCTCCCTCCTTTCTTGCTCGCCCGACCTAACAAACTTACGGTTCCAAGGTTTCTGATGTTTGATCAGCCCTCTGTGCAGACCAGCAGTTCAGAGAGGTAGGCACATATTGAAGCCCCATGTTGGAGCATGCACCGGCGGTGGCCTTGTGGTCGCTGATTTCGAGCAACACATTGTCCGCCCTCATCCCTCCTTCCTCGAGGAGAGAAGAGGCGGCCAGAGATAGCCCGAAACATGTGTACCATTATACACTTATGCACAGGGCCGTTGGTTAAGGAATGCGCCCAGGATGCTGCAGACCCCGGAGGGTTCCTTATCTGATGAGGGCGGCGGTGATATCCATGTCCAAGCTTCGATTGGAGTTCCACCAGCCTCCAGACCCTGGATTCCTGCTCTAAGGATTCCTGATCCAATGCCCCCACCGTAACATGATATAACCAGCGTCCAGGTCCCCTAGCCCAGGGTTGGCCCACTTCTCCAAAGCTTCCCAACCACACTTGGCCGCTGGGGCTGGGCGCGTTTCTGGCTTTCTCGGGGGGTCTCTATCAGCCCGGAGATGGTCAGGAGGGGAAACAACACACAGACACAATTAATCGCCCACTCCAAGGAAAATATGGGAAAATATGGGAAGTGGGGGGAAGACACAAACTAAAGAAATATTGGAAAATATGGGGAATCATGTTATGTGTGTGTATTTATTTGTGTGTCCTGGGGCCCCTTCAGATGGGTGAAGACGGCCGTCGACCGCCTCAAGCTGGCGCCAAGAATCCCCCGGGGACCGCCAAGACCAGCCCAAGACGGCGCTGGAGCGCCCCAAGATGGCCCTGGATGGCTTGGGGCGGCCCCATGAGGACCCCAAAGACGACCCAGGAGGACCCCCCACGAGCGCAAGAGGCACACAACTCATCGATAGACCAGAGATCCTTGTGCGACTGAGCGTCCTCGCTGCCTCGGGCCTCCGACGTCCCAAGACGGCTCCAGGAGGGGCCTTCCGGATGGGGCCAAGACGGCCCCTGGTGGCCCCAGCATGGCGCCGAGACGGCGGAAGAGGGCCCCAAGACGGCCCAAGAGGGCCCCAGGAGGGCCCCAAGACGGCCCAGGGGGGCCCAAAGACGACCCGAGATGGCGCTAAGAGGGAATCCAGAGGGGGCCGCGAGGGGTTCTTCTGGGGGGCGATCTTTCGGGGGAAGGTGCCCAGCATGCCTCCCAGAGGTCCCCGAGAGGCCCTGAGAGGCCCAAAGAGGCACTCATGAAGTCACCAAGAGGCCCCCGATAGGCTTCCAATCACGCCGAACGACATGTTTTAAAAAGGCCCGAAGAAGCCCCTCAGAGGCCTCGACAAGGGCGCTCAGAGGCACCCGACGAGATTTCAATATTTGTCGAACATGCTTCTGGTACACACACACAACCTAAGCGCAGTGGAGGGATCGGCCGAAGGAAACAGTGCGGGCTCGAGAGAGAGAGAGAGAAACAAAACAACTAAAAAGAGAGAGGGAGAGAGAGAGAGCGGCAGAAAGAGAGAGAGAGAGAGAAACAAAAAGAGCGGCAGAGAGAGAGAGCTACACACATATATGTATGTACACACCAATGGAGAGAGAAACTGGAGAGATGGAGAGAGATGGGGAGACTGAGGAAGGGAGAGAGCGAGGACGAAAGAGAGAGAGAGAGAGGAAGAGAGCGAGAGAGAGAGAGAGCGAACGAGAGTGAGAGACAAGACAGTGATGAGAGAGAGGGGGAGAGCGAGCGAGCGAGCGAGAGAGAGAGAGAGAGAAAGAGAGCAGAGACATACATGAAGAGGAAGAGTGATGAGTGTGGATGCGTGTCAGGGAGGAGGAGGAAAAAGAGGAGGAGGAAGAGGACGAGAAGCAGACGGCCCCAAGACAGACCAAAGAGGCCTGAAATGTTGCCCGGGGGGGGGGCGCGACCGCCCAAGAGGCCGCAAGAGGCCTCAAAAAGGGCCTCAAGGCAGCCTCAAGAGTCTTCCAAGATCCCCGGGAAGCTGCACAGGCGGCCCCAAAACGGCCCAAGAGGTCCCCCACGGCGCCTTTCCTCCTCATCCTGTCCCTCTTCTTCTTCTTCTTCTTCTTCTTCTTCTTTGTCTTCTTCTCCATTGTCCTCTGCCCCCGTCCACCTCCTCCCTCCACCATCCCTCTTTCTTGCTCACGCCTCGTCTGTAGCGTCCTCCGCTCCGTCCTCCATCCTGCCTCCTCCCCCTACTGCCTCCTCCTGTCCACCTCCTGCCTTATCCCTCCTGCCTGCTCCATTATCCTCGCTCCTTCTCCAACTCCTGCCCCCCGCTCCCCCTCTCCATCCCTGTCTTTGTCACTCTGCGTCCACCCTCCTCCCTCTAGGTACCATCCTCCATCTCTCCCTTACGTTCCCCTCCTCTCTCCACCATCCCTCGTCCTTCTACCACGAGGAGTTTGGGAGCACGGTGTGTCTTGGCTGTGGTTGCATCGTTACCCAGGCGGTGAGGAATTTGAAGTAGGAGTGCCCTCATTTTTTGAATCGTTATGGCAAGCAGCTTTTTAGCTAGGCGCAGCAAGGACTGCCTCCAGGTACCTCAGAGCTTGCCACGACTCGTACTCAGAAGAAGGACGCCCTGAGACAAACTGGTCAAATCTGCTTGTGGCTGGGAAGAAACAGCCACATCCTCCCTGCTCCCTCCTCGGTCTATGGCTTCCGCTTGCTCCTTCCTCCCTCCGCCACCTCGTCCTTCCGCCTCCCTGCCGAGAGGAGGCCAACACCGCCCGAGAGAGGCAAGGCGGCTCAGATGGGCCGCCGTAGGCCCCGAGAGGTCCCCGGGGGCTCAACACTGGCCAGGAGGCCCCTTCAAGGCAGACCAAGACGGGCCCAATGCGGCCTTCCGACGCCGTGCGAGGCCCACAAGACGGCCCAGGATGCCCCGAAGTCGGACGGAGTAGATTTCAATGTCGCGTCAAAAGGTTCAAAGTTCGCTTGGCAGTCCCCGGGACGCCCCAGGAGAGCCGCTAAGAAGCTCCCAGTACAGAAGAGTCACATGGTCTGCTAATGCTTTGCAGGGCTCAATCTTCACCGCTTTGTCGGTTTGAAGAGCGTCCAAGGCGGCCCAATCAACCCCACATATTGCCCGAATTCGGCCCGAACAGCCCCGCAAAGGCCCCTAGCTGGCAGAAGATTGTCCAAGAGGACGCAGTGCCGCCCGAGCGGATCCCAGGACCGCCAGACAGGCGCCAAGATGGTCCCCAGACGGGCCACAAGAGACCCCCAAAATGGCCTCGAGGGCCCCAAGACGACCCGAGAGGCTTATAAAACAGCCCAAGCGTGACTTAGAGCGCCCCGGGAAGCCCGCAGAAACCCCAAAAGGGCATCCCCGAAGAGTCCGTGGCCATTTTGGCGTAAGTATTCGGCTCATCGTGCGGACTTCTGCTGGCTGGCAGCCATGCTGCAGGATGCAATGGGACGTTCATTTTCGCCGTTCTGAGCTTTGCACGGCGATCGTGGCGCAATCTCAATTGTGCGATCTATGTGTTGCGCAACCTATGAGGTGCAATCTGTGGGATGACATGTGCAATCTCTGTTGCGCAACATCGGTTGTGCAATCGATGTGGGGCGGCGACGGCGGCATCAAGCGCAGCGACCTGCAGACAGGCCAAGACGCCGGGCGGCGACAAGGCGGCGACGGCAGCTACATAGCCGTCAGACCGACACACAAGCCCAGTTCATTCGAAGAGAAGTACGAGCCCCTAAGTGCAAGCACTGTTTGGGGACAGTGCAGGAGGAAGGCGCAGGATATGTAGCAGAACGATGCATGGATGGGAGCGGTGAGAAAGGCGGCGGAGGAACGATAATTTGTTCAATGTTTACGATGGTCAGGCGCAAAGGAAGTGTATCGAAGTCAGCCTTCTTGGACCGTCTTTCCGCTCTTCGGGGGCGCCCTTGCTGATACTCCTGAATTCCACGGCGGCTCCTCCATCTCATCACACACGGTGCCTGTGTGCGTTAGCCATCTGGGTCACTATTTCACCAAAGCCACACGAACACAGCCAGATCTGTCCAGCTTACCGAATATGACGGTCAACGCAAGAAACCAACATTCTTCCCAACGTGGGCCGTATATCTGGATGCAGTGTAGGCCCATTGGTAACTCATCAAAAGCTGGTGGCATCTCAAATTTAACACCAGAGAATGATATCTTGCACCGCTGGTAATACGCATCCCAGTACAGTTGAGCATTTTTGAACTCAACACGAATTCCGTCGCGATTCCAATCCTTTTGTGTATGATGGGGAGCCAGGCGATATGGATCATTGAAGCTGAACTCGAGGTACAGAAGGTTGATTTGTGCACCCGGGCGCAAACTTTCGTCAACGCGTCGAACAAGAGCTTCAATTGTGTTGCCCCTTTGATTTGAATTGAGGTCTGCCAAAGGAACGCCGTTGTAATCAGGCCGTGTCACACAAACCCGACGGCTCAACACAGCAGATACGCGAGGGTTTGCGATGGGCATTGCTAGCAGTCGACAATAGCCATTATGTGAAGCATCGGGCTTACTCAACACAATGTCCAATGCATCAGACCAGTCCTCCACACCGCGCTGACTGGCGAGGCTGATCTGGTGGCCCTGGGTCTCGGTGCGCTTTCCTTGAGAGGACATTTGAAGTTGGCCGTCGTGCTGGTAAAAAATACAACAACCTTGGGGTGTACAAAACCAGAACCAAGTAATCATGCGCGGCATCGTTGCGTAAATCTGCGCAAGCAATCTTTACGTTATCACACTGGAATTCTTCCACATCATCATTCAGCTTTTACACTCTACGCGCGATTCGCGTCGCAACCACGCACAGCCAGCACGGTGGATTCCACGGCGTGTACCATTACTACAATGGCCAGGCTTTGGGTCCGTGATGTTCGAGATTCCATGAGTGTGACAACCGAGTAACCGAGCTAAGTCCGAGAGGACATGACCGCGTGCACATTGAGATAATGCAAACAATGGCGAACCTTGAAACGCGGCCGCGGTGACGGCAACACCTGCGGAGACCCCAGATGATATGTCCACAAAGTCTGATGCGTTCACACTCACATGACGAAATCGCAGGTGAAAGCCGCTTTGTAGCAAAGACGCTCGACCAACGACCGCACGTGCAATTTACGACGAGGCCACACCTTCCAATTGGGCAGGCACAACGATGTGTACGCAATGTGCGATGCAATTAAAACCCGTGGGGGGATCATTGCACAACATGGCTTCTCCTTTGTTTACAAAAATGGTTCTACCACCCCCCCTCCCCGGACTTATCGATCCCCTGGGAACCTATGCAACATTCACGCGGTTCTGACACAATGTCTGTCCTTCTCGAGCATTCATACTATCCCAGCCAAACTCGCTCCTCCTTCGTTTCCCTTGCAAACAGATGCTGCGCGAGCACATTCGTTCATCAGAAATGATAAGTTTCCAACAAACCGTTTGCAATCAATAGTACGACGTGCACACACGCGCGTCGTCGCGACCGCATGCCGAAATCATTCCAAAACCTTCGGTGTAGGAAGGATTTCAAAATCGATCGTCCTACAAAACATTTCAAAACAACAGGGTTTTGCAACACTGGTGTTCAACAACATCGTGCTCGCGCGCTCTTGCGAATTTTCTGGTCAGAAATCCATGCGTTTTTTCATCATTCTCACACAGTAATACCAAAAACGGGCTTCGCGCCTGATCGTGTCGAAATCGTTCGAACGCCCTTGCGCGCGTGCTGGGGAGGCACCGACCAGTTCAAATCATACCATACAAAGAATTCTCGCGCGTGTGCCGCGCGCGAATTTCGAATTTCTTGGAACAACGTCGTCACCGACGCGAAGATGCCGTCATCGTCGCCGGCGTGATCCGCATCGGCGCCGTCACTGGCAGCCCCGTCGTCGCTGTCAGCATCGTCGCCAGCATCGCTACGATCATCATCGTGTCTACCGTTGTCGACGTTGCCATGATACCGCGCCCGTCGAAGTCGCCGGCTTGCATTGACGTGCCGGCTGGGACGTGCTAGGCGGTCAGCGTCACCGCGTTTGCGTCGGTCGCGCCAAACTAGCTGGCCGCTGCGCGCGCGCGAGCATGCGCGGGCTAGCGCGGCCGCAGAGATGCACTAGCGAACACCCAGCACTCATCGCAATCGTTCCCGCATGGGTTTTGCAAACCAGGTTGCGGGGGGGTGGGCGGGATGATTTCGCAAGCAGTGGAGTTGACGATGTCAAGTTCGGCAAGGGAATTATCGTTTTTTACAAATAGGTTCTACACCCTCCCCCTCCCAGGGTTCAAGACCCCCCGGGATCCGAGGCAAAACACATAGGTTTCCGACCCAATGTCCATCCGACCTGTGAATTTATACGATCCCAGCCAGGCCGGCAAAAGACACGCCCCCCCGCCATTCTCTGCAACATATTTTATGTGCGTGCATTCGTTTATCAGAAATCATAGGTGTTCAACAACCCTTTGAAACAGAAGTGGCGAAGTGTACACGCGCGCGTCGCCGCGCGCGCATGCCCAAATCCTTCACAAACCTTCGGTGTCGGAAGGATTTCAAAATCGAGTTCCCCAAAAACATACAACAACACACGGTGTCGCAACACTGATTTGCCAACAAAAAGATCACGCGCGCGCTCTTGCGAAATCTTAACAAAACCGTTTTTTTTCAACATTTCACAACATACTACCACACGGGCTTCGCGCGCGCGCATTTCGAAATCCTTCGAACGCCCTTGTGCGCGTGCCGTCACGAGAATCCTGTTCACGCGCGCGCATGCCGACATCCTCGCGCGCGTCGTCGCGCGCGCATGCCGAAATCCTTCAAACACCTCGGTTTCGGAAGGTTTTCGAAATCGAGTGTCCAACAAACATACAACAACATCGGGTTTCGCAAAACGGGTTTTCAACAAAAGCGTGCGCGCGCGTGGTTGCGTCGTCGCCGTCGTCGTCCTCGTCGTCCTCCCTCCTCCTTCGTCGTCGTCGTTGTCGTCGTGGTCCTCTTTGGCGTCGTCGTCGTTTCCGTCGTTGTTGTCGCCTTGGTCGTCCTTCCTCCCTCGTCGTCGTCGTCGTCGTCGTCGTCGTCGTCGTCCGTCGTCGTCGTCGTCGTCCCTCCTCCCTCGTCGTTGTCGTCGTCGGCGTCGCCGTCCTTTTTCCGTCTTCGTCGTTCGCGTCGCCTCCTCGTTGTCGTCGTTGTCGCCGTCGTGACTCTCCTTCCTCCCTCGTCGTCGTCTTCGCCTTCGTTGGCGACGTCGTCTTCGTCGTCGTCTTCGTCGTCGTCGTCGTCGGCGTCGTCGTCGTCTTCGCCGTCGGCGTTGTCATCGTCGTCGTCGTTGGCGTCGTCGTCGTCGTCGTAGTCGTCATTGGCGTCGTCGTCGTCGTCGTCGTTGTGTTCGTCGTCGAAGTCGTTGGAGATGTCGTCGGTGTTTTTGTGGTCGGCGTCGGCGGCGTCGTCGTCGTTGTCGTCGTTGTCGTCGGCGTCAGTGGTGTTGCCCGGTGCGATTTGGTATCTACCGTCACGGTCTTAAGAGGTATTGCGACCAAGTTGCGGGTGGGAGTATGGGAGGTTTGCACGAGCAGCGGAGAGGGCAGCTTCAAGTTGAGCAAGTGTTTGATTCTCCTTTCTAAAGGAAAAATAGACTCTACCCCCCCTGAGTTAACGATCCCCCCTGGGGTATTGCGATTTCGTATTTATTCTACACACTCGTCCATCCTACCCGTGAAGTCGTATTCCCCCAGCCAAACCAGTATCGACCCCCTTTTCCCCCGGCATCCCTTGCAATAAATACGATGCGCGCGTTCTTTTCCTAAGGACAGCACATTTTCAATAATCTCTTTGCACAAACATACCGCAAAGTCATCACGCGCGCGTCCATGTCAAAATCGTACCAATCATAGTGTGTGTGTGTGTGTGCAAGCATTTCAGCACAAAAACCTAAAACAACCCTAGGGTTTGGCAGCACAATTTTTGCAAATGTCCTGTCCGCGCGCTCATGCTAAAATCATACAAAAATCATTGGCATCTGATGAATTCTGCCAAATCCATCGATTTCATGCCATCGCGCGGTGCATCCGCGAAACTCCTGTCATGCGCCGAGGGCGCAACTCCATCGCAAAATTACCACGCGGGCCGCATGCGCGCACCGCCGCGCGCGCATGATCAGTGCGACGGATTTGTTGAACTGCCGCGCGCGCGGATTTCCTTTTCAACATTGCCACCACCACAGCGATCACCTGCCTTATCGACAGATGGACATCAGCATCGTCAAGTTGCCATTATTGGCGCCGTGGTGCCATCTTCGCCATTGTCGCACACGTTGCCGACGTCATCTTGTCATCGCGCACGTCCGAGTATCGCCGGCATGCTCACCTTCATCGTCGACTCACGGTGACGAGCATCGGCAGTGAGGATGTTATCATCGATGTCATCATCGGCGGCGCCGCCGCCCCCCGCATCCTGAGTTTTGCCAAACAAGTTGCGGGTGGGAGGGTGGGGTGTTTGCGCGAGCAGTGGAGATGGCGTTTTCAAGTTCAGCAGGGCGGGTTGCACCCCATAGATTCCATTTCCAAAAAACCTGGTTCTACCCCCCCCCCCCCCGGACTCCACTGGGAACCGACGTAAATCGCGTGCGATTCGAACCCAAATGTCCATCCTACCTGTGAGTTCGAACTACCCCAGCCAGGCTGGCATCGACCCCCCGCCATCTTCAGCAAAAAGACTTGCGCGCGCTCTTGCGCATCCAGAACTTTTTTGCAACGAGTGAAACGAATTGCACCCGCGCGCGTCGCCGCGCGGGCATGCCAGAATCTTTCAAAAACCATCAGTTCCCAAAGGACTCCGAAATCGAGTGTCCAAGAACTACAATATCGCAGGGTTTCGCAACGCGGTTTCTGAACAAAAGCGTGCGCTCGCGTTCTTGCGGATTCTCGAGAAACTTCTGGTTTGTCAACATGTCCAAGAATGCTACCAAACGGGCTTCGCGCGCGCATGGCGGAACCATTCGAGCGCCATTGCGCGCGCGCCGTCGCGAGAATCCCCTCTCAGAACGAAAAAAAGCAACGCAGCAATGTGCACGCCCGCGCGCCGTCGCGCGCGCATGCCGAAATCCATTCAACACCTTCGGTTTCGGATGTGCCGCACGCAACATAAAAACGCACGCATGATTGGGCATCACGGATGTTCAACATAACCGCGCGCGTTCTTGGACATTTGTCAGGAAACCACATGTTTTATCGACCTGTTCATGACGTGCTACCAAACGGGCTTCGCGCGCGCATGTCGAAATCGTTCGGGCGTCCCTCCGCGCGTGCTGGGGCGGCACGATCCGTGTCAAATATCACCGTGCGATCCACTCACGCGCGTCTGCCGCGCGCGCATTTTCAATTCCTGCGAAACCTTCATCGCCGACGCGAAGACGCCGTCATCGTCGTCGGCACGATCGGCATCGGCGCCGTCACTGGCAGCGCCGTCGTCGCTTTCAGCATCGTCACCGGCGTCACTAGTATCATCGTCGTGTCTACCGCGTTCGACGTTTCCATGATGCCGCGCCCGCCCAAGTCGCCGACTGGAGTGCCGGCTGGGGCGCGCCGAGCGGCCAGCGCCACCGCGTTCGCGCCGAACTGGCTGGGAGCTGCGCGCGCGAGCATGCGCGGTCTAGCGCGGCCGCAGAGATGCACCAGCGAACGCCCAGCACTCATCGCAATCGGTATGGCATGGGTTTTGCAGACCAAGTTGCGGGCGGGTGGGTGGGATGATTGCGCGAGCCGTGGCGTTGCCAATTTCAAGTTCGGCCAGCGAGCTGCAACCCATAGATTGCACCGCGTTGATTGCACAACCTAGCTCGCGCGCCATATGTTGCCGAACATAAGCGGCACCACATAGATTGCATCGCGCATGTTGCTCCGCAGATATGGTGCTGGTGCCGCGCATCTTGCGCCGCGCGGATCGCGCCGCGCAGATTGCAGAACCTCGATTGCACAGCCTAGACTGCAACTGCGTTATACATGTGTAAATATATACATACATATATGTACATATATATATATATATACAGCCGCGCGCATTTTGCGCAACATGTATTGGAACATTATTTGCGTCACAAAGGATGCGCAACATAGATTGCGCAACCTTCATTGCACAACGTGCATCCCACCATATTGACTGCTTCGCATCGATTGCGCCTCATAGATCACACCAGGAAGAGTGCACAACATACATTGCTTACCATAGTTGGCACTGCATGTGTTTTTCTTTTATAAAAATGAAATCCGGATCCCTCCCAAGCTTTATCGATCCATTTTTTCGCATTGCAATTTGCAGACGGCCCTGCCCCATCGTCCGTCCTACATATGAAATCGCGCCAGCCCAGCCAGGCCGGAATCAGCCCCCCCCCCCCCCCCCGCCATCCTCTGCAACAGATATTATGCGCGCTTGCGCATCCCAAATCAAAAGTTGCCAAGAAGCCTTTGCAACAAATGGGACGTACTGCGCAGGCGCGTACCGTCGCGCGCGCATGCCGAAATCCTTCAAAAACTGTCGGTTCTGGGATGGTTTCGGAATCGAAAACCCAAAACGCATATGAAACACATAGTTTCCCAACGCGAATTGTTCAAAAAACGCGCGCGCACTCTTGCGAATTCTCACGAAAACCATTGGCTTTTCAACATGTTCAGAAAATTATACCAAACGGGCTTGGCGCGCGCGCGTCGAAATCGTTCGAACGCCTTTGCTCGCGTGCCGCCGCGAGAACCCTTTGCAAAACGTATGACAAAGTGCACGCGCGCGCGCGCCGTCGCGCGCGCATGCCGAAATCCATCCGAGAACGTTGGTTTCGTAGCGATTTCAAACCCGAGCGTCCCGACCATATTTTTTGTTTAACAAAACGTACACACCAGGCTTCGCATCATCATTTTTTGTTTTTTTTTTAAATGCGCGCGCGGCGCTCTGTCGAATTCTTGAGGACACCGAAGGTTGTCCAACATCTTCATGGAATTCTGCCAAACGAACCTCTTGCGCCGCAGGCCGGCATCATTCGCACGCCCTTGCGCGCGTGCTGGGGGGGGGGGGGCACGGCCCGTGTCGCATAAAACCATGCGGGCCACTCTCGCGCGTCGGCCGCACGCGCGCGTCGAACTCTTTTCAAAACCTTCATCACGACGAGAGGGCGCCGTCATCGTCGTGGGCGTGATCAGCATCGGCGCCCGCATTGGCCGCGCCTCCCTCGGTGCGAACATCGTCACCAACATCGCTATTAGCATCGTCGTGTCTACCGTTGTCGGCGTTGCCATGATGCAGCGCCTGCCCAGCTTTCCGACTCGCAGTGAAGTGCCCGCTGCGATGTGCCGAGCGGTCAGCGCCACCGCGGCCGTGTCGGCGGCGCCAAAGTAGCTGACCGCTGCGCGCGCGTGCTAGGGTCGGCGCGGCCGCAGAGATGCACCCGCCAACGCCAAACATGCATCGCAATCGCCACTGCATGGGTTTTGCAAACCAAGTTGCGGGTGGGTGGGTTGGATGTTTGCAAGAGCATGGGACAAGGGTAAAATAAATCGCACCACGTAGAGTTCATCACACATATAGTGTCACTCGTCGGCTGCACAACATATATCGCCAGACAATTCGCAACGACTTTACTGCACGACGTGGTTTACACATCATATATTACGCACCATCTTTTGCACCAGATTTGATTGCTCCACGTGGATTGCACAACGCATATTGGTAGTAATACGTTGCTTGGGGCCCACGCTGGCCAACATTACGTAGCCGTCGCCTTCGTCCACTGTGCGGGGCCATCCATACGAGCGCGCCGAATGGATCCTGAGCACCGCATCGCCAACGCATGCCATAAAGCATTGAGTTGACGCATTCAGGGATCTCCAACACGTCGGCGGTAGTCGTTCCGCTGTGTCCTTCGTGGGGGCCATAGAGCGTCAACAAAAACGATCCTGTGAAGCCATAGGCGCCGTACGATTCTGGATAATCATGGCATGGTACCTATTCCGCGCTCTGCCCAGGTGCTTGCACTAGCTAGGCAATGAGTTCGCGCCAAGAACGCGCGATGTTTTTGGTCTGTGTGTGCTTTTTGGAATCAGAGGTCCAGTCCGTCCGCATTAACGGCCACGATTGCGCAGACGCGTTCTTGAGCAATTGCACGGCGTATGCCTGCAGCCGCACTTGTGACCCCGGGTGGAAAGCACGACGTGTGTGTGTGTGTGTGTGCGTGTGTGTGCGTGTGCGTGTGTGTGCGCGCGTGTGTGTGTGTGTGTGTGCGCGTGTGTGTTTGCGCGTGTGTGTGTGTGTGTGTGCGCGTGTGTGTTTGCGCGTGTGTGTGTGTGTGTGCGCGTGTGTGTGTGTGTGTGTGTGTGTGTGTGTGTGTGTGTGTGTGTGCGTCGCCTTATCCCTGCCTCCTGCTCTGCCCCTGTGGGCGTCCACCCGGGCGCCCTGCGCCGGCCGCACTGCACCGGCCTGCCGGCCGTCGCAGCGCACCGCCCCCAAAGCTGCACCCCAGCGGCGCTGCACGTGCCTGGTTGTCGTGCGTGTCCTTGTTTCCACGTGCAGCCGCCTGATGGTTGCCCCATCGACGCGCGTTCGGCCATAATCGCTTCAGCACATGCCCTCAACGTTTGCGCTGAGTTGGCGCAGGGCGGCCGGTCAACAAGAACGTGTGTGTGTGTATGTGTGTGCAGGGTGTTCAGCACCGATTGCAGCTGCACGAGCAGCTCCCGACGGGCTGCCCGACAACGAGCTACACGCTTTGCGCACACAAGCGCACAGCGAACAGTCGGCGCCAGGGTCATGTCGGGCTCAATCAGCCGCGATCGCCTTGACGGGTGAGCATGTGGCACATGAGTTGAACAACGTACCCGCCTCCCAGTACTATGGCAGCCTGTTTTTCGGCAGTGGGCTGGTTGAGCATGCGGTGATATTCGATGCGGGGTCTGCGTGGTTGTTGGTGGCAAATCAGGCGGTATTCCGGTCGGCGGGAAGAAAAGCATCCTTCGGAATGAGAATATTGGTGGGAGGGGTAGGATGGCAGATGTGGCTCTCTCCATCTTCTCGCTTCCTCACCTCTCCCCTCTTCTCCCCTCTGATCCTCTCTCCCCAAGCCCGCCTGGTCCCAGATTCTGGGGGGGCATGGGCATAGACCAAGTAGTGACTTCAGGTCCCATGGCCGCCAGCATCTGGCTCCAGGCGAACGCACCAGCCCTCTGTCCTCTCAAAGGGGGGGGGTCTTGGGGATGGTGTCGTCGCCATCCTCCCTCGTCGTCGTCCTCGTCGCCGTTGTCCTCCACGTCGCCGTGCCCACTCGTCCGTCATCGCAGGCAGTGCTTCCCTCGGCCTCTGCACCCCGCCCAGCTTGCTCTGGCCCGGCCCGCCGATTTTGCCAGCCTGGAACATATCCCTATCCCTATGCTGGGCACCTCCTCATCACGATGCCAATCTTCGGGAGATTCCCTTATTACCTAACAGCTTTTGCTGATAGGTTTCTAGTGGGGTCAAAAGAGAGCAGCAGATGACTCCACAGGGGGGTCGGGGCGGCATCCGGGGAGCTGTGTCCGAACTCGTGTCCGAATGCGCTTTTCGCAAACAGTCACACACTTCGTGCTCTTCGACCTCCCAGAACTCCATTCCCGGGCCACATTCTGAATGCCTGGAGCCAACTGTAGGCCACTTCGTGCTCTTCGACTTCCCAGAACTCCATTCCCGGGCCACATTTTGAATGCCCGGAGCCAACTGTAGGCCACTTCGTGCTCTTCGACTTCCCAGAACTCCATTCCCGGGCCACATTTTGGATGCCCGGAGCCAACTGTAGGCCACTTCGTGCTCTTCGAGTTCCCAGAACTCCATTCCCGGGCCACATTTTGGATGCCCGGAGCCAACTGTAGGCCACTTCGTGCTCTTCGAGTTCCCAGAACTCCATTCCCGGGCCACATTTTGAATGCCCGGAGCCAACTGTAGGCCACTTCGTGGTCTTCGAGTTCCCCGAACTCCATTCCTGGGCATGATTTTGAATGCCCGGAGCCAACTGTAGGCCACTTCGTGTTCTTCGAGTTCCCAGAACTTCCATTCCCGGGCCACATTTTGAATGCTGAGGCAGGCTGATGCTGAGGCTGCAGGCTGAGGCTGAGGCAGGCTGAGGCTGAGGCAGGCTGAGGCTGAGGCCGAGGCTGAAGGCAGACTGAGGCTGAGGCTGAAGCTGAGGCTGAGGCTGAGGCTGAGGCAGGCTGAGGCTGAGGCTGAGGCAGGCTGATGCTGAGGCAGGCTGAGGCTGAGGCTGAGGCTGATGCAGGCTGAGGCTGAGGCAGGCTGAGGCTGAGGCCGAGGCTGAAGGCAGACTGAGGCTGACGCTGAAGCAGGCTGAGGCTGAGGCTGAGGCAGGCTGAGGCTGAGGCAGGCTGAGGCTGAGGCTGAGGCAGGCTGAGGCTGAGGCTGTGACTGCGACTGCCGTTGCCGCTGCGACTGTCATCGCGAATGCGACTACGACTGCGAGAACAGCAGAATTCTACAACTGGATTCTCATCTGAATCTTAAGGGGAATGCTTCCAGATATGCTCCTACACATCGCTGTCAGGTTGCTTTGCCGGGATAATTTTTTGAGGGGCGAATCCCTGAGAATGTCATCGCCTCTTGGCGTGTCGATCTTAGGGCTAGGGATGCGTTCGAGGCTGGCAACGACTGGAGCGGGGGCGCGCTCACCACCCGAGCCCAGGCCGCAACGAATCCCTAAGATTGTCATCGCCTCTTGGCGTGTCGATCTTAGGGATCGGGATGCGTTCGAGGCTGGCAACGACTGGCGCGGGGGCGCGCTCCCCACCCGAGAGCCCAGGCCGCATCGAAGCCTCCGCTGCCCTGGCAGAGGACACGGGGGCCCCGGACCCCGGGGGCCCTGGGCCCTGGGGACCCGTCCTGCATCTCCGCCGCCTCCTCCTCCTCCCCCTCCTCCTCCTCCTCCCCCCCCTCCTCCCCTCCTCCTCCTCCTCCTCCTCCTCCTCCTCCTCCTCCTCCTCCTCCTCCTCCTCCTCCTCCTCCTCCTCCTCCTCCTCCTCCTCCTCCTCCTCCCCCTCCCCCTCCCCCTTCTCCTCCTCCTCCCCCTCCTCCTCCTCCTCCTGGCGTCGCGTCGCCTCTGGCGGCCCCAGGGCCCGTGGCAGGGCCCCGGCGACGGCCCCGCCATCGGCGGCATACCTCAGGACCCGCCTCCTCGGGATCCGCTTCTGGGATGCAGCTCCTGGGATCCCTCGAGGTTCGTTGCATCCTCGGCGCTGGCAGCCGCGGTCGCATCCCGGCCTCGTCCGGGCTTCGCCTGGGTTTCATCCGCCTCAGTCCCGGGCCCGGCATTCTGCACCCCGATCCGGCTTATGGCTGCCCCGTAGTCGGCTGACTCGCCGCTGACCCTTCTTGTTGTGGACGGCGATCAACGGAGAGGAAGCATGTTGCCACACAATTTCCAGATGTGTAGATCTTGTTGCAAACATGTCTTCAACATGTACAACACAGGTTCTCAATATTTCCAAACCGGTTTCCGATCCCTTTCAAATGATAGCACAACGATAGGATAGTCAGGTTGTCTATTTTGCCGCGGCACCCACACCCTTCTTGCGAAGGCCTCCCCCGGGAGCTGCTGCCCAACCGCTTGCTTCGTGGCGAGTGGTCGCCACGTCTTCAGAGGCCATGGAGGAATGGAGGAATGGAGGAGGAGGAGGAGGAGGAGGAGAAGGGAGGAGAGGAGAGGAGGAGGAGGAGGAGGAGGAGGGGGAGGGGGAGGAGGAGGAGGAGGAGCCGCCGCCGGCCCGCCAGGGAGATCGTGACGTGCAACCCCGGGCCCGGCGAGCCGGCCCCCGAGGGCTGCGAGGAGCGGAGCCTGCCGTCCCCCTGCAAGTTCGAGCCCTGGGGCGACGGGACGCCCCTCCCGGGCAGCCCGGCGGCCGGCCTCCCGGAGGGCACACGACCCAGAGTCGGGGGCGGGAAAGAGGGGGGTGATGATCAGGGGGGGGTGGATATCATGGCGGGGGCCATGATATTTGCCCAGATGTCATGGCGCCTCTTCTTGTTTCATTACGTCCCTGGTCCCCCCGCTGGGCCGCGCACATGCCGCCGGTCATGATTTGCACCCCCCCCTCTTGGACACCCCCCTCTTTGCCGCTCCCGATCCAGGAGGGCACACGACCCAGAGGTCCAGCGTATTGAACCAAATGGCAGACGGAGGTTTTTCGCAAGTCTCGGCCCCCAGGGGCCCTCTCCAGGCCTCGGTGCCGGAACGGGTCAAGACTTCCGGGGACCGCGTATGGGAAAACTGACGACATCGGATCTCTGGGGAGGTACAGCAAGCATGAAACCAGCCTGCCAGCTTGTTCCCCGCTGAGCTTGCTTATCCTTCGATGGCCGCGTAGGACCCACAGATGCCTCGGGGCGCCCCATGAGGCTCGGAGATCGCTATCAAATATGTCCTTGGATGTATCATTGCAAGACTTCACATCGTATGTGCCTGCTGCAAGCACTTGAGGGCTAAAGGGCGCCCAGCATGTCCATGCTCGTTCCTCGCTCCCCTTGTCCTTCACGTTTCCCCCCTGCCCGCCCTCCAGTCGACAAAACTATATCCCTTCCCGCCCCGGTGTTCGTCTTCTGTTCCTCTCCCTTGTCTGAGGGCCGGAGGATTTGTTCCCCTCCCAGCATACAGGGGTCGTTAGATTTTAAGAAGTGATCTCCCGACCTGCCCACACTGCATACCGCGGCTGCCAGATCCTTCAGATCCCCAGGTCCACCCACTCCCCGAGACTCCCTCCCCATCCTGGTCCGACCCGCCCACTCCGCATACCGCGGCCGCCAGATCCCCAGGTCCACCGAGGATCCCCGAGACTCCCGCCCCTGTGAGAATGACAGGACAAAACTAGTCGCGCAGACAAGAACGTATCATACCATTACAGGACAGAGCATACTGACAGAACTTCACATGACAGGGCACACCATGCATCACGAAACGAGGCTTACCATACCATACCACATCATGCGCTACGGCAGTGCGGAGTATACATTACAGACCATAACGTCACACAGCGTAAGATAGCGGAGGAGCATAGTATCGCACACCCATTTGAGCAACCGCATGTCAGACCGTGTCATGGAATACCACAGGAGTCATCCGACATGTCATAACATACAATGGCACAGCATTCAACGACAGGCCGCAGCGTGACATGCGTAGCACCCCGCAGATGCGGGTAAGAGTGAGGGGGCGGTGGGGACGTCGGCAGTCTGCGAGACTGGGGAAGCCCGCCGCAGGCGCCACAGTTTCACACATTATACAACGAGATGTGGATAAGAGTGGGGGCGCGGTGTTGACGTCGGCAGTCTGCGAGACTGTGGAGAAGCCCGCCGCAGGCGCCAAAGTTTCACAAATTATACAACGAGCCCGCCGCAGGCGCCGATCTCTTCTTCGAGCCAATGTGGATCGGTCGCGGGTGGGTCGCGGGTGGGTCGCGGGTGGGTCGCGGGGTGGTTCGCGGGAAGGTCGCGGGTGGGTCGCGGGTGGGTCGCGGGGTGGGTCGCGGGGTGGTAGCAAGTGGGTCGCGGGGTGGGTCGCAGGGTGTGTCGCGGGGTGGGTCATGGGTGGGTCGCGGGTGGGTCGCGGGGTGGGGTGGGTCGCGGGTGGGCCGCGGGGTGTGTCGCGAGGTGGGTCGTGGGGTGGGTCGCGGGTGGGTCGCGGAGGGGACGACAGCAATAACAACAACAACAACAACAACAACAACAATCATTTTACCCGAACGCTCAGTGTTCTCACCAGTGCCAGGGTTTTCATGCGACGCGAGACAATACCCCCACTTCGTGGGGGGGCAGTTCAAGCTCTACCAAATATCCAAACGACTCTTCGCGACCACCCAAACCCAGCTTCCCGCCCTATGACGTTGGGACACTTCACTTCGTGGCGTGCGGACGACCGTGGCTACTACACTGGCGTGGGGTACACACCCACAGAACTTGGTCACTTATTCGGGGCGCGCGTGTGCCCAGCATCCTGCAATTGTGACATACAATACATGACACAGACAGACAGAGAGAGAGACAGAGAGCAGACAGAGAGAGAGACAGAGAGAGCGGAGTTGGTCACATTTTTGGGGCAAGTTCCTGAGATCGTCGTGTTTTTTGTTGGTCTTGCGCGCGCGAATGTCCACTTTACTTTTTTTTGCAAGGGAGTATTGAAATTTGATTATGTTAGAACAAGAAAAAGTAGCTCGCGCGAGCTCATGTAACATAAATGTTGAAAAACCATTGGTTTTGTGGGAGTCGGACAGCGCGCGCGGGATGAAATTTGGACATTTTTTTTTTTGAAAAACCATTGGGTTTTTGATGTTTTTATGTTGAAATCGTTACGAAACCTAAGGTTCTGGAAGGATTTCGTCTTGCGCGCGCGAATGTCCACTTTACCTTATTTTTTGCAAGGGATTATTGAAATTTGATTATGTTAGAACAAGAAAAAGTAGCTCGCGCGAGCTCATGTAACATAAATGTTGAAAAACCATTGGTTTTGTGGGATTCGGACAGCGCGCGCGGAAGGACATTTTGACAATTTTTTCTTAAAAAACCATTGGGTTTTTGATGTTTTTATGTTAAAATCGTTACGAAACCTAAGGTTTTGGAAGGATTTCGTCTTGCGCGCACGAATGTCCACTTTACCTTATTTTTTGCAAGGGATTCTTGCAATTTGATCAAGTAAGAACAAGAATTTTCATTTTATAGTGTTTTTTGCAAGGGAAAACGGATTACAACAAAACAACCGGATCCGGTGACAATCCACTTTTCTGAAGCTTTCGCTAGAAAATGAAGGAAATGAGGCTGCGGCCTAGGTTTTGGAGGGGGGTCGCGCACCAGGGGTCTCAACAATAATATTTCTTTAGAAGTAATAATATTCAACAACAACAACAACAACAACAACAATCATTCTAAGCTTGTTCGCTCTGCCTTGTCCGTGTGTCATTCAAAACGAGTTCCCCGCACCCTCGATACCCGCCCTTGTTGTCTTTCGATCACACCCCCTTTGGGGGGATTCTTTCTCTTTGCAGGGGGCGGCGGGTTTAGACAGGCGGGCAAACCTGAACGCGCGGACAATCCTTCGTGGGTGTACGTGTGTCCGCCATTGGAATTGGTGAGGGCCCTGCAAAATGAGGACGGGGAGAACGAGGGAGAGTGGGAGGAAGGGAGGGGGAGGGACGAAGGAAGAGGGACAACGCCAGGAGAGAAGGAGCGAAGAGGAGGGCGGTTGATTAGAGGCAGAGAGGGAGAGAGAGAGAGAGAGGAATAGAGAGAGAGAGAGAGAACAAACAAACACAGATATGAGAGGTAGAGAAAAAAAAAGGGGAGAGAGAGAGAGAGAGAGAGAGAAAAAAAAGAGAGAAAGCGACAGACAGAAAGAGGGAGGGAGGAGGCAGGAAAGGGGAGGGAGAAGGAAGGAGGGTGATGAGGGAGAGGGTATAGGGCAGAGAGGCATAATGATGAGGGAGGAGAGGAGCGAGGAGGGGGGATGGAGAGGGAGGAAGAGCAGGAAGGTAAGAGCGCGAACGTTGGAGGAAGTCCTCTGGCGAACGCCGTTCCTGAAGGAAGTCTAGGGGGGGAGCCCACGACGGGCGGGCGATCCCCTGATGGGCGGGTCGGGCGGGTTGGACATTCAAGCGGGATGCCTGAGTATGGCGAGAGCGCGATTCTTAAGCAAATTGTGACGGCGTCCTTGGCGCAGCGTGTTCCCTGAGCGTCGAAAGCACGATTTCTGAATACATTGCATGGAGGTCACAGGCGAGAGCGCAATTCTTGAAAAACATGTCAGGGGTTCTCTTGCGGGTGCGGGGGTTATGATTAAATTGCGATGAAATCTTGATTCACTTGCGAAGAAGTCTCCAGCGGGAGCGCCGTTCCTGAGGAAATTGTGAGGAAGTCTCAGGTGGGAGCGGGGGTCTTAATTAAATTGCGACGAGGTCATTGGCGGGAGAACCGATCCTGAGTAAAATGCGAGGAAGTCTCAGGCGGGAGCGGGGGTCCTGAGCAAATTCGAAACAAGTCTTAGGTGGGAGCCGTTGTTGTTGTAATCTGGGGGCCAGGGGTACAGTTTGAGCAGGAAGATTTTCCCTGTCAAAAAACAGGGTGCGAGCGTCGAGGGGCACACTTTGATTGAGGAACACAGCATGCACCGGCGAGGGGGGATCAGCAATAATTGTTGTTGAAAATTCAACAACAACGGCTCCCGTATGAGACTTCCTCACAATTTAGGCGGTACCCCCGCTCCCGTCTGAGACTCCCTCACATTTTATTCAGGTGTCGCGTTCTCGCTAGGGACTTCCTTACAACTGATTCAGGGGTCGCTCTCTCGGCGCTCTTGGGTCGCGCTCTCGCTGGAGACTCGCTTGCAATGTATTCAAGAATCGCGGTCTTGCTTTGGAGTTCCCCGCAATTTATTCAAGCGCGTTGTCGACACTCAGGCACCCAGGAGTCGCGCTCACGCCTAGGAAACCCTCACCGCATCAGAGTGAAGGGGCTGAACCGAACGGTCATTCACTGTCCCTGGGTGCGTGGCTGAAGTGGAATTCCGCGATGCGGATTCTTGTTGTTGTTGTTGTGGTTGTTGTTGTTGGTGTTGTTTGTTGCTGCTTTTTGTTGTTTGTTGTTGTTTGTTGTTGTCGTTGTCCCACCCGCGACCCACCTGCGGCCCACACGCGACCCACCCCGCGACCCACTTGCGACCCACCCGCGACCCACCCGCGATCCACCCGCAACCCACCCGCGACCCACCCCGAGACCCCCCCGGCGACCCACCCGCGACCCACCCCGCGACCCACCCAAAATTTTCGGCGCCTGCGGCGGGCTGTTTTTGGATTCCTTCAAGGTGCAGGTGGGGAGGCCGCGACCCACCTGCGACCCAAACTACGTTCATTGAACAAGCCAAAACCGGCGACTGCGGCGGATTTCTTTTGCATCGGCGACCCTCGCGCGACCCACTGGCGACCCACCCCGAGACTCACCCGCGACCCACCCGCGACCCATTCGCGACCCACCCGCGACCCACCGCGACCCACCCGCGACCCACCCGCGACCCACCCCGCGACCCACCCAAAATTTTCGGCGCCTGCGGCGGGCTTCTCTTGCATTCGTTCCAGGCTTCTTTTGCATTCGTGAGGGCCACGAGGTCCGCCGGCTTGACGCCCGCGTCGCCCGCGCCCGCCCCCCCACACTTATCCGCAATTGCGGGGTGCTACGTATTTGGTGATCGGGATCTCGCTGCCGTTCGTGGCCCCCTTGTTGCCATTCGTGGACCCGTTGCAGCCCTTCGTGGCCCCCTCGCTGCCCTCCGTGTCCCCGTTGCATCCCCTCGTGGCACCCTCGCTGCCCTTCGTGGACCCGTTGCAGCCCTTCGTGTCCCCCTGGTTGCCCTTCGTGGCCCCGTTGCATCCCATTGTCATCCCATTGTGGCTCTCTCGCTCTCGACGGCCCCGTTGCAGCCCTTCGTGGCCCCCGCGCTGCCCTTTGTTGCCCCGTTGTAGCCTTTCGTGGCCCCCTCGCGGCCCTTCGTGGCCCCGTTGCAGCCCTTCGTGGCCCCCTCGCGGCCCTTCGTGGCCCAGTAGCAACCTTTCGTGGCCCCCTCGCCGGCCCTTCGTGGCCCCGTGGCCCCCAAGCTGCCCTCCGTGGCCCCATATATGGTCCAGGGCTTGGCCCCCCCCCCCCCCAATGCTGATGCCATTGGGCCCCCCCCCCCCCCGCGCGATGGTCCCCCCCGCCCCCCCCTGTGGGCGTGGCGTGGTGCTGCGCTGCGGTGCCCCCCCCCCCCCTGTGGATGTGGTGTGGTGCTGTGGTGGTTCAGAGGTGGGCGTGGCGTGGTGCTGCGCTGCGGTGCCCCCCTCCCCCCCCCCTGTGGATGTGGTGTGGTGTGTGGTGGTTCGAGGTCGTCGTCGTCGTCGTCGTCGTCGTCGTCGTCGTCGTCGTCGTCCTCGTCGTCCTCGTCGTCGTCGTCGTCCGTCGTCGTCGTCATCGTCGTCGTCGCCGTCGTCATCGTCGTCATCGTCGTCGTCGCCGCCGCCGCCGCCAGCGTCGTCGCCGCCGCAGCCGTCGTGGTCGTCGTCGTGGTCGTCGTCGTCGACGTCGTCGTCGCCGTCGTCGTAGTCGTCGCCGTCGTCGTCGCCGTCGTCGTCGTCGTTTTTGTCGTCGTCGTCGTCGTCGTCGTCGTCGTCGTCGTCGTCGTCGTCGTCGTCGTTTCCGGGACCATACCATCTGGGGGGGGGGCCCGAGGAATCGTGGGACCATACCATCTGGGGGGGGGGGCCCGTGGGCCCGGAGCCCGGGACCATATATGCATGCCCTTCGTGGCCCCCGCTCGTTCGCACCTGTCGTGGCCCCAGCTGCATGCGCTTCGCGGCCCCGCCGTCGCCCTTCGTGGCCCCCTCGCTGCCTTCCGTGGCCCCGTTGCTGCCGTCAGTGGCCCTGTCCTTGCCCTCTGCGGCCCAGAAAAACGCATGCCCTTCATGGCCCCCGCTCGCTCGCGACCGCCGTGGCCCCATGTGCATGCCTTTCGTGGCCCCGATGTCGCCCTTTGTGCCCCCCTCGCTGTCCTACGTGCCCCCGTTGTAGCCCTCCGTGGCCCCGTCGTCGCCCCCTGTGGCCCCGCGGTATCCGCCCCTCGTGGCCCCCGATCGTTCGCGCCCGTCGTGGCCCATACGCATGCCCTTCGTGGCCCCGCTGCCGCCCTTCGTTGCCCTCTTCCTGCCCTTCGTCGCCCCGCTGCCGCTCTCGCCAGCGAGAGTACACTGCAAGCAAGTCTCCAGCGAGAGCGCGACTCCAGAGCGCCGAGGGAGCGACCCCTGAATCAATTGTAAGGAAGACCCAAGCGAGAGCGCGAGTCATGAGGAATATGTGAGGAAGACTCAGGCGGGAGCGGGACTTCCGACTAAGGTGCGAGGACGTATCAGGCGGCCGTTGTTGTTGTTGTTGTTGTTGTTGTTGTTGTTGTAACCCGTGGGCCAGGGGCGCAGTTTGACCCTGGTGAGCTCCCCTGAAAAACAAGGTGCGAGTCCTGGGGGAAGCACATCAATTGAAAACAAATCAATGGTCATTGGAGGGGGGTGTCAACACTATTTGTTTCATGTCGTGGGAGTTAAACAAGAACGACAACAACCAAATCAACACAAACACCAAAACACATCCGAACCACAACACCTCACTTCAGCCACGCGCCCAAGGACAGTGATTGACCGTTCGGCCCCGTCACTCTGAAACCATAACGTCACTACCAGAGTACAACGTAAACGGCATCACGTAACATAAAGTATTGTAACACGACATCAAGACATAGCATGTTGTATCATGGCAAGGTTGGGCATGCTATAGTACACTTCTGCATGATCGGGCGATTTTCTGCCGAGGCATCATGACAGAGTTGACCATATCTTTCCTTAGCTGCGTGTGCCGCATTTGGTTTGCCTCGGGATGCCTTGCCTCTTGCGAAGCAATAGTTCGGGCCCCCGACGCATCGAGCCCAAGGTGCGATCATCTGCGCGGCCAGGGTCCAGTCGCGTTTGGCCCTCCAGGCATAACGCGGTCCCACGTACGAGGTCCACGCCCCCTCCCTCTCCCAGGGCGCTCCCCCCCCCCCCCCCGCCCCGCCCGCCCGAGAGCGGAGGCGGAACCTCGCGGCAGCGCACCTCCTCCTCCTCCTCCTCCTCCTCCTCCTCCTCCTCCTCCTGAGCGATTTATCCCGATCCTAGCCCTGTTTTACACCTGGGTATCGGTAACAAACAAACCACATGCGCGTCGAGGTCAGGCTGGCCACAGGAAGCAGGCGCATAGCAACGACCGATTGGACGACGTGTCTAACGTGACATGCGTCAGCCTGGCCCGTCGCGAGCACAGCAGAGCATAACACAGTGTTTCGTCATAGAAGATGCTGGGGCATAAGACCGCTGGATACTGTTAACTACAGCAACGGCCAATTACTGGCGCCCTGTCAAATGCAACATCCACGCCGACGTAAGGCTGGCCACAGTACAAACAGGCGCAGAAAAGACCGATTAGACGACATATCAAACATGGCAGGCGTCACCGCGTCACTGTTCTGGTCAGAAAAGCGAAGCTGCGCGTCCTGACTTCCCCGTTCTGAGTCTGCCAGCCTAGCACCCATGTCTTCAGATGCTTCGGGAAGGAAGACGGGCGTCACGACGTCACGCCGGCCCGTCGAGAGCAGAACATAGCCAACCAGATGCCGGGTATAGCCAGGACCCCAGGTAAGGGGACCCGGTTAGTGGTAGGGCCCCAGAGCCCCTGAATTGGCCAGAATCACTAAACCAGGTCTGCCGTAGCTGGTGTTTGTCGGGCGACGGCAGTTCCGGTTAGTGGAACGTGGCGGGGGGGGGGGCGTCCCCCAGTGCACATCATTAAACCAGGTCCCACTGAACCCAGTTCTGCCAACTCCCGAAGATGTGCATAGAACATGACAGAACCGAACAGAACGTCACAGAGTAAAACACAGCAGAGACAGAACAATGCCGTCTTACCATGCACGCGAACATGCGCCGAGCCCACGCTGACCACAGAATTGATGTTCTGTCGAGCAATCCCCCTCCGAAGCCTTCAGCGTTTGATCTCGACGGTGCCCGAGCCCATTGGAACGATATGCGCGTGGCCCGGTGGTGTCGGCCAGTGCGGCCGTCTGACCAGGTCGCAAGCTGCCGTTTTCCTGAAATCTCACGGCTCCAGAGGCCCCGACGAAAGCAACGGAAACAAGCCACGGGGCGAAAGTATTTACCTCCAAAACGCGTGGCGCGAGACTCCCAAAACACGTCCTGAAAGAACCAGCAGGAGGAAGAGCAGCAGCAGCAGCACGCATGGGCCCGAGAGGCAGAGCCGGCCTCGGGGGCCTCGAGGCGGGGGGCAGTGCAGACGGGGGTCGGTCAGAGGGCCGGCCCTTGCAGGATCCTGCAAGGTCGGGGCTCAAGAGGCGGGGGTCAAGGCAAACGGGGGTCAGTCAGAGCGCTGGATCTTGCAGGGCCAGGGTTGCATCGACCCAGGCTTGGGTGCATGATCCGGCAAGACCTTGCAGTATCTTTCAGGATCCCACAAGGCCTCACTGACCCGTGTCTGGGTTGACCCTGTGCAGAAGATCCCCGACAAGGCCAGGGGTGCGTTGACCCGGGCTTGTGCGCAGCATCTTGCAGGATGCTGCAGGATCTTGCAGGATCCTGCAACGCCTGATTGACCCGGGTTTGGATTGACCCGGATCAGTAGATTCCTGACAGTCTTGGCGACGAGGCCCTCGCTCCTGGAGGTCGAACGGTGATGCAGGCCTCACAGTTTGCAGCTTCTGGCAGCCAGCCCGTCTGGAGTCGCCGATCAGAAGTCGGCACGAGGGCCCATCCTCATGAGCTGACATCTTGCACCCATACCTTTTCGACCTCCAGATTTCTCGGGGTGGGATTCTGCGGGAGCCATGCCCATGGCCATGGGTGTGTGTTGTCGGATGGGGGTCCCCGCTCAAACGGGAGCCCCCTCCCCTCGGGATCCGACAACCCGAACCCATATCTGCAGCGCCTTCATCTCCTTGCCCTTCAGCAGACCTCCTCCCCAATAGGTTTGGGCGCGTCTTGTTCTTTCATCACGTACTGCGGCGCTCCAGGGCCGAAGTCTCGAGGCGAATTCGGGCCGCGGGCACGAGAGGGCTCAGAACAGGACGGCGAGGCCCAAGAAGCCTGAACCCGCGAAGCGGATGTCGGCGCCTCGGTTTCTGTTCCGTCCTCGACCCTGGAGCTCCAGACCCGTTCCCCTGGGGACAGATCTTCGTCCTGGGCAAACTGCTCGTAAGGAGCAGCTTCCTCGTCAGGATTCCCTGTGCGGCGCTGTGGCCCCCAGTGCTTGCTACGACTGGCTCGCGCGTCCCGAGGACACGCCGACGGCGATGTGGGCAACGGCGGCGTAGGCTTCAGTGTTGTAGGTGCGGGTGGTTCGCGGCCAACCCAATGGCAGGAAAGCGTTGCCCGTGCTCTCCCACCACTCGCTCTGCGCGAGGTCAGCGCCGCAGGAGCCAGGCTCGTCGCACCTCCCCGTTCGCCAATGTCGCCCCGTCCGCCTCGCCTGGGGGCGTTCACCGACTCCGCCACTGCCACACGAGGCTCCCGGGGCCCTCCAGGTCCAGAGTCGTTGGGCGCCGCGTAATGGGGGAGTCATACATGGGGGGGTGGCGAGGGTGGTCCGAAAAGGTACCCAAACGGTACCTAAACGAGCCCCCTGGGGCTCTGGAGGGGCCCGAAAGGGGCAGGAAAGGGGACCGTTTCTGACCCCCCCATCTATGACCCCGCCATTAAGCCACGCCCAGAGTCGGCGGCCCGGGTCTGCCCGTCCAAGCCGGGGGCCCGCGGCCCGCGGCCTCCTCCCACGTGGCCTCTCGGGCGTGGCCTCCCGCGCGTCGCCCAGGCCAAGCTTGATATGCCGTGGTCTGCGCAGCGCGGGCCCCCCGCGGTGGCCGGGGCCTCTGGTGAGAGCGGCGTCGACCGCGGTCAAGACTCTGGATGGTCGACGTGCGTGCTGGGCATTCAGCGGGCGAGGTTGAAGCGGCGAGCGGTGGAGCGTGAACTCTGCGCGCATCCGGTGCTGGCTTTCCGTGAGCCCATGGATCGGCGGGGAGCGAGGAGGGGAGTGAGAAGGAGCAGGCCTTCTCAGACGCCTCGGAAGTGCCTTGGCCTGCTGAGAAGTTTCCCAAGCCTTCCCGAAAACACATCAAAATTGTCACAAGGCGTGAGGCCTTCTGAGAAATCCCGCCGCCTTCTGAGAAGGCCTTCTCCTTCTCACTTCCCCCCCTCGCTCGCCGCCAAATGGAAGTCCCAACCCCTTTCCTCGAGCCGGCTTTTCATCGCAAGTTTTTGTGGTTGACGGCCCTGGGTTGGCTAAGGGCCCCCGCAGGCCAACAATTGCTGAAGCTTGGCCGTCGTGATCATATAGTGATAGTTTTCTTATTCATTGTTTTGCCGATCGGCGTGGGCCCTCGCACCCCCCCGTGGAGTAGATCTTGGCTGTTTTGGGCGCCGGTTTCTCTCTTCTTCCTTCTTCCGCTCTCGCACACATCATACTTCAACATGAGTGTGGCATTTCCGCCAAGTTGGTGCCACTGGTTCGCCGGCTTGCCTGGGCGACTCGCGTGGGGACCGCCCCACCCTGCAGGATATAAATCGGGTTTGTGTCTGTATCATCAGACTTTCTGCGCCCTTTGCGGCGGGTATAGAGCCACGTTTTGTTGGGAGAGCGTGCTCCTAAGCAGTGGCGGAACATCGCCTGGGCACCGAATCCGTGACATTTGTTTGGGCTCTTGCTGTCCACCGGGGGGTCACGATTTGCCCGCCGGTGGTGTTGTAGGCAGCTTACGGCGAGTGGCTTCGAACTGGTGCTTCGCGCGTTCCCTGCGCCCCAAACAAAAAAAACATATGGAGTCTCCCCCATAAGGCGCACTGTTGCAAACAGTCGCGTCAAGCAGAGGTCCGGAGCTCCCCCTCCCACTAGCTCCCCCTCTTCCGCCCAATGTCGAAACGCCGAATGAGAAGACGCTCGCAGATGCACGTCCCAACCAGAGCTCCCGACCCCTTCCCCGAGGCCCAAATTCCTCGTCCATGGATTCCTTCCGGATGGCTTCCCTGGGGCCCGCACTTCTGGGCCCGAGATCGAGGAGCAGCGCCCCGAGAGCACGCGGGCCAGGTCGCCGGAGAGCCGGGGCCCCGGGGGCGAACAGCTATCGCACGAGCATCCGCCTCCGGAGGTCCGCGCGGACCTCCGAGAGGTGATCATGCTCGTGCATATATGTCCTGCTCCTCGAGACTCTGGCCTCTCCACGGGTGGACCTGCGGCCGGGCCGAGGTGCAAGATCGAGGCCGCTTCGGGGATGGCCACCTATATGGCGTTCGCGCCTGCTGGCTGCTCTGGCTGCACCCTGGGGGAGGCCACCCTCGGCTGCTCTCTACCAGCTTGGCCGGCGGAGGGTCTCACGTTCTCTCGGGGGTGGCCCTCCTGTCCTCTGGCGCTGCTCTCTGCGCCCCCCTCCCCCCCCCCCCGGCGCGCCGAGGCGACTGGGGTGCCTGCTCCTCCTCCTGCGGGGGCGGCCAGCGCACTCGCCAGCGACACCCCGTCGCTCCGCACGGCCCCGGGCTCGGCACGTCCCTGCGCGGGCAGCGCGCGGCGCGCCCTCGCGGCAGGCCGCGCGCGCCGGGCGGGGGTCGCGGGCCCGGACCTCTGGCTGTGCTGGTTGTGCTCGGTCTCCGGCCCGTGCCGCCGAGCCGGGCCGCTCGGAGCGCTGTGACGCGACTCTCCCTCCTTCTCCCCCTCCCTCCCTCCCTCCCTTCTCACCTCCCTCACCTCCCTCCCTCCTCACCTCCCTCCCTCATTTCTTCCTTCCCGCAATCCTGGCATGCTTCCTCCGTTTCGGCCTCCAGGGCCCCCTCTTATCGGGCTCCATGCATAGGACCACCAGGAAAGCCCCAGGAAGTCCGACCTTTTCCCCAGGGCCGCCTTTTCATGCTGAGTAGTTTTCCGACGGCCCAGTTCTCCTACCGGTTTGAGGACTGGACCTTCTCCTCCACCTCGTCTCTCAGGAAGATAGTCATCGGGTCTCAGGTTGCCTCGGCGCATGCGGTGGCTCTGGATCCATTCTGGCCCCCCGAAGGGGCCAACACTCAGGAACAAAACGACCACATAAACATAATACCAGAACCCTTTTGGCGCAATTCCGGGAAAAACGGCTGAGACCAATTCGCAACAAGCATAGGCCAATGCTCCCACCAGTTCGTCCGTGATGCCGCAGTTCCCCCAAGTGCGCAACTGGTCTGTTTAGGGCGAGCAGTTGCTGCCGTAGCTCCCCTGCGTCATTGCCGCGGCGCCAAAAATCAAGCACCAACCTATCCGCGATGGTGTTTTGAGGTGTGCGGAGCAGGGTTCTTGGTTTCTTTTATGTCATTTGATTCACATAAAACACAGACCACGTGGGATTTACATAAAACTCCAAATCGAGTTGCCGCTCGAACCGTCCGAATGACATGAAGAAAAGTGATAACTGTTCTGGGAAATCCGCCGGCGAGGACATTCGGTTTTTCCGTTCGCCCGCCGGTTCTGTTTTCCGACGCCTGGCGGTCCCTGGAGATTGCCGCCTCGAAGTCGTTGACGCCCTGGAAGCGGGCGTGTGTTCGAGTGGGGTGACTCGGGCACATCTGTCTGCACGCCCCGGTCAAATAGGTTCGCGCGCCAGCCCGCGCGCAGAGGCGGGCGCCCATTCGGAAATTGTACGCCTATTATGTTTATGTCGGCTTCTCGTTCCCTAAACACACCTCCACGTCCACCGCCCTCCAGGGTCCCAGGGCGTCGGTTGCCCAGGCGGTCTGGGTCCTTCTCCCCCCCAGCCCCCCCCCCCCCCCCTCCCCCCTTCTCCCCCACTCCCCCCCCTTCCCCCCCCCCCCCCCCCCGCCCCCCAAACTCCTCACCCCCCTTCTTCCCTCCCCTTCCCTCTTCCTCCCCCTCCCTCCCTGCCCCGCCTTCCTCCTCTTCCCCCTCCCCCCCTCC
Source organism: Prorocentrum cordatum (assembly GCA_963575745.1). Lineage (NCBI taxonomy): Eukaryota > Dinophyceae > Prorocentrales > Prorocentraceae > Prorocentrum > Prorocentrum cordatum. The sequence continues at coordinate 375,742 of CAUYUJ010004224.1, forward strand.
TCCCCCCCCCTCCCTCCCTCACCCCCCTCCTCCTCCCACCCCCCTCCCTCCTCCTCCCCCCTCCTCCCCCCCGCGGGCGAAAAAAAAAACACCTGTTTGATTATTTGGGTGCATTTTTCGTGACAAGTTTTGTTGGTTCTTTCAACATCCGCCTGCGTAGAACATGCCCGACCTAACCCGCGGGCGGACCCGGGGGCGTCTTTGTTGCGCGTGCCCCCGGGCTCGCGCCCCGGAGGCGCGAGGGCGTCGCGGCGACGGGCAATCGCAAGGACAGCGTCGATTGAGCGTCGACTTGGCGTCGACTCGGCGTGGGTTTGCCTCGGCTTCGCGTCGGTCAGCGTCGTCCGCGGCCTCCCGCCCCGTGGGTGCCCAGGGGCGCGGAGGCGGCAGGTTCGCGTCGGCGCGGCGGCGCTCCCGCCGCGGGCGTCCGAGGCGGCACGCCGCCCAGGTGGCCCAGAGTCGACCCCTGCGGCACGGCCCGGCGGTCTCGATAGGCGCCGCCGACCGTTCCCGGCGGAGCGGCTCGCGCGGCGTCGGAGGAGCCGCCGCCGCGGCCGTCGCGGCGCGCCCCTTCCCTGCCGTGCGGACGCGCCTGTCGCTCGTGGGCCCCGCCCAGGCCGTTCTGGCTCAGGGCCATCGGCTCGATGGCCCCGCGGCGGCCTCGCGCCCGCTAACGCTCGCGAGCCGCCGCCGCGCTCTCCGCCCCCCCGCAGTTGGAGGGAGGAGACGCGGCACCAACACCGCCAGAGGGGGCCACCTCCCTGGGAGGCCCACGAGGCCTCCCCGAGCTGGAGGCCGGGGGCGTCTCGAGCGAGACGGGCGGAGGGCCACACCACCGGGGAGACCCCCCTTGCGCCTGGCAACGCCTCGTCCTGGTGGTGTTGGCGTCGCTTTGCCTTCCTCCTGCCCGGCCTGGAGTGTGCAGATGGCGGCCCCGCCTGGCGACGGGCGCAGGCAGGGTGGGCGCCAACCCGGCCCAGACACGCTGGCGTCTCGAGGAATCGAGGCGGAGGTTTCCGTTGGCTCGCCGGGCGAGGCTGGAGCCTGGGACGAGGATCAATCCGCTCCAGAGCGTGCAGGAACGCTCTCAGAGCGCCCCCGAACGCTCTGAGAAGGCCGCGGCGCCCGAGACATCCTCCAGAGCCGCCAGATCTCGGAGATTCTCGATGTACCACCGCCCGAATTCTAGACGCTTCGCGTATCCCCATCAGTTTCAGTCGCGGCCGCAGCCCGACCGTGACCGCCCGCCGCTGGCGCTTCCGCCTGCGGCTGTAAAATTAGCCTGACGAAGGACCCATCCATGTGCAGGTGTGAATACCGCAGTTGACACTACCAATTTCGGTGGGGCTCCTGTAGGGCCAAGAAACGTGTGAAAGGGATGGGTGTGCGGGGCGCATGCGGGCGGCAGCACTGGGGCCTTCGGTGGAGCTCCCTATGGGGCCACGAAACGTGTGAGGGAGTTGACGAAATGAATGTGGCTGGCGCATGCGGGCGCGGGCACTGGGGCCTTCGGTGGAGCTCCCTATGGGGCCACGAAGCGTGTGAGGGGTGTGCCGAAATGGGTGTGGCTGGCGCATGCGGGCGCGGGCACTGGGGCCTTCGGCGGGGCTCACTATGGGGCCACGAAACGTGTGAGGGGTGTGCCGAAATGGGTGTACGCATGCGGGCGGGCACTGGGGCCTTCGGTGGAGCTCCCTATGGGGCCACGAAACGTGTGAGGGGTGTGCCGAAATGGGTGTTGACGCATGCGGGCGCGGGCACTGGGGCCTTCGGTGGAGCTCCCTATGGAGCCACGAAACGTGTGAGGGGTGTGCCGAAATGGGTGTGGCTGACGCATGCGGGCGCGGGCACTGGGGCCTTCGGTGGAGCTCCCTATGGAGCCACGAAACGTGTGAGGGGTGTGCCGAAATGGGTGTGGGTGACGCATGCGGCGCGGGCACTGGGGCCTTCGGTGGAGCTCCCTATGGGCCACGAAACGTGTGAGGGGTGTGCCGAAATGGGTGTGGCTGGCGCATGCGGGCGCGGGCACTGGGGCCTTCGGTGGAGCTCCCTATGGAGCCACGAAACGCATGTGAGGCCTTCGGTGTGCCGAAATAGGTGTGGCTGACGCATGCGGGCGCGGGCACTGGGGCCTTCGGTGGAGCTCCCTATGGCGCCACGAAGCGTGTGAGGGGTGTGCCGAAATGGGTGTGGCTGACGCATGCGGGCGCGGGCAGTGGGGCATTCGGTGGAGCTCCCTATGGAGCCACGAAGCGTGTGAGGGGTGTGCCGAAATGGGTGTGGCTGGCGCATGCGGGCGCGGGCACTGGGGCCTTCGGTGGAGCTCCCTATGGTGCCACGAAACGTGTGAGGGGTGTGCCGAATGGGTGTGGCTGACGCATGCGGGCGCAGGCACTGGGGCCTTCGGTGGAGCTCCCTATGGAGCCACGAAGCGTCTGAGGGGTGTGCCGAAATGGGTGTGGCTGACGCATGGGGGGGGGCACTGGGGCCTTCGGTGGAGCTCCCTATGGAGCCACGAAACGTGTGAGGGGTGTGCCGAAATGGGTGTGGCTGGCGCATGCGGGCGCGGGCACGGGTGCCTTCGGTGGAGCTCCCTATGGAGCCACGAAACGTGTGAGGGGTGTGTCGAATTAGATGTGGCTGACGCATGCGGGCGCGGGCACTGGGGCCTTCGCTGGAGCTCCCTGTGGAGCCACGAAACGAGTGAGGGGTGTGCCAAAATGGGCGTGGTTGACGCATGCGGGCGCGGGCACGGGGGCCTTCGGCGGAGCTTCTACTATGGGGCCACGAAACGTGTGAGGGGTGTGCCGAATTGTGTGTGGGTGACGCATGCAGGCGGCAGCACTGGGGCCTTCGGCGGGGCTCCTATGGGGCCACGAAACGTGTGAGTGGTGTGCCGAATTGGATGTGGGTGACGCACGCGGGCGGCAGCACTAGGGCCTTCGGTGGAACTCCCCATGGAGCCACGAAACGTGTGAGGGGTGTGCCGCAATGGGTGTGGCTGACGCATGCGGGCGCGGGCACTGGGGCCTTCGGTGGAGCTCCCTATGGAGCCACGAAACGTGTGAGGGGTGTGCCGAAATGGGTGTGGGTGACGCATGCGGGCGCGGGCACTGGGGCCTTCGGTGGAGCTCCCTATGGAGCCACGAAGCGTGTGAGGGGTGTGCCGAAATGGGTGTGGGTGACGCATGCGGGCGCGGGCACTGGGGCCTTCGGTGGAGCTCCCTATGGAGCCACGAAACGTGTGAGGGGTGTGCCGAAATGGGTGTGGGTGACGCATGCGGGCGCGGGCACTGGGGCCTTCGGTGGAGCTCCCTATGGAGCCACGAAGCGTGTGAGGGGTGTGCCGAAATGAGTGTGGGTGACGCATGCGGGCGCGGGCAGTGGGGCCTTCGGTGGAGCTCCCTATGGAGCCACGAAACGTGTGAGGGGTGTGCCGAAATGGGTGTGGGTGACGCATGCGGGCGCGGGCACTGAGGCCTTCGGTGGGACTCCCCATGGAGCAAAGAAACGTGTGAGGGGTGTTCCGAAATGGGCGTGGCTGACGCATGCGGGCGCGGGCACTGGGGCCTTCGGTGGAGCTCCCTGTGGAGCCACGAAACGGTGTACTGGGTGTGTGAAGAGGAGAGGAGGAGAGGAGGGGAGGAGAGGAGGAGAGGAGAGGAGAGGAGAGAAGAGGAGAGGAGAGGAACGCGGGGCACCGTCTCTTCAAAACGAAGACCCAACACCACAGAATGGTTGGGAAATTATCCTGGCGAAGGACCCAACCAGATGCAGTTGCGAGTACCGCAATTGCGAGTATCTTCTTCGATGGCGCTCCCTACGGGGCCACGAACCGTATGAGGGGTGTGCCGAAATCTGTGCGGTGGGCGCATGGGAGCGCAGCCACTGGGGCCTTCGCTGGAGCTCCCTATGGGGCCACGAAACGTGTGAGGGGTGTGCCGAAATGGGTGCGGTGGGCGCATGGGAGCGCAGCCACTGGGGCCTTCGCTGGAATTCCCCATGGGACCACGAACGTGTGGGGTGTGCCGAAATGGGTGCGGTGGGCGCATGGGAGCGCAGCCACTGGGGCCTTCGCTGGAGCTCCATATGGGCCACGAAACGTGTGAGGGTGTGCAGAAATGGGTGCGGTGGGCGCATGGGAGCGCAGCCTGGGGCCTTCGGTGGAGCTCCCTATGGGGCCACGAAACGTGTGAGGGGTGTGCAGAAATGGGTGCGGCGGGCGCATGGGAGCGCAGCCACTGGGGCCTTCGCTGGAGCTCCCTATGGGGCCACGAAACGTGTGAGGGGTGTGCCGAAATGGGTGCGGTGGCGCAGCCACTGGGGCCTTCGCTGGAGCTCCCTATGGGGCCACGAAACGTGTGATGGGTGTGCCGAAATGGGCGCGGTGGGCGCATGGGAGCGCAGCCACTGGGGCCTTCGCTGGAGCTCCATATGGGGCCACGAAACGTGTGAGGAGTGTGCAGAAATGGGTGCGGTGGGCGCATGGGAGCGCAGCCACTGGAGCCTTCGGTGGGGCTCCCTATGGGGCCACGAACGTGTGAGGGGTGTGCCGAAATCTGTGCGGTGGGCGCATGGGAGCGCAGCCACTGGGGCCTTCGCTGGAGCTCCCTATGGGGCCACGAAGCGTGTGAGGGGTGTGCCGAAATGGGTGCGGTGGGCGCATGGGAGCGCAGCCACTGGGGCCTTCGCTGGAGCTCCCCATGGGACCACGCAGCGTGTGATGGGTGTGCCGAAATGGGTGCGGTGGGCGCATGGGAGCGCAGCCACTGGGGCCTTCGCTGGAGCTCCATATGGGGCCACGAAACGTGTGAGGGGTGTGCAGAAATGGGTGCGGCGGGCGCATGGGAGCGCAGCCACCGGGGCCTTCGGTGGAGCTCCCGATGGAGCCACGAAACGTGTGAGGGGTGTGCCGAATTGGGTGTGGGTGACGCATGCGGGCGCGGGTACTGGGGCCTTCGGTGGAGCTCCTATGGGGCTACGAAGCGCTGTACTGGGTGGGTGAAACGCAGGGAAGAGGGGGAGGAGGGAGGAGGAGGGGGAGGAGGAGGAGAGGAGGAGAGGAGACGCGGGCCACCGTCTCTTCAAAACGAAGACCCAACACCACAGGATGGTTGGGAAAAAAGATATCCCCATCAGTGCGGCCCCCGCGCGCGCCCGGGTAATTCGTCACGGCCGCAGCCCGACCGTGACCCGCCGCCGCCGGCGCTTCCGCCTGCGGCTGTAAAAAAAATATCCCCATCAGCGTTGTCCTTCCGAGCGCCCCCACATGGTTGAGTTAGTCGCATGGCGCTACGTCGCATAGTTGTTCGGTACACGTCCACTCCCGAGCGACCTCGCGTTCTCGCTGTGTGGCTACCCTTGCACCCCTGCTGCGTCCTGACTAGTCCGCTGGTCCTCTGTACGCAGGCGCATCGTTCAGCAGTGGTTGGGTCTCCTTTGACTGCTCTGGCTTAGGCTTTCCCTTGCGTGGATGCGTTTTCTGATGCTGCGACGGTTCGCTGGCGCTGTCAGAACCTTTCTCCTGCTGGACGACGTCACCAGTTATTGTCTGCCCTTACCCGTCAGACTCCCTGGATTGACTTTCTCGCACGGGGACCGTTCCCTACCACGCGGTTGTCTCTACACGATCGCGGCCCGGGACGTACTGCGCGCCATTTTGGCTGCGCCTGGCTCGCCCGAGGGCTGACCTTTCAGACTCCCTGGGTTGCAGCTTGCACGACCGTCTCAGGTGACTGACCTTTCAGACTCCCTGGGGTTGCACGACCGCCTGGCCTCTCAGACGCCCTGGGTTGCCGCTGCTTGCCGCCTGATCCGCGGCCCCGCGCGCGCTCGGGAATTTAGTCGCGGCCGCAGCCCGACCGTGACTGTTCGCCGCCGGCGCTTCCGCCTGCGGCTGTATAAAAAAGTATCCCCATCAGTGTTTAATTTGGGTCATTTTGTCCCTCGCATGTGCATATGCCAATGCGGCCAATTAGCATCGTTCGCGCCCCGTTCGTTGTTGACCCGTTTCCTGACCTTCGCCTGGGAGCCGCCGACCAAAAAATCCCCATCAGCTTGACGCTGCTGGCGCGCTCGCCTGCGGCCGCGACGAAAAAAGTATCCCCATCAGCCCATCCAGAAACGATGTCCAGGCGAGTTGAGGTGATCAGGGAAGTGCGGGAGCAAACAAGGGGACGACTGAACCGTGCGAAGGAGGGAGGAGGAGAAGGAGGAGGCTGGATGGATGGATGGATGAGGGAGTGGGGAGAAGGAGGATAAATATGAGGAGGAGGTGGAGGAGGAGGAGGAGGAGGAGGAGGAGGAGGAGGAGGGGAGGAGGAGGAGGGAAGGAGGAGGAGGAGGAGGAGGACAGGAGGAGGAGGAGGAGGAGGAGGAAGAGAAGGAGTGGGAGGAGGAAGGAGGAGAAGGATAAGGAGGGCAAGCAAAAGGGCCAGAGGTCCCTTGGATGCCCCGGGGAGCCTCTTGGGAGAGGAGTCGGGAAGTCGGCCAGTTGGGGAATCGGGGAGTCGGCCAAGGGAAGTCGGGGAGTCGGGGAGTTGGGGGGTCGGCCAGTCGGGGAGTCGGGGAGTCGGAGTGTCGTGGAGTCGGGGAGTCGGCCAGTCGGGGACTCGGGGAGTCAGAGCGTCGGCCAGTTGGGAAGTCAATGAGTCAGGGGAGTCGGGAGAGTCGGAGAGTCGGCCCGTCGGTGAGTCGTGGAGACGGCGGTCGGGAAGTCGGCCTGCCGGGGAGTCGGCCAGTAGGGGAGTGGGGGAGTTGGGGGTTCGGCCAGCCGGGGAGTCGGCCAGTCGGGGAGTCGGGGAGTCGGCCAATCCGTGGGTCGGAGAGTCGGAGAGTCGGCCAGTCGGGGAGTCGGGGAGTCGGGGAGCGGGAGAGTCGGCCAGTCGGGGGGTCGGCCAGTCGGCCAGTCGGGGAGTCGGCCAGTCGGGAGCCGGGGGTCGGCCAGTCGGGGAGTCAGGGAGTCGGCCAGTCGGGGAGTCGAAAAGTCGGCCAATCCGGGAGTCGGAGAGTCTGGGAGTCGGGGAGTCGGGGAGTCGGGGAGCCAGAGAGTCGGACAGCCGGGGAGTCGGGGAGTCGGCCAGTCGGGGAGTCGGGGAGTCGAAGAGTCGGCCAGTCGGGGAGTCGGGGGGAGTCGGCAAGTCGGGTAGTCAGCCTGTCGGGGGGTCGGGAAAACGGGAAGTCGGGGTTCGGGAAGTTGGGGAGTCGGCCAGTCGGCCAGTGGGGGAGTCGGGGAGTCGGGGCTTCGGTCCAGTCGGGAAGTCGGGGAATCAGTCGGGGAGTCGGGGAGTCGGGAGTCGGGGAGTCGGGGAGTCGGGGAGTCGGTCAGCTGAGGTGTCGGGGAGTCGGGGAGTCGGAGAGTCGGTCAGTGTCGGGGAGTCGGGAGTCGGAGAGTCGGGAAGTCGGGAGTCGGGAGTCGGGAGTCGGGGGTCGCCAGTCAGTGGGGGAGTCGGGGAGTCGGGGGGTCGGCCGGTCGGGGAGTCGGCCAGTCGGCCAGTCGGCCAGTCGGCCAGTCGGCCAGTCGTGAGTGAGTTGGGGAGTCGGGGAGTCGGCCAGTCGGGGAGTCGGCCAGTCGAAGAGTCGGGGTCAGGGGAGTCGGGGAGTCGGGGGGGGTCGGCCAGTCTCGGCCAGTCCGGGAGTCGGGGGAGTCGGGGAGACGGCCAGTCGGGGAGTCGGGGAGTCGGTCAGTCAGGAAGTCGGGGGGTCGGTGAGTCGAGGAGTCGGCCAGTCGGGGAGTCGACCAGTCGGTGAGTCGGGGAGTCGGCCAGTCGACCAGTCGGCCAGTCGGATAGCCGGGGAGTCGGGGAATCGGGGGGTCGGCCAGTCGGAGAGTCGGGGAGTCGGGGAGTCGGAGAGTCGGCCAGTCGATGGGGAATCGGCCAGTCGGGGAGTCGGGGGGGTCGGGGAGCTGGGGAGTCGGGCAGTCAGCCAGTCGGGGAATCGGCCAGTCGGGGAGTCGGTCAGTCGGGGAATCGGGGGGTCGGGGAGTCGGCCAGTCGGGGAGTCGGGGAGTCGGGGAGTCGGAGGGAAGTCGGGGAGCCGGGGAGTCGGCCAGTCGGGGAGTCGGCCAGTCGGGGAGTCGAGGAGTCGGCCAATCGGCCAGTCGGGGAGTCGGAGAGTCGGGGAGTCGGGGGGTCGGCGAGTCGGGGAGTCGGCCAGTCGGCTTGTCGGGCAGTCGGGAGTCGGGGAATCGGCCAGTCAGGAGGAGTCGCGGAGTCGGTCAGTCGGGGAGTCTGGGACTCGGGGGGACGCGGAGTCGGGGAGTTGAGGGGTCGGCCAGTTGGGGAGTCGGCCAAGGGGGAGTCGGGAAATCGGCCATTCGGGGAGCCGGGGAGTCGGGGGGTCGGGGAGCTGGGGAGTCGGGCAGTCAGCCAGTCGGGGAGTCGGGATGTCGTGGGTCGGCCAGTCGGGGAATCGGGGGGTCGGGGAGTCGGCCAATCGGGGAGTCGGGGAGTCGGAGGGAAGTCGGGGAGTCGGCCAGTCGGCCAGTCGGGGAGTCGAGGAGACGGCCAATCGGCCAGTCGGGAAGTCGGGGCATCGGCGAGTCGGGGAGTCGGCCAGTCAGGGAGTCGATGGGTCGGGGTGTCGGGGAATCGGGGGGTCGGGGAATCGGGGGGTCGGGGAGTCGGACGGTCAGTCGAAGAGTCATGGAGTTGGGGAGTCGGGGGGTCGGGGAGTCAAGGAGTCGGGGAATCGGGGTTGGGAAGTCGGCCAGTCGGAGAGTCGGGGAGTC